>JAJPUD010003271.1:176481-259833 GCA_023553655.1 Myrmecobius fasciatus | reverse complement strand
ATTCTTCTTCTAGCTCTCTTTTGAGATTCTTAATGCAATCATCCAGGTAAGCCTTCTGAAAGAGAGACCAACTTAAGTCTGCCTTTGTGGCTTCATCTGGGATTGTTTTCATAATGTCAGGATCTGGGGACTGTTCTATTTTTTCTCCGTAAAAGCTTTCTATGGTTAGAGCTCTCTTCTGCTTCTTGCTCATGGTTTAAAGTTGGGATATTGGTCAAAAACAGAGAAAACTGCAACGATTTGTATTTGCCCTGGGGCAGTTTGCCGAGTTGACTTCTGGTCTGAGGCTGGTGGGGCTAGATTCGCACTAGGACCACGTTTTCAGCTTCTCTCGATCCACCCTTTACCAAAGGCAGATCTGTCAAAGCACCTGCCCGCAAGCAGAGTAAAGTGGCCCAGGCGTCTCCCAGGGGCTTCCTGGGTGCCTTAAATCCGGCCCTCTATCGCAGCCCTGACTTCTGCCCCGGCTGGAGTCTGATCGCGACCAGAGGCCGATTTCCCCTGAGGCTAACCTTCTCCGGAGTTCTTTCAAGGTAGATTTTTGATAGAAGTGCGTTGTAGTCCAAATGTTTGGCGCAGCCTTCACTCACAAACCAGTTCGAAGGCTCACTTTGTCTGGGTTTGAGGGAAGGTCCCAAAGGAGTTCACAGAGAAAGCTGTCTGCAGTTCGCC
Source organism: Myrmecobius fasciatus (assembly GCA_023553655.1). Lineage (NCBI taxonomy): Eukaryota > Metazoa > Chordata > Mammalia > Dasyuromorphia > Myrmecobiidae > Myrmecobius > Myrmecobius fasciatus. The sequence continues at coordinate 259,161 of JAJPUD010003271.1, read as the reverse complement.
ATCTTGGCTCCGCCCCCAATCTTAGGGATTTTAAAGGTCAGAGTTTTAACCAAGATCTTCTGATTCTGCTACTACTTCTGTATACACAGCTCTTTATATAAATTATTATCACCATATTTCTGTCTCTTGTTAATGAGTTTTAGTATAATAATAAAAATAATAATAAGCAATGATGATGATATTTAGCATTTATGTAGCACTTATAGCTTTTCAAAGCACTGTACATATATTATTTGATCCTCACAACAAACTTATGAGTTAAGTACAATCATAAGTATTTTGGGGTGAATTTGAACTGCCTCCAAATCCAATGCTCTTGCACATTGTACCACTTACATGGCTCAAACAGTTATATCTTTTTAATGTGCAATGCAAGTTAGTTCTCCTTAATCTATAAGAAAGATCATGATAGGTTAGACAAATGTGTAGAATCCATTCAAATGAAATTTGTTTGGAATTACTGTAAAATCTTATTCTTGAGTTTAAAAATATTAGCTTTAAAGGAGAGTATAGAGAAATATGGTCTCTGAGATAGATCTGGAGGTTTAAGAGGATCACAATCTTTACATGGTAGTCAAAAAACATATAAAGCAGTAAGAGACATACTCTATAGGTAGACTATGTACTCTAGGTCACATCTGAAGTACCATCTTCTGTTTTCAGCATCAAGTTTTAGGAAGGAGAGAGTACCAAACTTTTGTTAATGCCTTCCTTTATAGAGGGCAGAAACAACTTTCATATCATTCTACTTGGCATCTGCTGTTTTGCTTGGTTTCTACTACTGAGAATATCCTCCCAGGGTAAATTTGTTACTTCTAATCTGATCATCATGTTGCTAATTCAAATCTTAATTGATACCATATCCCTCAACCCTTTTTCCCCCTCTGATTAGAGAGCTGGAAAATTGGAGTACCTAATTCCTCCCAAAGCCTTCCTTTATAGAAGACAAAGGGGGCTCAGCATCTGCTACTCTACCTGCTTTTAAATCCACGGAACCCCTATACCACATACCCTGTGGTGTCTGGCCCCTCTCTTCCCATTTCCTGCCTCCTTGTACATGTTTGTCTCCATTGTTAGATTGTAACTCCTTGAAGATAGAGATTTTCTTTTTATTAATTATACCTCTAACACTTAGCACAGTACCTGACAGATAGCTGTTACTTAATAAGTGCTTATTGTGTTGTATTTATTGGATAATATTTATGCAATAGGTAGGTGGAAATGCAGGTCTGGAACTCAAGAGACAAGGATGTTGACTAGATTCTTATTTCTGGGAGTGAGTCAAAAGATTGTGTCATGAACATTTGAAAGAAATAGACATCTTTAAGCTATTGAAGAAAAGACATGATGGGACATGATAGTTGTCTTTAAGTACTTCAAGGGCTGTCTCCTCCCACCAAAAAGGAACAGTATTATTTGACTCAGTTGAATGGGGGAAGGAAGGTAATCAACAAAGGGTAGAAGTTCTGAAGAAGTAGATTTAGTTCTGATATAAGGAGAGGCATTTTTTTTCAATGAAACAAAAAAGGGCAATAGGTGACTTCTTTATTGCCAGGCTTTAACCAGAGAGTAGATAACCAGTCTTTATGTAAGTCTAGGAGAATGATTTGTTCAAGTACACCATGGACTTACTGGCTTCTTGGATTTTCTTCCAGCTCTGAAATTTTGTGATATCCCCCTACATCTACTCAAAATCTTCAGTTGCTCTCATTTGCCTCTAAGAGAAAATGATTCCCATTTTTTGCACTAAATTTCTACCTCACTTAAAAATATTTGTATCTATATTTCTTTCTTTCTTCTATCTCTCTATCTCTCTATCTATCTCTCATAGGTTTAGAGCAGAAGACCAGATCTAATCTTAGTCTTATGCCTTCATTTTAGAGCTTTGGAAACAGAAGCCTAGAGAGGTTAAGTGACATCTAGATAAATAACTGAGTCATTGTCTGAATTCAGATTCTCTTACTTACTCTAAAGCCAACACTTTCTGTTCTATCAGTGTCTACTTGTTGTAGTTAGCAATAAACCTGTGTGTGAGTCTTATGCCTCCTTTTAATTGTCTTTTTCCTTGATGATGACTTCTTGATGGGGAGACATCAATGCACTGAGTGGGGACTGGATTTTGCTAATATTTCTTTTTCAATCTGGCCTCCCTGGATGTATGTTATTGGTTTCCCACCTTGCCTTCAACTTTATATCACACAAATAACTCACCACTCTCCCAAGTGTACTACTCTTTACATACACATATGGGACAGATCTTGAAAACAGCTTGGAATTTCATCTAGTTAAGTAGTCAGCTGCTGCCTTCTACTGATTCTAAAAATCCTTTCAGTACCATCTGAAGGCAATCCATTTATACTTTCAGACTAGAGGATCATTGACCAGATTCAAGTGTGGCATTATGGCATCCATCCTACGCCTTCCAACAGAAAAGATTTGGGTTCTTTCCCTACCTCAAACTCCAATCTTCTATGACCAGAACATAGGTTTATTTCATTAGAGTGTCAAATGTAGCTGCAGTAATCCTTTCCCAAACCCAAGAACATAACTAACCTCTGTGAGTAACAAAATCAGGGGCCAGTCCCAGCTGGTTGTAATACTATCCCAGGAATTTTGATGAAATAGCCAAACCCCTTGTAAGCTGCTAGATGCCCCTAGCAGGGAGGGCTAACAATGATTTTCCTCCCAATATTTTTGTGAAGTAAAGTTCTGAAAATATAGTTCATTAATTTATCCAGTCATTGAACAAACATCTATTAGGCACTACTTTATACCACATGCTGTGCTAGGAAATATCTTTTTAAATAAAAAAATTATATATATTTAATTTTGAGATCTTAATTCTGTTACTTCTTCTTGCCCCTTCCACTACTAATTGAGAAGGCAAGCTGTATGGCATTAATTATGCATGTGAAATCATACAAAACACATTTCCATATTAGCTACAATGGGAAAAAGGTAAGAAGAATAAAGTAAATAAAAAATATGATTTACTCTGCACTCAGCCCCCATCAGTTCTCTCTCTGGAGGTGGATAACATTTTTCATCAGAACTGCCTTTGATTATTGTATTTATTAGAAGAGCTAAGCCATTCACAGTTGATCATGATACAATATTACTATTCTTGTATACAATCGTTCTCTGGGTTCTACTCACTTTACTTTGTATTAGTTCATGTAAGTCTTCCCAGATTTTTCTAAGAACATACTACTCTTCATTTCTAGTACCACAATAGTATTTCATCACAATCTTATACCACAACTTATCCAACTATTCCCTAATTGATGACCATTCTCTCAATTTCCAATTCTTTGCTACTACAAAAAGAGTTGCTATAAATATTTTTGTACAAATGGGTCTTTTTCTTTTTCTTTGGTCTCTTTGGAATATAGATCTAGTAATGTTACTACTGGATGAAAGGTATGCAATTTTATATCAATTTGGGCATAGGTTCCAACATGCTCTGCAGAATGGTTGAACCAGTCCACAATTCTGCCAACAATGCATCAGTACTCCTATTTTTCCAGATCCCCGCCAACATATATAATAAAACTATGTAATAAGCATTACATATTGCTTTCAAAGTTCCCAGCTTTTCTAGCTTCCCTCTAAGTTTTCTTTTATTCTCTACTGTGTACTTTTTATTTACTTCTCCTTTCTTCCCCATCCTACCCTAAAGAAGGCTACAATTAAACATGAACACACCCAAACACACACATTAGATCATGATATACATATTTGTATTTGTCAGTTCTTTCTCTGGAGATGGATAGTATCATTTATAGGTCCAAGTCTTTCTGTATTTTCTAAAATCAACCAGCTCATCATTTCTTATGACAGTTTAGTATTCCATTACAATCATATACTACAACTTGTCTAGCCATTTCCCAAATGAATCTATAATTTTAGCCTATTTGATAGGTGTGAGTTGATATCTCAAAGTTATTTTAATTTGCATTTCTCTAACCAATAATGATTTAAGGCTTTGTCACATGATTATATATAATTATGATTTCTTCAGAAAAAAAACTGCCTATTCATATTCTTTGACCACTTATCAATTGGGTAATAATTTGCATTCTTTGTATATCTAAGAAATTAGAATTTATTTGAAAGACTGTCTATGAAAAATTTCCCCTCAATTTTCTTATTCCCTTTTAATCTTGGCTACATTAGCTTCATTTGTACAGGAACCTTTTCATTTAATATAATTGAAATGATTAATTTTATACCTCACAATGCTTTCTATCTTTTGTTTATTTATAAATTGTTCTTGTATTCATGAGTCTAATGGGTAATATGTTCCATGAGCTTTTAATTTTCTTGTGATATTTACCTTTATGTCTAACTCATGTATCCATTTGGACTTTATTTTGGTGTGTGGTTTATAATATTGGTCTATACCCAGTCTCTGCCAGACTACAGATGTACCTTCTATTTCTTATCCAGTACCAGATAGTTTTGATATTTACCATCTTATACTTTGAAGTCTGGTCCTGTTGAATCTCCTTCCTTTACTTTTTTTCGTTAGTTTCTTTGAAATTTTTGACCTTTTCTCCTTAGAGACTACCTCTTGGTATTGAATAAATAGATTAGTTAGGTAAAATTGTTATTTTTATCATATTGACTTTGCTTAACCCGCAAACAACTAATATTTCTTTAATTACTTAAACTTTACTCTATTTATATAAATGGTGTTTAATAATTATATATAGTCTTTTAAAATGGAATTTCTCTTTCTATCTCTTCCTTATGGGTTTTTTTGAATTTTTTTGTAAGGGGGGATGAGATATAGAAATGCTGGTGCTTTATGTAGGTTTATTTTATTATATCCTGCAACTTTGCTAAAGTCATTAATTATTTCAATTAGTTTTTAGTTGATGTTCTAGGCTTCTCTAAGTTGGTAGGAAACATTTTAATACTTTTCCTTCTGACTCCAATTTGTATTCTCAGATTCTAGTATTCCAGCTCCCACCAAGGGCTCTTGATTGATTAGTGACTCCCTTTCAAGTGAAGACTGAAACCCACACCCATGCTTTAATTTTTCTATCACTTTCATGCCATCTCAATGGTAGACCTTCGCTTTTGGTCCCTCCTCCAACCACTTATGCCATCTACTATTACCAATTACCATATCATTTCTTGAAAGGACAAGTTAATCAACTTCCTTGCTGTTCTTAACATTGATCCTATTACTTCCCCAGGTCAAAACATTCCCCTGGCTGCCATTGGACTATTTGTTGTCTTTCCATTTTTAAAAACAAGCTTATTGAAGGCAAGGAATGTCTTGCTTTTTGTGTTTGTACCCTTAATGATGAATGCCTCTCCAAGTATATTTTGTTTGGTTATACCTAACATTTTATGATCCTAATTGGGGCTCTCTTGGTAAATATGCTGAAGTAGTTTGCTATTTCCTTCTATAGTTGGTTTTACAGATGAGGAAACTAAAGCAGACAGTATTAAGTGACTTGCCCAGAGTCACACAGCTAGTAAGTGGTTAGATTTGAATCCATGTTTTCTGGACTCCAAGCATAGGGCTCTAGCCACTGAGACAACTAGTTACCCTTCACAGCATATAGTAAGTACTGAGTAATTTTTATTCTTTCATTAATTCATGACTAAAATATAAACACCCCTTCTCTGTAAGAAGCTAAATTCTATTAGGGGAAACTAAGGATACTTACATTAGTTAACACAAATAGAATATTAAGTAATTTTGGTATGGGGGATATCAATAATAACTGGAGAAAATCTGGAGATATCCACACAGGAAGTAACATTGAACTTAGCTTTGAAAAAAAGTAGTGACTCTTAAGAAACTAAGGTAAAAAGGGAGAATATTATAATAATGGGAGAGAGTGCCAAATGAAGAGGGATGGGCAATGGACTGTGGTGTCTGAGGAACAGCAAGTGAGCCCATTTGGTTAGGAGAGAGTGTGAAGAAAAGGAATGTTTATAAACCTGGAAGGCCAGACTGGAGACAGATGGTCTCCATTTTTAAAAATCCAAACCGTGGTTTTCGTCAACTTATTGAACTGCAAGTATAGCAATTTTCTCCAATAAAATTGACCAATCTTGATTAAGGGTCTTCAAGAATAGTCTCTGGGCACTAAGTGGTTAGATTTGCCCAGTTATATAATTATGTCAGTAGATGAACTTGAACTCTTACTGACTTTTAGATAAGTTATTTGTCTGTAGTGCCCTTTTGTATATTGCCTTGGGTGAAATTAGTCATGTTTTAGAGATGAAGAAACTGAGGCTCAGAGACTAGAAATATTTTGCCTGAGATTGATTCAGACAAGTATAAAAGAGGATAGGGAGTGAAGAGTGGAAAAGGAAAATCAAGAAAACAATCTAGATGAGTCCTTTTTCATTCTCACATATCACATTTTATTTAATCACATATCAAAATATGTATGAGATAGAGATCGTTCCAGAAAAAATTTATGCTCTGGACCAAAGCTTTTTTAAACTGTGGGTTATCACCCTATTTGCATAACTAAATGCAAGAGTGCTGAAATTATGGTTTATTATTAACAAATATTTTATTTGTATATCTATTTTATATAGCTGGGATCACTTAAAAAGGGGTTGCCAGTGGAAAACGTTTAAGAAGCCCTGCTGTAGACTTATTTGCTAAGCCTGCTTAATTATTTCTGGGAGGAGGGACTCAGATAAAGGGGGAAAATGTTTTCTGATTTTTTGCCTGAAAGTTTCACATATTCCTAAACCTAGATTGAGCAAAGGGATCAATTGTCTAGTGTAGCTGAGGCAGAGATAACTGGGTTTATTATTGAGTGCATGCCTACTCTAGAAGGAGCTGGCACAGAAAGGCCAGCTTCTTCCCTTCAGTTCACCTTTCAGCCTTGAGCTGATCTTCCATTGGCTTGCAGCCAAATTTCACTTTTCTCTTTCATTGTAGTTATTTATGCTAAAACTCCCAATAGGAGAATGGAAGAAAGGTTATATATAGATGTATTATACATGTGTTCATGGATATGGAGAAGAATCTTGATAAAGACACACACACATATATCCTTTGCATATCTCTATTTATTAACTTTAAATTTATGCTGTATATAGCTATATATCTATACTTCTTGTATCTCCTAGGGTATATTGGAGCCAGCTCAAGTAAGCTCAAAAGATGATTGTCAAGTTTTCAGTGTGAACATTTATAACTCAGAAATCAGCAAATGCTAAAAATCATAGCTTGATTTATTGTTTTGAAGATTTTCTAGACTTAAGAAAGTCAAGATAAAATATTAATAATGAAGATTAAATTTAAAAGGTCATGAGTATTTAAACATTTATTGAGAACCAATGAAATATTTGACAGTATAACCCATTATAATGTAAACTTAGTGGGAGTAGGAATTATTTAATTATTTGTACTCTTATGTACAATATCTGGCACATAGTAGGGACTTCATAAATGCTTGTTGGTATACTAATGGATTAATTTAGCTATATTACAATCTGGATATAGATATACACATCTGGATATAGATAAAATGTTTATATAGAAAGATTATAGATGGCATATATGCATAATTTATACTATATTAGAGATTTATCTGTGTGTGTGTGTGTATGTGTCTGTGTATGTATTGGAGATTTATATAAGTCTTAGGAAGGAATTCCTTGCTTGGCTCAAATATTGTCTTCAATATGAAGTCTTTTTCTTGGCTGGTCCTATAACTGCTACTGCCCTCCTTATCTCTCCAATCCCATTGTATATATTTGGTAAGTACTTTTATATGTAAATATTTTATCTGGTAGAATATAAACTTCTTGAGAGCACAGATTGTTTTGTTTGTATGTTTCTAGCACTTAGCTCAGTGCCTGGTCTGTTGTAAGCACCTAATAAATGCTTGTTGATTGATTCACTGATATGTGTCAGGGAAATAAAGTGCTGAAATTTAACACAAAAGATATCTTCTATTTCCAATATCGTTGCACAGAGAACCAAATCAGTTGGAAACCACCAGAGGGACAGGAGGTGCCAAGAATGTGTTGAGTTAGGTAGAAGAGAAGCTGAATAATTCAGATCAATTCCAGGTGCTCAGACCCAGTTCCTGATGCTGGTGGTCAGTGGGAGAAAAGTTGCAACATGGAGAAGGAGGAATTATAAGGAGATTTAGAAAGCTTAAAGTAGTTAGAATAGTAAGTAATAATTGGGTAGTAAGTGAAGGAGATTGTTAACAGATTAGATATTGCTACAAGAAACAGCATAAGGAATGATTACTCACAATGAAAAGAAAGGGATAAGGAATGGAATGGGAAACAGACATCAGCATATCCAGCTGTGAATCCCTTCTTTTGCCATTTTCTGATTATCTCACTTTGGCTTGATGACTTTACCTCCTCTGGATTTAGAACCTGAAGTTTCCTTAAAGGTCATGTAGCATCCCTTCTAATCACATACTCTCAACTCTTACTTCCATAGGCTGTTTGTGTTTCCAGAGAGTAGCTGATTTCTTCCATTAGGATTGTAGGTAATACCAAGGATGAGGAATTGTTGCTTCTAATACTATTCTTCAGTAGCCTCAATCTAATGGACTAACCAATAGTGATCAACCAGCTGACACTAATTAGCTTTTACAAGAGATTATTTCCTGAGAAGCTTTAGTAGGAACAGAATTTCCAAAATATCCCCCAAACCAGAGATACACTCTTCTCTAGGTGTACACATAATCCTTAGGAAAGTATTTCCATACTTCTAGAACAGATAGTCAGACACACATGTAGGGAACATGTGGGGTCCAGAGATATTTAGCTATCCTTGGGAGTTCTTTTTTCCCTTTATGAAATCCCATCCAAATTCAATTCTGTGAGAGACCTGACTGAAGTCTTTCCTCAGTTAGGTTGGCTTCTTGTAAGTCATGTTTTCTCAGCTGATGAGACAGTTCATTTCTGAGACATTAGAAAGAGAGGTCAGACTGTTAATTTTTTTTAAAAAAATTAAGAACATTAAAAAAAAGAAAACATAGAAACATCTTTATAAAAGAAAATGGGAACTCTTCCAGTCTTTGAGTGTCCTTTTCTGCAAAAGAGAGTTAAAAAGGCAGCTAAGCTGAATGTAGAGCAAATGCCCTTCACCCTTGGGTTTACTCTGCCTCTGAGATCATACCTTGCCATATTTGTCTATTCTTTCTCAAGTTTTTCTTCTATATTAGCTCTAGTAGAGAAAGTCAATCTTCCTCTTTTATTGTTGTCTCCTTTTAGCCTTTCTTTCATTTACCCTTTGTTCATTTCTGTGGACAGTGACCAAAGTATGATCCTGTGTGAATTTCAGGAGAAAGGCTCTTATCCAAATTCCTTCTCTCCCTTATTGCCTAATGCCTCAAGAGCAACTCTCTGGAATTTTTTCCTTTACTTTCAGGATTAATCCCTGCTCATATAAAAATCTGACAACTAGGTGGCACAGTGGATAGAACATTGGGTCTGGAGTCAGGAAAATGCCTCTTTTTTAGTTCAAATCTAATCTCAGACACTTACTAGCTGTGTGACCCTAAGCAAGTCACTTAAACTTGTTTGCCTCAGTCTCCTCAAATGATCTGGAAAAGGAAATGGCAGACCATTCCAGCATCTTTGCCACAAACACCCCAATTGGGGTGATGAAGAGCTAGACAAAACTGAAACTATGGAACAACAGCAAAAGCATGAGTACCCTTGGTTGGGGACTCACTGATTCATTTATCTCTCCTTCAGGAGATTGGTTGAATTCTGGCACTTAGAGTTAATTGAAGTTGATCAGGGTATTATAGATAGATAGATAGGTAGGTAGGTAGATAGGTATATATTGAGGGAGGGAGGTAGATATAGGTTCTGACCTATTAAAGAGTATATACATATCTGGAAAAGAAACAAATTTGGAATATTTTCACCATTTTTTGCTTTTGTTTACTTGCTTGGTTTTTTCTTTCTTTCTTGTTTTTTCCCCTTTTGATCTGATTTTCTTGCATAGCATGACAAATATGGAAATATGTTTAAAAGAATTGCACAAGGGGCAGCTAGGTGGAGCAGTGGATAGAGCACCAGCCCTGAAGTCAGGAGGACCTGAGTTCAAATCTGGTCTCAGACACCTAACATTCCTTAGCTGTGTGACCCTGGGCAAGTCACTTAACCTCAACTGCCTCAGCAAAAAGCAAAAAAAAAAAAAAAAGAAAGAAAGAAAAGAAAAATTGCACAAGCTTAACCTATATTGAATTGCTTTTTGTCTAGGGGAGGGGGAAGGAAGGGAGAGAGGGAGGGACAAAAATTTGGAACATAAGATTTTGCCAAGGTGAATGTTGAAAACTATCTTTGCATGTATTTGGAAAAATAAAAAGCTATTAAAAAAGAAACACATTTGGAGAGATATGAGTATGTTCTGTCCCTTATAAATAACCTTGAATTATAATATTCATTCACTTTATATTTATGCTGTATGTAGCACATAAGCTAAAGCATATACATGGCCATATCCCAGTAAATTGTCTTCAACCTAAACCAGGTTGAAGGTAACTGACAGACCTCAAACCTGTTGAGTTAGAGGTATGTTTACTCCAGCTGTGAAAACTTTCCCTAGTGGAATGTACAGATGAGAACAATTTATTTCACTGGCCATAAAGGCAGATGAAGCAGGTGCTGTGGGGCATTTAGAGCTTGATCAGTCATCAAAGATGCCAAGTTCAAACACTGCATCTATAGCCCTCACCAGTCATCTTGACTTGACTTTTGTCTTGCCACTGGACTCAGAAGAGAGAATAAAGTTTTGTGCAGTTCTTTCTCACTTAAATCCAATTCATACACAAATCAAGACATTCTCTGTGTTATCATTGGTTCTTTTTGAAAATGGGCAAACAACAAAATTGTATATATATACATATATATATATATACACATGTATATATGTGTACAGATGCATTTATATGAATGCAATTTGGAGATAATCTCAGGGCATAAACATTAAATGCTCCTGGAAAAGGCATCTTTTAAAAAATTTTATTTTTTATTTACAAAACATGTGCATGGGTAATTTTTCAACATTGACTCTTGCAAAATTTTCTCTTCCAAATTTTCTCCTCCTTCCTTTTACCCCCTCCCCTAGATGACAGGTAGTCCAATAAATAATAAATATATTAAAATATATGTTAAATTCAATATATGTATACATATTTATACAGTTATCTTTCAGCACAAGAAAGAAGGAAGAAAAAAAAACCTGAGAAAGAAAACAAAATGCAAGCAAACAACAACAGAAAGAGTGAAAATACTATATTGTGGTTGATACTCAGTTCCCAGTCTTCTCTCTGAGTGTAGATGGCTCTCTTCTTTACTGAACAATTAGAATGGGTTTGAATCATCTCATTGTTGAAGAAAGCCACGTCCATCAGAATTGGCCACTGTATAGTCTTATTGTTGCTGTATATAATGATCTCCTGGTTCTGCTCATTTCACTTAGCATCACTTCATGTAAGTCTCTCCAGGCCTCTCTGAAATCATCCTGCTGGTTGTTTCTTAAAGAACAATAATATTCCATAATATTCATATACCATAATTTATTCAGCCATTCACCAATTGATGGGCATCCATTCAGTTTCCAGTTTCTTGCCACTACAAAAAGGGCTGTCACAAACATTTTTGCACATGTGGATCCCCGCAAAAGGAATTTTTCAAAAGAAGGAATTTTGGCTAAGACTTGAAGAAAGTCAGAGGGGCTAGGAGTTGGAGATAAAGAAGTACACAATTTCAGGTGTGAGGAATAGCCAGTAAAAATATCCAGAATTGGGAGATGGACCAGCAAGGAAGAGAATGTTGACGGATTGCCAAGTATGTGGGTGAAGGGAAAATAAGGTACAAGACTAGAAAGGTAGAAGGGTCTACTTTGTGAAGAGATTTGAATGCCAAATAGAAGAATTTATATTTGTTCCTTAGAGGTGAAAGGGAGTCAGTGACAGAGGGGATGCCATAGTCAAACGTGCACTTTAGGAAGATTAATGCGACAGCTGAGAAAATAAAGTACTGGAGTGAGTAACAACTTGAAAAAGGGTGAACAAACAGCAAGTTTTTGCAATAGTTTAGACATGAAGCGATGAGGGCCTAGACTGAGTTGGGATCAGTGTCAGAGGAGACTAAGGGACCTATGAGAGATGTTGTGAAGGTAAGATAGAAAGGACTTGGAAAGGGATGGTAACTGGGAAGGTCAAAGTATAGAATCAAGGTTGATACCTGGGTTGAAAGCTTGGGTAACTGATAGGATAGTAGTACTCTCACATTATCAGCTGACTGTTGTGAACTAGAAAGGTGAGGTGCAGGTCTAGAGCAGATGGGTTAACTTTGTCCTCAGGTTCATAGATCTTGGACTTAACTGTGGTCTTTTGAACAAGATTATAAAAATATGTTGTTTTTAGGACTTTGTCAGGGAATTCTTGAAGTGCCAAGAACCTCCATTATGATTAATCTATTTGCCCATAGCTTTTATATAAATTCATCTTCTTGAACTGCTTTTAATCATGCTGGGAATTGCTTTTACCTGGAGATGTTGGAATAAGTTCTTGGTAAAAGGAGGGTTGGCTTGCTCCCTCAGACTCTGTGGGATCCAGGACACAGGGTTGTTCGGTCAAATTTTTCAGTTGTGTCTAACTTTTTGTGATGACATTTGGGTTTTTTTTTGGCAAAGATACTGAAGTAGTTTAGCATTCCCTTCTCCATCTTACTTCACAGCTGAGGAACTGAAGCAAACAAGATTTCAGTATCAGAAAGTGTCAGATTTGAATTTAAGATTTGCTGACTCCAGGCCTAGTACTCTGTCCATTGTGCCACCTAACTGCCCATGGAATATAAAGTTGGACATAATTCAATAGGGGATGAATGATTGGCTCAGATTGGAGTTATAATAAGTAGTCATTATAGGTAGCTGGTAAAAGTCAACAGCTCATTATTAACTAGAAATCTCTTCTCTTTAAAGTAAATTTGGGATAATTAGCTCCCAGGACTTTTCTGATGGTTGAATAATGTACTCTCTTTAAGTTTGTTTTGGTTCAACATGAAAACCAAACATATACTATCAATTAATCAATCAATTAGCATTTATTAAACATCTATTCTGTACTAAGTAATGGGGATACAAAAAAAGCAAAAGGTAGTCTCTGTCTTCAAAGAAATCACAACTCAATGGAGGAGATAACATACAAATATTTACAAAGCAAGATACAAATACAACATCAATAGACATAATTAGCAGAAGAAAGAGGTAAAATTTGAACTGAGGCTGGAATACTCTGACTGGGACCTGGCTACATCTGAGGGCACTGCTGCCTCTACAGGATACCCTGGTATTCTTATGAACATTCTTCCTCCCATTTATCAGGTTCCTAACAAAAACATGTTTCCATATTCTTCAGTTGTCTTTGTTGTGTGTTTGTTTCCTTTTTCCATCCTAACGATGACTTCCCTTCTCTATGTCTCTTAATAGTTCTTCCAAATAGAGATGGGAGAGGGGAATGGGGAAAAAATCCTGAACTCAGTCTCAAGGGGTTGGAATTACCATTCTCTGAGCTTGAACTGAGATTCAACAATCAAGGTAAAATAGCTCAGAAATATCCAGCACATGAACATTTGGAAAATACAAACATTTCCAAAGTCTGAATCCAGTATCCATGCCATCTGACATGCATAAAACCAATTTATCTAGTGGAAGAGCCCCACCAATCATTCCTAGGAAGTACAAAAACAAAACAAAACAAAAACCAAACCCAAAACACTCTTGCATTTCTTCCAGGACCTACAACACAAACATGATGAAAACCAGGGCCCTTGCCACAAACTTTGGAAAGGAGAATGAACTGTGAATTACTATCAAGATCTTGTAAGTCATCCATCTACCTGACAGGGCCACCTGCTAATCAACAGCCACATGGCCCTATTTTAGCCAGCAATGAATCACACTTCATGGAAAAAATAGTTTATGGCCAAAAACTCCAAAGATTCCTATCATTGTCATCATCATTATTTACCAGCAAACATGCCAGAAAAAGGCACAAAAAGCTGTTGTGTTTCCTTAAAGGAATTATCATGTTCACATGTCTTTGGAGAACATCGACTTTTTTAGTTTGTAGGTTCTTTAGTAATCACCATGTCACAGAGTGACTTAGTCTGATTCCTGCTACCATAGCCATCATGGCCATAGTCCAGTTTTTCCCAGAGTCTTGGGAAGTCAGTGCCATGTACCACCTTTTGCAGTAATCAGTTTGATCTTACTGATGACTCCATTATCAAGAATTTACTGAGCACCTACAAAGCAGACAAGGGAGTTATTGAAGTTGGTAATGGTAAGGCCTGATTATAATTGGACTTTTAAACATTAGCCTCAAAAACATCTGAAGAGTAGGCCTTATGGTATAGCCTGATGCAAAATTTCATAGCATCCCAGGACACTGTTCACTAGAGAAAAGACATGGCTTCATTTAAGATTTTTTAAACTAGAAAGACGAACTCCTCATTTTCCACATGGGAAAAGCTAAGTCTCAAGATGTAAAGTGATGGGCTGTGGAGCACATAGATAATAAGCAGCTGTGCCAAGATTACAAAAGCAGATCTTCTAATCCTTAATCCAGGACTCTGAGAATTCAACCTGGATTTAGATATAAATATATCACTTTGATACTTGCATGATTTTGGCTAAGTAATTTCCTTTCTGTGGACATCAGTTTTCTTAACTGTAAAATCAGGTTCAACTAGTTGATCTCTAACCTGTCTTCCAGTTTGGAATCTGTCATCACAGAAGGTTTTTCTGGTTCATAGAACAGATTCCTGTCCTTTGTCCTATTTTTGTAGGACTTTGTTCTGTGAAAATCAGACCTTATATTCTCCTCCTTGGATGGAGGATGATTGTTTATTGCTGTGATGAGTTAAAAAACAGATTGCTTTGAACCAAGGTCTCTTTGAGCACCCAACAATTCTGAGCCTTGGAGAGGAATTGGGTGGAGTAAAACATTTGATTTCCAAAAATCTTTTAAAAATCCTTAATCCCATCATGGATTTGTCATCTCTGAATTTATCTAAAGTCATCTTGAACCTGTTTATATATTTTTGGCTTTTACTACCAGGAGAGGTAACTAGTTCCATATGTTTTCCTCCCCATTGTATAAAGAAGTCCTGACTTTCACTTTTGAATTTTATTTGTCCTCAAACTAATGGCAGCCCTTCCTGA
Source organism: Myrmecobius fasciatus (assembly GCA_023553655.1). Taxonomy (NCBI): domain Eukaryota; kingdom Metazoa; phylum Chordata; class Mammalia; order Dasyuromorphia; family Myrmecobiidae; genus Myrmecobius; species Myrmecobius fasciatus. The sequence continues at coordinate 243,962 of JAJPUD010003271.1, read as the reverse complement.
GGGATACCTTGGGTGTGACTGGCCCAAAGAACTCTCTGTCAGGTAGCCTTCTGGGGGGGGGGGAGGGAGCAGTTCTGTGGTAGAGAAAGTTTCCTAACTACCACACAAATACTTATAGCATTCCTTCACCTCCTCTCTTCAGTAGGTTTGGAGGGGAGGAGAGAAGAAATCATCTTCTTCAGTCCATTATGCTGCTTACTTTAATGTGCATGAGACTGCCTAACACAAATGACTTCTCTCTGTTTTTCTGTCTATCTCTCCGTTTCTGTCTCTGTCTCTCTCTCATCTCTGTCTCTCTTACTCCCCTCTTTCTCTTCTCCCTCCCATTCCTCTCCCCTTTTCTCTCCTCTAATTTTCCTTCCAGGTATACAAGAAGTTTCGTCTTGGTGAGAACCCTGGGAGCGTTATGTGTGATGAACACCAAGGACAATTTATCTGAATTGTGGAGTCTGTAAAGTTATAATGGAAACAGGTTGTAAAGAACTTTAAATGACAAACAGAAGAGTTTATATTTTATCCTAGAGGGAGATGGCAGTCACTGGAGTTTATTGAATAGTGAAATGATATAATCAGACCTCTATGTTAGGGATATTCCTAGTCACATAGATAATGGATTGGAGGGTGGATTTGGAGAGAGATTGGAGAAGGGAAAGACTTAGAAAATGACATCAGTTAGAGATTTCTATAATCATTCAGGTGAGAGGTTGTGAGAGCTTAAACGTAGTATTTAATAAATACTTGATGACTAAACTAAGCATGTTGGTATGTGAATAAAGAAAAAGGAGATAGATGTTAGAGATATTGCAGAGAGAGTATCACTAAGAAAGACTTGGCAACTGATTATATATGAGAGATGAAAGAAAAGAACTAGAAATGCCTCTCTTCTTAAAACCTGGGTTACTGGAGAGATGAACTAGCCTCCAAAGAACTGATTGAGTTTAGAGCACGTCTAATGTGGGGAAAAGGAAGGTGTTGAGTTTTGTTTTGGACATGTTCAGTCACAGAATATAAGCTTTGGAAGGAACTGCAGGGGTCAACTAGTCCAACACATGCCTGAAGGAATCTTCACTATTATATGAATAAGTATGTTTGAGTTTGAGAAGAAAGTTAGAAACATCGAATAAGCAGCTGCTGATATGGGACTAACACGAGCCTGGGATTGGACATTTTGACCTAGTAGACACAATTATTTGAAAAGGTCATTGAACCCATGAGAGCAGATGTCATGCAGGGAAAGAAAGTATTAGAATTAGTTTTTTTTTGGCCTCTTCATAATTTATATCATTTGTATCTTTCCATTTGTCTTGAGTCAATTTTACTCATAAAACTTGAATATAGGAGATCTCTCCATCCTTTCCTCTGAAACCTTTATCTGCTCTCCTAAAATGTAGTGTTCATTCAGGATAGACTTTCTTCTCTTTATTTAGCCTGAATTCTAAGATGGAATAATTTTAGCTTCAGCAAAGAATTTTACCTGTTCATAAATGGGAAGTGAAATGGCATAGATTAGAAATAGCACATCAGGGGGCAGCTAGGTGGTGCAGTGGATACAGCATCAGCCCTGAAGTCAGGAGGACCTCAGTTCAAATCTGGCCTCAGGCACTTAGCACTTCCTAGCTGTGTGACCCTGGGTATGTCACTTGACCCCAATAGCCTCAGCAAAAAAAAAAAAAATAGTACATCAGGAAGAGGAAGGGAATAAGCATTTTAAAATACCTTCCATGTGTATTAGAAGGGCGGAGAGATGTTATAGTGGGCTTGGAGTCAGGAAGACTCATCTTCCTGCATTAAAATATGGCCTCAGTCAATTACTAGCTCTGCGACGCTAGGAAGTAAGAACCCCATTTGCCTCAGTTTTCTCATCTGTAAAATGAGCTGGAGAATGAAATGACAAACCACTCTAGTATCTCTGCTGAGAAAACCCCAAATGGAGTCACAAAGAATCTTGTACAAGTGAAACAACTGAACAATGACAATGTGTACTATATACCAGACACTGTGCCAAGTGTTTTACAAATATGATCATTTGATCTTCCCAACAATTCTGTAAAATAGGTGATATCATTATCCCCATTTTGAAGTTGGGGAAAGTAGGGCTGATTTGATTGGATGTAGCATCTAGGATAAGGAGAAATGTATTCTAAATCTGGAAAGACACATTGGAGCCTGATTGCAAAGGGTTTTAAATTCTACCCTTGTCTTTCTTCTTGATGCTAGAGGCAAATTATTTCAGTTTTCCAACCATGGTTCACAAATTTAAATTCTGTTCATAAAGATGGTTACTTCCCCAATCTGTCCTTCTTGTCTGAAGCCCTTATTTTATAATTGGCAGCAATGAGGCCCCCACCTATGGTCCCAGTTGTGTTTTTTTTTAAGTTCCAGACAACAGTAATGCTTTCTCTGTTTCTTCCTGAAAGATCCTTTATGTCTACATGGATTGGAAGAAGTGAATAGCAGTTATCCAAATTGACAAGGCTTGAAAGGTCTTTTGTCATGTCCAGGATACAAACCTTGGAAAAGCTCTCTTTTTAAAAAAGGATGATTGCCCTCTTATTGTTAAATCTATAGATTATTGCCTCAATATCTCTCAAAAAGAAATCACCAACCTTTACCACTCAGCTCTTCTTTCTCTGATTTATCACCTGAAAATATCAGAAAAATTAGATTCTTTTATGCAAAATTCATATGAACTTGCCTTGCTTTACAATGAAATCCAAGGATTGATGGAAAATAATGGCCTCCTGAAATTTTTGCCTCAAGAATGTTACCTGGAAAGCTGCTTTGTGTGCTATTGAGAATAGCAGTGATCTCTTGACCTCACTCATTCATTGATGGGGTCCTGCCTACCTCTGGTTGTTAGAGAATATTAATTAAGTGCAATTCCATAGAACAGAGAGCTGAGGGGCCCCAGATTTGTCTGCTTTCAACAATAGGACTCTGGAGGGAGAGCTTAATGAGCAATTTCTGGTAAGATATGCAATGTAAACTTTTTGTCATCCTTAGGCTTTGATGTCATTCCCCAAGTCAGAATAGAGTTACTGCAAAAGGTGAGCAGTAAGATTAATTCAGATTCATCATGAAACAGTATGTCAAAAGAGCCTTTCCTTGCTACCCAAATAATAACTTTCAAGGCAATTAACAAAAGTTTCCTCATTTATTTTCTTAAAATTTCACAGGCTACAGTAAAATGACAGCATTAAGGATTACTTATCTCTTTTTTCCTCCTTCCAACAATTCTGTACTTTGCCAAAAGTATGTTAGATTAACAATGTGAACTCTTCCCCTTTAACAGGGACGGGAGAAGGGAAATTCCAACGTGAAAGAGATATTCTGCCTTTTCCTGTCTGAGCAAAGAGAATTGTACAAGGCTTTCCTGCATATTCTGGGGGATGAGGGTGAAGCTAAGGGGAAAGGTTGGGGAGCCAGAGCCTTCTCATTTTCTAGATTTTAGAGAATTTATGGCAATACATCTGTGATACTGTCATGTCCCTACCTTTAGTAGTGCAGGGTTCACTTTAAACAGCCTTTGACTGTATATCAGCAGCTGTGAGTAGCAGAGCTAGTCTATTTTATGGTGATGTCTCTCTCTTCACTAGAAGTAATACGAGTCTTCTCATTTTGCTGTTATCCAGTACACAAAACTCCAGGTTTCTAACTGCCTTTTCCTTCAGAGTGATACCTACATTACTTCTTTAAATCATTCCTTCCTTGAGATGTGACATGTCCCTCTTAGAAAGAGCCAGGAGGTCTGGGTTCTAATCCTACTTCATACATATACTGATTGTGTGACTTGGGATAATACATATAACCTTTCTGAGCCTCAGCGGTCTTAGCTGCAATATGGAGATAAATAATGCTTGAACTTTGCAAGTCTGTTGGAAGGAAATCTCTTTGCAAACATGGAAACATTATGCAAATGCAGCTTGTTATTTTGTACTTGTTTCTATGTTGAATGGAGCTCAGATGGTCTGGAGAGGTTACTATCCTGCTATTCAATCAATCAATACAATTTAATAAGAACCTGCTATGTGACAATTGTTTTGCTATGGACTGGGAATACAATAGAGGGGAGAAATGAAATCATATCTGTTCTCAAGAAGCTTTAATTCTAACAGAAGAGAAAAGGAAAGGGAAAGGAGAGAAATGGACAGAGAGAGGGATGTGTGTGTGTGCGCGTGTGTGCACACACCCATACAGAAACACACATACAGAAAGAGGGAAGAGAGAGAGAGACTGAGACATAGGGAGAGAAAGGCAGAGAGACAGGGGAGATGCAGAAATGCAGAACTTGCAACTTTATTGGTATAAATAATTTATATCATTTAATATATTAGTAATATAAAAACAATCTATGAGTATAGAACTGAGTCAAAAGCTTTGTGATAATCAGTAAAGACGGTACAAATATTATGACACTTTGAGTTGATTTAATCAATGGCAAATGAATTGAAAATTAATTGCTTTTTATGAAGTCAAGACTTCCTGACACAGTTTTGGAGAGTGTAGCAGGGAAACTGGACACACATCTCTTTTCCCTCTGTAAGCAATGGAACCCTGTTGCAGAACCTCATGGCTACAGGAGATACGTACTTGCTCACAGAAGGGAATATAAGGCTATTATTTCCTCAGTTTCAAACTTTTGTGTAGAGTTGGTTGAGAGAGAGCTTGATTGTTGGAAAGAAAATATTTCTGAGACTCCAAGGCAACAGAATAATAATATCAACAATGTGGTAAATTTTCTTTTATTGATGTTAAACTTTATTTTGATCATTGTGTTACTTCAATTCCTTGTATCAGTTTAAGTTATCAGCTTTTGCTTTCAATTATGGTAAATTCTTGTTACAAGCTTCCTTCCATGTACTTCTTTGTTGCCATAAATGAATGATCTGGTGAATGAAGTGTTCAAGGTTCCAAATGTTAGTTACAACCTGATATTTATATATTTTCTAATATCTTCCAAATGATCTCAGACTATTTCTGCTATAATAGAGTTTTATGTGTGACTTTAGGAATATTCCTTGAAAACTTCACCTTTTCTCCTATGGTCCTTACCATGACACTGGAGACAGCATATATTTGTGTATAAATTCTGAATTGTTTTGCATTTTCTGCCCAGTATAGAAGAATATATTTGTTCATAATGGCTACAGTAAATGATAGAATTAAAAAACTTCATGTGTGTGCATGCATGCTTGTGTTTATGTGTGCATACATATGTGTGTGTTCCAATAGTTGTGTCTATAACTTTAAAAAATCCAATCTAATGAGTGTGCCCAATCATTGGAATCATTTGACATATCAGCATTATTTTTGCCATATATTTTGTTATTTGAGTAAATGTTTTCAAGTTAGAATCTTAGCTCTTTCATTTTAAGATTTAAATAATCGTTTAGTTTCCACTACTAATTTTTATAATCTTAACTAAGAGGTAAAATTATTCCTTGCCAGTGTCCTGCATTGATTTGTAATGTGTTGATAAATTATTTGATACTAAAGGTATTAGTGGTAAGAAGTGATATGAGACCATCACCTAAGCTAGAAAGAACTATTTTCCAATTTATCGAGTAAAAATTGTACTGTGGTTATTTAGTCATTTTCAGTCATGTTTAGCTCTTCATGACCCTTTGGGAACCTTTTGGGTTTTTTTTTTGGCAAAGATACGAGAATAGTTTGCCATTTCCTACAGATGAGGAAACTGAGGCAATCAGGTTAGGTGACTTGTCCAACATCACTTAGCTGGTAAGTATCTGGGGCCAGATTTGAATTCAGGAAGATGAATCATCCTATTAGCTTAGCCCTCCATCCACTGAGCCACCTAGCTGCAATAAGAAATAACACTGGCACATACTAACTAATATTCTTATATTCATTCCATTTCATGGATACTTATGTTTTACCTACATTCATGGGCAGTGTTGTCTATGCCAAAGTGTTTCTAGCATTAGGTTTTTGGTGCTTCTAATTTGTTTGGGGTTTTATCTTCTTTGAGTTATTGAACATGGAAATGTACCATTCATTCTCTGTCCAGAGTTGGAACTGCACACATCTGTAGATTATTTAGTTGATTCTTTCTAGCAATTACATTGTACTGATTTATGATGTTATGCTTTTTCAGCTTTCTCAGAGCATAGCTTGCCAAGACTTTAGAGTTTCAGTCAGGTCTTCACACCTTCTGCAGTGATTGTAGGTCACATGGAAACTCCCTCTATATTGCTCTAACCAGCAATTCCTGGTTTTCCCATTATCTCCAATTGCTTCATAATAGGAATGATATCTTGGGTTTTCATGAGATCAATAATATTATGTTGTTGTTGTTGATGTTATTATTTCACTCATGTCTGACTCTTTGTCATCCCATATGGGATTTTCTTGGCAGAGATACTGGAGTAGTTTGTCATTTTTTTTCTCCAGTTCATTTTACAAATCAAGAAACTGAGGCAATAGGATTGTGACTTGACCGGGGTTACACAGCTAATAATAATAATACGTGAGGTCAGACTTGAATTCAGGAAGATGAATCTTCCAGATTCCAAAACCAGTCTTGTATCCATTCTACCATTTAGCTGCCTATTATTATTTTTAGCTTATCCTTTTCATTTCTGATAAGAGTTTTTATAGAAATGGTGAAAGGACAAGTTACTTTCCTGGTATAATTTCATTCTCTTCTATTTAATGTTCTGCAAATTGTTGATTAAGTAGATAACATGGATGCATTCTCTATTTTGAATTTGAGAGACAATATGTAAACAAATATATTCAAAGCAAATTATTAATAATATAAAAAAGAAATAATAGGCAAGGCAGTAGATGGATGATGAGGATATATGTAGCTTTACTTAATTTTTTTTACATGATCTTAATGTCATCTCCCAACTCTCTATAAGGTGAATACTTTTCATTCCATACAGGTTGGACTTTGTGACTGTCTGATACTGCTGACATGCAGTAGTGCGATGGAACTCCTGGCACTGGCCTTTAAGAGGCTATTGTTAAATTTCCAGTTTGAGCATTTAAACTTTGGAAGCCTGCAAATTTTACAATTCAGGGCTTCATTTATTGTTTTGTTGATTGTCTAGATTTATAAAAAAAGATGGAGAAAATGGTACTAGTACAGATAAAATTTTAAAGTGTGTTGTGTGTACATTTCACACATCCCCTCCCACTTATCTGGTTGTTAAACATTTACCATATAGCCCCAGTGACATATATTAAAAATATTCTTGAGTTTTTATGGATTAATGTTGTTTCAGGCAATTTTCTGTGTGATGTTACTTTCCTTCCAGTGTAGTTTATTTGTTGACTTGTCAGAAATATTTGGGGACTTCTATTTTAAATTGGGTTCTGTTATCTATTAGTTTACAAAAAACTAGTAAAATCATGATGTATAATTCTAGCCACCTGAGCCTGTCTTTCTAGGCATCTGGTAGGAGCAAATTTTTCCAACCTGCCATGAGATATTGGACAGATTGTAGAATTTTATTACATAACCATGGTTTAGTAACAAATTTGAGACTCTTTACATAAAATCTTTCTGCATCAACCCCTTCCCGGTACCCCCAAACTTTATTACTATTACTTGTTTTTCTCTTATTTTTAAGGTGAGTTCAAACAGAATTGGTTCTGGGACAAATGGTTGTACTATTTATTTGTTCATTTTCAGGGTTCTGCACACCACTACAAAGATGGACAAAAGAAATGGATTTTTTTTTAATTGAATAGGAGTGTTGTGATGTAATTCCATATTCCAAAGGATCCTGTTGTTCAGTCGTTTCAGATTCTTCAATGATCCCATTTGGGGTTTTCTTGGCTAAGATGCCAGAGTGATTTGTCATTTCCTTCTCCAGTTCATTTTGCAAGTGAGGAAACTGAGGTAAACCTGGTTATATGGCTTTTACAGGATTACACAGCTAAGAAGTATCTGGGGTCAGATTTAAATGCAAGAAGATGAAGTATTCTGATTGCAGTATCAGTGTTCTATTCACTGCACTATCTAGCTACCCCAGTGATCTAGAGGATCACTGAAAATATATTTGGGACAACTCAGTAGCAGACAGGATAATGGTTCTAGTATATTTGTCACACTATAACAACATGCTTTTTTTTATAACAACATGATTTTGACTTCTTTCTTACTCCAATTTGGAAAGTTTTTCATTCCACATATTATAGAGATTATGAGTATACAATAAGGTCATTTTTATTAAAATATTGTTCTTAAATTTTTGTAGATCAGTGTTATTTTCATGCAACTGTGGGCAACATTACTATTTATAATAATGTGTTACTTCTAGTACAGTTTATTTATTGATTTTTTTTTCCTGAGGTCTGTATTTTCAGTACAGGAATTTATCATCTGTCAGCCTATGAAAGGTAGTGAGCTTCTCATGTATAATTCAGATACCAGGTCATGCATTGCTACGTGTTTAGTAGGTGCTAAGTTTTTTTTCAACCTGTTGTGATATTTTGCAGTTTCTGCGATTTCTTTGTAAAATTTTCATTGATCAATAAAAATGGGTCCCTTAAGGATAATCCTTCTGCAGTTTCTGGTGGAAATGACCTGGTCCTGAATGGCCACAACAAACCTCACCATTTTTATGAATTCATCAATTAGATAGGCCATTTGTTTAAAACTTTTTGGTTTTATTGATCTTCATTTTTGATAAGTATTTATTTTTCTATTGCTGCCTTATAGTTATTGTCCCTGTATTGCCTTAATTTTTTGCAGGATTTTGTTAGGTTATTTTCCAAATTTGATATGTTTACTTCATAGTTTCACAAGTGTATAGCAAAGATCTTAATTGCTTTAAACTTATTCTTTCCATCTACCTTTGATTTCAGGATGCCAGCAAGTCTTTTAGCATACTTACTCAACTTTCTTTTTAATACTTTTTTTTTGTTGTTTGTTGTAATTTGTCTGGAGGAAACAAAGTATCTATTAGTTTACAAAATTTTAGTACACATATATATCTAAAGTGAAGTCCCTTTCTAGTACTTCTTGCACCTCTGTAAACATTTAAGTCAATAATTTTGTGTCTTACCTAGCCCCACCTCTTCCAAGTTTTGCAGAGAACTTTAGTTTTACTAATTTTCTGTGATGTAATTATCCTTTTGTTAATTTTATTAATGACATACATGCTTTTTTTTTATTTGTTTAGCTGAGGCAATTGGGGTCAAATGACTTGCCCAGGGTCACACAGCTAGGAAGTATTAAGTGTCTGAGGCCATATTTGAACTCAGATCCTCCTGACTTCAGGGTTGGTGCTCTATCCGCTGTGCCACCTACATGCCTCACATACATGCTTTCTTGAGACCATGCCCAGAGGGAGTTTATAGAAGAACTCAAAAAAATTTAAAAAATCAAATGAGAGATATTGAGGAAAAACTAAAAAAAACCCACCAAAAAACCCCAAGAAGATTATGAAAAAAAAGTTAACTAACTAGAGAAGGAGATCAGAGTCTCAAAGATGAAATTAATCCTTTGAAAATTAGCATTGGAGGGCAGCTAGGTGGCGCAGTGGATAGAGCACAAGCCCTGAATTCAGAAGGACCTGAGTTCAAATTTAGTCTCAGACACTTAACATTTCCTAGCTGTGTGACCCTGAGCAAGTCACTTAACCCTAATTACTTTAGCAAAAAAAAAAATAGCATTGGGCAAGGGAAAACCAGTGAAGCTAGAAAAGACCAAGAAATAACAAAACCGAATATAAAAAGTTAAAAAAAATAGAACAGAATATGAAATATCTTCTAAGAAAAATAACAGATCTAGAGAACAGATCAAGAAGAGAAAGTAGAAGAAAAATTTGAGTATCTGAAAGCTGTGACCAGAAAAAGAACCCTTACACAATAAAGCAAGACATAATCTAAGAAAATTGTCCTAGAATGATAGAACATGATGGTGGTGGTGATGGTAGTGTTGGTGGGGTGAAGAAGACAGCAGCACCAACAACAAACTCCATCAAAGTCTAAACTGTTATCCATGAGATGTAATGAGGCCATGGGGCACAGCACTGGTGAAGTATTGGAATGGCAAACAAAGTGATATGCAATAGGACCTTTGCATGCTTTATAACTCCCATTTCCAAAATGTGTTGAGGTTTGCAAGGGCATTTCCGTATGCTTTACAGAAAAACATCTATCATGTCCATGGGAATGACAAAATAAAAATGGTAATGATAAAATCAGAAAAAAAATCAGGAAAAGTGAACAGAACCAGGAAAAGAATGTACATAGTAATAATTAAGAATGAATTAGCTATTGTGATCAATATATAATAATCCAAGACAATTCCAAAAGACTTTGATGAAAAATGTTATCTACCTCCAGAAAAAGAACTGATGGAATCTGAGTACAAATTGAAGCATTTTTTTCCTTTCTTTACTTTCTTGCTTTTTTTTGCAACATGGTTAATATAGAAATATGTTTTGCATTATTTCACATGTATAATAGATATCACATTTCTTGCTTTCCCAATGAGTGGGGAAGGAGTAGGAGGAAGAAAATTTAAAACTGAATTTTTTTTTGAAATGAATGTTAAAAATAAATAATGAATTTTCTTAAGAAAGAAAAAATCATATTATGTAAAGATTATTGAATGAGGTTCTGTGATAAACATGAATATAAGACCCCATTTCAAAGGGTTTATAATTCACAGGGGAAAAAATAATGACATATACCTAAGGAAGGGGCTGGACCTATGATTTTATTACTATAAGGAACTCCCAGGTAAGAAAAATTCCTCTACCAATATAGATGGCATCTTATTGTGAACTTACAATCTTAGAGAATTGTCTAGACAGTAGTTCTTAAAGTATGGTTCTTAGGTTTATGGGGATCTGCAAGCTTCTCTAAAGTTAATATTATTTTCATAATAACACTACAATGTTATTTTTCTATTAAAATATTATTTCCTTTTTCTAAGTATGTGAAGGCATATTAGCCTGACTCAGACATCTCTGGACCATCTTTTCTTCCAGATCCTATTACTGATCCCTTTATTTTGTAACCTTTCATTGTAGCTCCCTATCCTTGTTTTCTGTCAGACTTTGTAATTGTAACCATGCCCCCAGCTCCCATTAAATGCTACTGTTTTAGTTATCAAGTTATTGTTCCTCTCCTGGAAGAGAGGAGTAGGGACACTCCCTATCCATTTCTTCCCCACTTCTTAGTTACCTATCTGAGCTAGATAAGTATCTAAGGCAGAAAATCATACATTTAACTACCATTAAAGATGAAAATAGGGATTTGATTAGTAACAACTGTAATTCCTCATCTCAGAAGCATTTGCTTAGACCCTATTATCTTTCTCTCTCTTAATTTCCGACCTCTAAAGACTTTTTATAAAACTTCTAAATTTGGGTTTTATGTGCATATTAGGATAACAAGCTCTTACATAGGGACAAAACGACTTTTAGACCATCTGGTCAGGACTGGGCATTTCTTATAACTGAGATGTATAACTTTATATTACATGGTGGTGACAGGAGGTACCCAGAGAGGAGTTGGAGAGTTACTGGAGAGAGTTGGATTTGAATAATTTGTATATTGCTTCTTCCATAGGCCTTTAGAGTGTTTTGTTTTGTTTTTGAGCATTAGATAAGGCAGGAGAAAAATTTTCCTTGGCTCTTCATGTTCCAGAGCAAGGAAGGGCTATGGTATCTGGGATGGGTATGAAGAATGGTCTCTTCCTCTATCTGGACTCCTGTTGTGTGTTTATCCCTTGGACTGAAAAAATTATCCTTACAAGAACAGTTTGTCTTATATTTCCTGATTCTTGTCTGTCAGAGCATTCTATTTCAGCAGAAGGCTATGTGAGGCCAGATTTTCTTCATGTATGTTAACCAAAAGAACCTTTCACAACAGATATAGAAGCATATATAACATTTATGAAAATCCAGTTGCCTTTTCTTAAGCCAGATTTTGAAAAGATGAGAAAAAATATGTAAAACAATGCCACTCTTCTTACTGTTTTTTGTTTCTGAAAATATGGTTATATTTCATCAAATGTAGGATTTATATTAACATGCAATAAGCTTATTATCATTACTTTAAAATGAGTCAATATATTTAAAATATTAAACAAAAATTAGAATTAATTTCAAAATTCCCATTTTTATTTTTATTACTTATGCAACAGATGCAAGCTGTTTACTCTTTCTAGGTCTCAGTTTCCCCATTTGTAAAAGGAAGGTAGGCAGCTAGGTGGCACCATGGATATTACACTGGTCCTAGAGTCAAGAAAACTCATCTTCCTGAGTCCAGAGCTGATTTCAGACACTCACTAACTTATGCAACCTTGGACAAATAACTGGCAACCCTGGTTGCCTCAGTTTCCTCATATATAAAATGAATTGGAGAAGGAAATGGCAAACTACTCCAGTATCGTTGCCAAGAAAACCCCAAATGGGGTCCCAAAGAGTTGATCATGACTCAACATTATCACCACCAAAAACAACAAAAAGAAGATATGATTTTCATCTTCCCTTCTAATTCTAAATCCCAGAGTGACTGCATCTGACATTGAGCCACAAAGATGAGAACAAAAGTATTTTAACACCAAATCTTTATGTATGAATTGTTTATTGTGCTACTTGATAGTTTATATGAATGAAAAAGTTGTTAAGCACTGGTTATATGCTAAACACAACACTAAGCACTGGAAATACAAATGCAAAATAAAGATATTCCCTACTCTCAAAGATTTTATATTCTAGTGGAGAAGAAAAGACCCAAAGGGAGATGGTGGCTAGAGAATATCACTTTGGTCTTGAAAGTTATTGCGCTATAATCCAGTAGATTGATACAATCTATTCAGGGACACAGTTAATTTGATCATAGTTTTTAGTTTCAGAATTGTTTGGAGAGAGATAAAAGGTGGTGAGGTGGAGACAGCCAAAGCTGAGAGAATGAAATGAGACATGATGACTGAGTCTTTCCTGAAATAGGAGTCGGGGAGAAGTAATAATCCTAACAGACATAAGTAAAATCATTAAAGAAGAACTGAAAATAACAATGATCCCATCAGTGTTGAATATTAATGATGATGGAGAGAGGAAGGTGTCATTTTATAGAAATGAAATCACTAGAATAAAAGAAGACCCATAGGTAAGAATGATTTTTTTTGATGGGGAGATAGGTAATCAGCAGGCCAGATTTGTAATTTATTTCTTTTTTTTTTCAACAAGAACAAAATTTATGTTGGCTTGTGGCTCATTCTCTCTCTCTCACTCTCTTATTCTCTCTCCTTCTCTCTCTCTTCCTCCCTCTTTTTCTCTTTCTCCCTCTCCCTCTTTCTCTCTCACTTATTCTCTCTCCCCCTCCCTCTCTCTCTCTGTCTCTCTCTATGTGTCTCTGTTTTTCTCTGTCTCTGTTGCTCTCTCTGTCTCTCTCTCTCTTTCTCAAAAAAAGAAAAAGAGGGGTGTAGGGAAAAACAGAGAAAATTGGCTGCCAGCTTTTTTTTTTTGCTAGGAGCTCAAGCCAATTCTTATGAACACCATTCCCAGAGTGGGAAGCTGCCATAGGCTATGTGTATACACAGCTTTAGCTTTGTTGGATAGAGAAAGAAACCAAGATTTGATACATGCATGGGATGTAGCAGGAGGGCTGATACTTATGAAAAGCTTCAGCTTTTGGTATTCCTCCAAGCTTTTCTATGGGGGAAAAGTCACCTCTTCCAGTGAATATCCACTTTTCTAAAGTGGGAGATGACACAGTGAAATAAATCTGAACTCTGGAGGAAGCTGGGGAATGGGGAAAGGCAGTTTAGGTAGAGAGGGAAGGGGAAGGAAGAGACACAATGAGCTCTGGATTTCTGAATTAGTGTGCATGGGTGTTTTGAGGGATATAGAATCTGAAAGAGCTGAGTTGGCCAGACCTTGAAGAAAGATGACCTGGAGGACATGGAAATATGAAGTTCATTGCATCCCTTTTGGACAGAGTTGTAATTTCATTGCTGTTAGGAACTTCTGTAATCAATACAGGTTTGTAACTTATTCTTAGAGAGTTGCCTGGGGGCACTGTTAGGTTCAGTAATTTCCCCTTCATTACATTTTCCCTCAATTTTCCTTTCCCCCCAAGCATACACATGTATGTATATATGTGTATATATACATATATACACATAATTTAACATTTATTTTTTTAATTCTTTCTTTTAAAATTGAGCTCTAAATTCTCTTTCTTCCTTCCATCCTTACCCACTCATTGAGAAGGGAAAAGATATCACATCAAATATACCTGTGAAATTATAAAAAAAATACTTCCATAATAGCCACGTTGCAAAAAATGCAAGAAAAATAAAGAACATGAAAAATTATGTTTCAATCTGCACAATCTCCAAGTTTTTTTTTCTGGAGGTGAATAGCATTTTTTATCAAAAGTCCTTCAAAATTGTCTTGGATCATTGTATTGATCAGAATCGCTGTCATTCACAGTTGACCATCATAGAGTATTGCTCTTATTGTGTAAAATGTTCTCTTGGTTCTGCTTACTTTATTTTGCATCAGTTCATATAAGGCTTCCCATGTTTTTCTGAAACTATCCTGCTCATAATTTCATATAGCATTGTATTCCACCACAATCATATACTACAAGTTGTTCAGCCATTCCCCAGTTGATGACCATCTTAATTTCCAATTCTTTGCCACTGCAAAAAGAGCTGCTATAAATATTTCCTATGCTTCTTTACATGTAAGATATGTTCCCCAAATAGACTTGAATCTTTGGGAGAGAAAGGACAATTTAATCTGTTTTTATATTTTCAGCAACTAGCAGAGTATCTCACACATATAAAGTGTTTGTTGAATGATATTTTTTGAAGAACAGATTTGTAAAATCATGTTTTCTTTCGTTAGCTTTATTTTTGGGTGATCAGGCTAGATGAGGACTAAAAGGGAGGGGATTTTTCTGAAGAAATGGTGTGGTCTCTCTGAAAGGGACCAAGAATCATTAATATCTTGAGGCCAAATTTTCCACTAGACCAAATGAATACCAGGATTATATTTCCATTTTAGACTTTTAAAAAATTATATTCTTATTTATTTTTTCTTGTTTTTTTTCTCTCCATAGTAGAGATGACATGTGTGAAAACAATTTTATGAGACTTCAAAGGAATGTCAGTAGTATTATTTGGGAAAGGATAATGAATTTAATACTTATTTGGTCCTTGCTTTTCTTGACCGTCTCAAAACTTCTCTCAAAAACCCCCCAACAAATCAATAAACATCAAGTTGTTAGTTGTGGAAAGCTAGTGAGCTACAAATGAAAACAAAACCAAAACAATCTTTACCTTCTAGGAACTTACATCCTTTATTGTGGTTTGTAATCTCCTCCTGACTGGGTGCAAGTAGGAAATGCTGTTCCAATCCTGTTTCATCTGGTTCCTTCATTTTTGGACATGGCATCTCATGTTATATTCTCTCTGGTTCCACCCAACATGATTTTAAAGAAATAATAACTATAACAACAACAATTATGACAATGAGTTTCTCAAAGGTTTTGGCTATCAAATGGATCATTTAAAAACAATATTTTTTAAGACTTAAAATATAAATGAATCAAAAACATGTGGATTAAATTTCCTTGGGAATACCCTTGGGCTTCAAGCCTGAGGAGAAAAGTGCTTGCAAAATGAGTTAAATCAAGTTTTGCCAAAAATGAAACATTTGAAAAATTATTTGAACTGTTTTGCTGATCCCCAGGTGCTCATGGGGTCTCCTCTCTTGATGTGAAAAGTACTTAGGGCTGGAAATTCAACTTAGGTTATTTTAAAAGTGCATTCATTGGAAGTCCAATTGGCTCATTCAATCCACTAGACCAAATGAATACCAGGAATGAATTCCCTTTTTAGGCTTTAAAAAGTGACATCCTTCCTTACTTTTCCTTACTTTTTTTTCACATATGTGAGAAAAGAATTTCATGAGACCTCAAGATCATCTTGAGCAAAGGCTGAATAATTTAGCCTCTTGGACAAGTGAATAAGAACTTCCTCTTCAGATCAAGTCAAGTTGACAAGCATTGATTGAACAACCCATCCCTGCAATTTTGCTAATCACTATAGTTACAACCGGAGGTAAAAAGAAACTCTGCCCTCAAGGAATTCACAATCTAGTGGAAGGGATAGCATGTAAAGAGCTATGTCCAAACAAGATTCAGACAGGATAAATCAGAAATGATAAAAAGGTAAGGCTCTAGTGGTAAGGGAGATCAGGAAAGGATTTTAGTAGAAAGTGAGATTTATTTAAAATAAAGGAAGCTAGAGAAACCAGGGAAAGAAGATGAGGAGGGAAAGAATTCAAAGCATGGTGAGTAGCCAATGAAAATGCACAGGGTTTGGAGATGAAGTGTCCAGCAAGGAGACCAGTATCACTGGATTTCAGAGAACATGGAAATAAGTCAAGTATAAGACTGAAATATTAAGAAGGGGCCAGTTGATGAAGGAATTTAAAAGCCAAAGAGAAAATGTTTTATTTGATCCTGTAAGGATCAAATAAACCACTGGAGTTTATTGAATGGAAGGACTGCTGTAGATAGACCTACACGTTAGATAGATCACTTTGATAGCTGAATAAGGAATGGACTGGAGTGGGGAGAAACTTGAAGCAGGGAGACTAACCAAAAGTTATTAGAGTATTTGAAGTGTGATGTGATAAGGGTCTAGATTAAGATCATGGCAATGTCAGAAAAAAGAAGGTATATATGAAAGATACAATGAAAATAGAATCAATGGACATAGCCACTTGTTGGATAAAATAGGGTGAGAGAGAATGAGAATTTAGAATGATATCAAGATTGTAGGGAATTGGAAGTATAGTGGTGACATCAAGAGCAATTGAAAGAATGTGAGTCCAGTTATGGACATATTAAGTTAAAGTTGTCTATAAAATATTCAGTTTAGCTGTTCAGTAGGCAGTTGGAGATGCAGTTGGTGATCAGGAAAGAAATAAAGATAGACTCAAGAATATTCTTTCTCACTGGAAGCAGCCACAGAGGATAGGGTGCTGGGCTTGAAGTAAAGAGGAATTGAGTTTGAATCCTCTCTCAGAAACTTACTAGTTGCATGTGGCCCTAGGCAAATCACTTAATTTACATTTGCCTTAGTTTCCCCATCTATAAAATGGGGTAATGGCATCTGCCTCCCAGAGTTACTATGAGGATCAAATAAGAGAATATTTTTAAAAGTACTTAACAAACCTTAAGATGCTATATAAATACTATCATAATTATTATTTGCATAGAGATGATAACTGAATTCATGGAAGATGATGAGATCACCAAAAGAAAAGAAAATATGAAAGAAGAAGAGAAAGAGTACAGATTTTTGAGATAATTCATGGTTAGCAAGTATGCTACCAAGATTCAGCAAGGAGACTGAGAGGGAATGATGAGACAGGTAAAACAAGAACCAGAAGAGCAGTATCACACAATCTAGGAGGGAAGAGAATAACAAGAAGGTAGACAGTACAACAGAGATTGAAGAAAGAGCAAGGAGGATGTGGTTTGTCAATGAAGAGATTATCATTAACTTTAGAGAACCAAGTTTCAGTTGAATGAAAGCTACCTAATAAGCATTTGTATAGTACTTTAAGGCTTGTTAATCACTTCAGAAATATTGTGTCATTCCACCAATACATTGTTGGTGGAACTGTAAACAGTTCCAACCATTCTGGAGAGCAATTTGGAACGATGCTTAAAAAGTTATCAAACTGTGCGTACCCTTTGATCCAGCTGTTTCTACTGGGCTTATATTCATTTCAAAGAGATCTTAAAGGAGGGAAAGGGATCCACACGAGCAAAAATGTTTGTGACGGCTTTTTTTGTAGTGGCAAGAAACTGGAAACTGAGCGGATACCCATCAATTGGGGAATGGCTGAAAAAATTATGGTATATGAATGTTATGGAATATTATTGTTGTATAAAAATTACCAGCAGGATGATTTTAGAAAGGCCTGGAGAGACTTACATGAATTTATGCTAAATGAAATGAGCAGAACCAGGAAATCATTACACATGGCAACAACAAGATTATACGATGATCAATTTTGATAGGCATGGCTCTCTTCAACAATGAGATGATTCAATCCAGTTCCAATTGTTTAGTGATGAAGAGAGCCATTTACATCCAGAAAGAGGACTGTGGGAACAAATGTTGTTCACCACATAGCATTTTCACTCTTCTTGTTGTTTTTTGCTTGCATTTTTTTTGCTTCTCTTTTTTCTGGTTTGATTTGATTTTTTTCTTGTACAGCAAGATAATTGTATAAATATGTATGTATATATTGGATTTTACATATATTTCTACAATGTTAAGCATATATTGGCCATCTAGAGGAGGGCATGGGGGAAGAGGGAGAATTGGAACACAAGGTTTTGCAAGGGCTAATGTTGAAGAATTGTCTACGCATATGTTTTGAAAAATAAAAAGCTTTAATAAAGGAAAAAAAATTTTAAAATAAATTTAAATTAAAAAAAGAAATATTGTGTCATTCTATTTTCACAACAACCTTGGAAGTAGATACAATTATTATTCTCATTCTACAGATGAGGAAACTGAGACAGATGAAGGTTAAGTGATTTAATCAGAATCATACAGCTAGTAGGTATCTGAGATAAGATTTGAACTGAGGTCTTGCTGATTTCAAGTCCTATACTCTTCATTTCTTTCAGCCCCAAATCATTCTATTCCACTTTCATATATGTGTGTTCAGCCATTCAACAACTGAGAAAACTTCACTTAGTTTGCACCTCTAAAAGAGTTGCTATAAATACTATTAGTATACTCTTTACTTCTCTTTTGGTCATAGATCTAGTAGAGGTAATGTTGGGGAAAGGGAATAGTAATTTTGAGGGTATCATTTCAGATCACTTTCTAAAATGTCTGGACCAATTCAGAGTTCCACCGATAGTGTATTACAGAGTTTAGTTCTAGGCTTGATTCTGATGATTTTTGAATTGGACTTTTTCCCATCTTGTGTGATTGATTTAATCCAGCAGTGACTCAAAAGCAAAATATTTGACTCCTCATTCTCCTAAATCCTCCAGATCCACTTAGTAAGTAACCAGATTTAACCAAATATCTTCTAATTTGTCCTGTGAATTTGTTCCACTGCACCATACTTATTATTACAGTTTGACAGATTTAGAATGAGAATGGGTAGAGAATAAATATTTATGTAGAATTTAATATGTGCCTGGAATTGTGCTTTACAAATATTATCTCATTTGATCTTATAATAACCTTGACAGGCAAGTGTTGTTTCCCCATTTTACAATTGAGGAAATTGAAGTTAAGGAACCTGTCAAGGGTTACACAGTTAGTAAATTAGAACAGATTTGAAAGGCCTTTCTGACTCTAAGATCTATTAGACTTTGAACTGCCTCATACACAGCTCCTAGGGTTCTTAGTTTTCAAATCTTCGTAGACTCATGGGTCTATAACTAGATGAGCTCTCTAAGACTATCTAGGCCACCTTCCTCATATTTTAGTTGAGAGAACTGAGGTGGTGAGAGATGAGTCACAAAGAGTAAGCAGCAAGCAGCAGAGCTAGTAATCAAGCTCAGGAATGACTGGGTTGATTGACTCCAGAGCCATTTACTCTACCATGCTTCCAGGGTGTTGATCCTGGCACTCATCACCTAGGCCTGGATTTCTGGGGGAGACTCTAACTGGAATGATGGCTCCCAGGCTCATCCCCTGTGACTAACCAATCCAGAAGCTTTCATTAGATGTCTACAAAGTACTAAGCAATGAAGAGTCACAGCTAGCAATGATATAATCTTGCCCCCAAGGGGCTCTCCTTCCAAAAGCCCAACTTTGATTTCATCAGCCCAATGATGACAAGTTGACATGATCCCTTTCCCATGGTCAAACACCTCAGGCATTAACATGCCATCATCTGGCCCCTTTGGGTCAACTTAACATTCCTGAATGCCAACATCAAACCCTCTACTTAGTCAGACTGTTCTTTTTACTTCTTCATACATGTTTTTATTTATGTTATTTCCTTCCTACCCTTATATTTGAATCTAAAGCTTTTAAAAACTTGTTTTGTCCATGAACCCTTTACTGAGTAACAACAGGCCACTGTAACAACAATAGTAATTCATATACAACCTATGATACTATCTTTGTAACCAGGGACAAGTTAAATAATCCAGTCAGTTTCAGTTTTTTGGTGAGCAGAAGGGAAATAATTCGTACTTATATAAACTCCTCAATGGAGTTGTGAGACTCAAATGAGGTAATGTATTTAAATGGACAGGGAAAGATACAAGGATTTTTTGAAGTACCTATTATGTGCCAAGTGAGAAGTGCTTTATAAATATTCACTTATTTAAGACTCACAACTACTCTGGGAAATAGATATTATTATCCTTGTTTTATAGTTGAGGAAACTGAGATAGACAGATATTGAATAGCTTGTTCAATATCAACAATTAGTTAAATACCTGAGGCCATATTTGAACTCACTTCTTCCAGTCTCTATATCTAGTGCTTTATCTACTATGCCATCAATTACCATAAAATATTTTGATTATTTAAAAAAGCTATGTAAATTTAAGTTATTCTCTTATCTTTTAAATTTCTGTAGTTCTTTAATTAGTTACATTTTATCTAACATTCTTTTTCCTATTTTTAAAATTCTAGATTTTGCTATTTTTTATATTCATTTTTTACCCAATTTGGTTCTTATGTAAAGGGTAAAGATAATGTTTATGGGAGTTATTGAATAATTTTTGGAGTTCTGCAATGGATCCTTGATACCCAAATTTTCCATGCAAACAGAACTTTGTGAGTATGGATGAAGCCCTCTTCTTCTGGCATCTCTACTTGGTTTTCAGACTCATGAAAAGCTTGACCAGAAAGAGATCTGAAAAATCATTACATTCAATCCTATCCAATGCTAACATTTGATTCTTAGAAGACTAAAATTGTCTGAATGATTAGTATAGGTCCATCTTGCTATACAAGGAGGGAGGAATAAAGCTTTTATCAAGTGTTTACTATATGTCAGCAACTGTGCTAAGTGCTGGGGATGCAAATACAAGCAAAAAGAAAGATAATGTCTGTCTTCAAGGAGCTTACCTTTTTACTAGGGGAAGAAAACACACAAAAAGGAGTTAAAAGTAGGCGGGTGGAGAGGAAGTTATCTTTCATAGGATCATGGTTCCAGAGACTCAGAAGGGATTAAATGATTCCCTTGGTACCTGCACAAGATGGAAGCTGTAGGAGGAACTGACCAATGGAAGAAAGAGGTGGGCTTTAGAGAAAATTATTCATAATTGAGAAGGCCACAAGGATAGTTAAATGCACAAGGTAAGAAAGTTCCAGATGCCCAGAGAAGTTCCAGGATAAGATAGTTGCAAAGGCATGATTTTAAAGACCAGAGACCAAGAATAGGGGCAAGTACATAGTAGGCACTTAAATTTTTGTTGACTCAGTATGTTAAGTAAATTATTCCCTTTGTACTGAAAGTATGAAATAAAAATTTTAAATTCTATAAGTTCAATTCATCTGAATTCTAGGCAAAAACTCTGGAAGTTTTAATTTAAAGATAGAGAATATTCTGAAGTTTCAATTTGTTCTTGTTGGATAGCATTTGCAAATATATAGATTTGATTCTTATTTGATAGATAAGGCATTTATTAAATGCTTAGTATGTGCAAGGAATGTGCTAATCACTGGAAAGACAAATAGAAGCAAAAAAAAAAATCCTCTTTGCCCAGAGTTTATAATCTGCTGGGGGAAGCAACACATACAAAGGAGCCAATGGCAGCGACACAGCCAAAATCATATTTCAACAAACATTTCCATAATACAATATAATCCTCCACATATTCTTTCATTCCTTTCCCTTCCCTGGCCTCATATATTATCAATCAACTCTTGTTGGTTCTATCTTTTGGAAATCTGTCATATCTATGAATTCCTTTCCTTTGGTATTTCTACCAAGATACGAATTCATGCTCTACTTACGTCTTGTCTAGATTTTTGATTTATATCTGACTTCCATGCTTTCAATTTCTCTTCTCATCCATGTCCCTTTACTGCATACTTTCAATTTCTCTCCCTATCCATACATCTTCTACTTCTGCCAGAAAAATCTTCCTAATGCATGTCTGACTTTTTCTTTTAAAATTTTTTCTTTATTCTATTTTTATTTCATGGAATAAAATAAGCATTTCCATAACTATATTTTTAAAAAGATGATTGCACATATAACTCCAAGGCTATTGTGTACAACTTGCTTTTGCTTTTAAATATATAATATTGTTATCACACAATTGTTTTCCTTTTTGAAAAAATACTCCCCATTCCCTAGCCAATAAATTCTAGGCTGCATTGCCTGGAATTCAATGTCCTTTATAAGCTAACTCCAAAGGATATGGACTCCAACTTTTATTTCACACTAGTCCCTTTCCTATTTCTATGGACTCAATGTAATCTGTTCTGAATTATATAACTCTCTCTTCCCCACACATGTCCCACACTGCCTAAGTGCTCACACTATTTCCTATGTCTGGAATTCCCACCTTAAGTTTGTAAAAGCTGAAACCCCATCACCCTTCAAGAATCAACCCAAATGGCATCTTCTTTATGAAATCTTCCTAATCCCCACAGTGCTGAAGAATTTTACTTTCTACCTTCTGAACCCTTCTGTGCTTATCAAAATAATATGGATGTTATTTGTGTGGATGTCATTTCCTACTAGATTCTAAGGTCCTTGTGGGTAAAATCTGCATATTATTAGCCCTTAAATCCCCTCTGAATGCTCAGCAAATATTGAGCATTTGACACTGGTCACATTATCTGTACATATGATAGACACTATTACAGTGTAAGCTTCTAGAGGGCAGAGATAGTTTTCATTTTACCTTTAAATTCAGTATTTATTAAATCCGGTATTGTGCTATCAACTGGAACTATAAATATAGCATCATCCTTGTCTTCAAAGAGTTTACATTTTAAAAGGAAGCCAAAAAAGAGACAGAGGAGTAGCCACTAGGGGACATAGTAGAGACAGTTGTGGCACATTGTAGATGCCAATTAATGTTTCTTATTATTATTCCATTCATTAGAACTCAACACATATTTATTAAGCGAATACTCTGTATTAGCATTTTCTTCCCTAGTGGTGATACAAAGACAAAACAAAACAACCCTTGCCCTTGAGCTGCTTAAATTCATCAAGGAAGTGCCAGAAATGATAAAATACCCCCCCACCCACCCCAAAGCCTAAATACAAAGTATTTTCTGAGTGAGGGGAGGAACACTGATTTGCAATAATATTCCTCAGGAATTGATAAAGGAAAACATAAGCCACAAGTTCCTCAAGAATTGATAAAGGAAAACATAACCCCAATAGTTGTTCTCATGTGATAAGTCTGTCAACTGGAATTTATTAAAGGCCTATTAGAAGCTGGAGAATAGTACTATGGAAACAATGAGCATGAATTTAGACTTCCAGTGCTGGTGGAGGATAGAAGTTCCTGGCCTATTATGGTCCACAGGCTCATGAAGCATCAGATGCAACTGAACAACAAAAAGGTCCTGGAGAAGAACACGATATAAAATTGAACAAGATCACCAAAGGATCAACAATGAGAGCTTAGATAGTGTGTGGGCTTCAGATCATTTTACATTTATATATATTAAGCAATTTTATTTCTTTAGGAGAATAAAGTGATAAAGCGGATTCAGAGCCCCTAGAAAGGGCTTTTGGAAAGGGATACATTCCAGTGCCTCAGTGGCTTTAGTCTCTGGTCTCAAGAAGACACAATTTCCCAAAGAACTCTTGCATAATATAGGAGATATAACTCTTCCTGCCTTTTAATGCTTTTTATTACACTACACAGTAGAAAGACATGGGAATTAGAATTGGCAAACTTCCTAGAAAGGTCAAAGAGGCAAACTAAAAAATTACAGCCCACTGTTCAAATGGAAGTGGTGGAGGAAGGTGTCTTGGAAAACACTCCAATAGTTTATGAAGAGAGAACAGAAATGAACCCACTCAGATAATGGAGGTAGTATAGTCCAATGAGTAAATCTAATTTTTATCATGAAGTCAGGAAATTCCCACTTTTTTCTGGCTTTATTTTCAGTTTTTCAGAGAATGCTGACCCATGTTTTGACATTAAACACCAACATGGATAGAATATTGGTATTTCAAGAGAGGGCTTTTTTCCCCAAGGGAAAATTGATCATTATTGAAGGAATTAGAAATTACAAGAGTTCAGACTTAGAAGAAACCTCTTTGTCTGTTTAGACTACAGATTCTTAACTGGCATGCGTGAAATTTCTTTTTAAAAAAATTTTGATAACTATATTTCAACATAATTTATTTCCTTTGTTATGATATCTTTTTAAAATCCATGATTCTGAGAAGGGCTCCCCAGGCTTCACCAGATGGATCTATGACACAAAAAAGCTTAAGAAACCTTTATTTAGTTGAACCCACCTATAATTGGAATCCCCATTTTAACATATTCTACAACAAGTAATCTAACCTCTGCTTGCTGACCTCTAAGAAAGGGGAGTTCACTGCCTCACAAGGCAGCCCATTCCATTTTGTGATAGTTCATGTTGTTAATTTTTCCCCTGACATCAGCCATAAGCCAGCCTCTTTGAAACTATATCTCTGTTGCTACTGGTTCTGCCCTCTGAAGCCAAACAGAACAAATCTATTTGGTCTTCCATATGATGGCCTTGAAACACTTGAAGACAATTCTCTTGTCTACCCTGAGTCTTCTTTTCTCTAGAATAACCATCCCCAGTTCCTTCAACCAATTTTGATACATCACAGACTCAAGGTCCTTCTCCTCCCACTATAAATACACTTCAGTTTATCAACTTTCTTAAATAGTGGTATCTATAATTGGCCACCACATTCTGAGCTAAGGTCTAACAAGAGCAGAGCACAGAGGGCCCCTCTCTTCTCTGTTACTGGAATATTGTTTTTATTGTTTTGGTTGTTTAGTCATTCAATTGTGTTTGATTCTTTATAACCCTGTATAGACAATGCCATGCATGGTGTTTTCTTGGCAAAGATATTGGAGAAATTTACTATTTTCTTTGCTAATTTCTTGCAGAAATTACATGATTTGCTCTGGGTCACATAACCAATAAGTGATTGGGTGCTCAATCTATTGAGTTGGCCCACTGCTTCCCTTTTTTTGGATGTTGCATCATATGGACTATATGTTGACTCATATTGAGCTAGCATTACTCTAAATAATTACTTAGTCAATAAACATTTATTAAACACATACTGTGTTCCTAGATCTTTTTTTTTTAAATAACTGCCATTTGGGACAAATAGATGGATAGGCCTGGACCCATGAGGACTTGAGTTCAAATTTGGCCTTGGACACTTAACACTTCCTAACTGTGTGACCGTTGGCAAGTCATTTAACCCCAATTGTCTGAAAAAAAATCCAAATTATCAGAATAGCTGTCATTTAAGCATACCTTTCCCATCTTATAAATATGAAACTGATTTTTTGGTACCCAAAAGAAGGACTTTACATTTGTTCATATTGAATTTTATCTTATTAGATTCAGACCAATGATCTGTGCTTTTAAGATCTTTTGTATTCTGCTGTCACCCAATGTGTTAGCTATTCCTCCCAACTTTAGGTCATCTGCAAATTTCCTAAACATACCACCTATCTCTTTAAGTTTTTGAAGACCTCAAAAGACATAGGACCAAGAAAAAAGCTTATTCCAAATATTCTTGGAATGCTGGACTGGAATTGTCCTACTATATCAATATTGAACAATTAATAAATACTCTGAATCCATCCAGTTGAATAGCTCAGAATCTATGCATGTATGAATACACACATATGTATTTCAACATATATACACACTATCATAAGAAATAAAGAATATGATGAATAGAGTGAAACATGAGAACATTTAAATGAATGCTTATAAAGCTCAACCAAGAAAATAATATACAGAATAACAATGTAAAAACAGCAATAACAGAGTAATAATAATAGAATGAAACAATAACAAAAGCAACACTAATGTGAATGAAAAGAACAACAACAAAAATAAACTAAACATTCTGTAGTGATAATAAGCTTTGCTGTAAGAAAGGTAATAAAGTGCCTTCTTTGCAAAGGTGAGGGACTCTTTCAATGGAGTATTACATATATAACATGTATCTCATGTCTTACTTTCTCAGAACTAGGCTAGCCAACTTTGCTTCTCATGATTCTCCTCAGGATATTATCTGACTTTGATTTGAAAAGATCATTCCAAAGATCACTTCTCTTTGGAGCACTGATGCTGCCTTGCCTACAAATCCAAACCCTGAGCTCTGGAATGTGAGATTGCTCAGATACTCTGCAGAACTTTCAAACTCACAAGGTCAGAAGGTTCAATCATCTCAACTACAATTGAAAACACAGATGACTAAGATCCTTCTCAAATGCATGTGGTCTTATTGGAAAGGTCAAAAGTTCCCTCCTCTTACTGCATTGGCTCCCACCAGAGGTCATGCTAATAATGTATTCAATCAAACTGAGGCAAAATGAACCTGGAAGAAGCTAATTAAAGTCCCTGAATTCCTCTTCAGCCCATTTAAGAGTTCCCCATTCTTCTTGTCTCATTTTGGTTAACAAACTGGAAGCAATTATATAATGTGTCTTTACCACGTTATCTGGAGTAGCAGTAGCTAGCTTCTGGGTTGGGAAATGCCAATATTTTTCTCCTCCTCCTCCTTCTTCCTCTTCTTCCTCTTCCTCCTCCTTCTTTTCCTTCCTCTGCCCCCCAAAACTGGGATAATTCACTTTTTCCCTAAGTGGTTTTTTAAAAAAAATTTTGATTTCTTGAAATATAGCTTTGAAATGCTGGCTTAAAAAAATCCATTGTGTTTTAAATGGAGCTACTATGCCTTTAAACCGCAATCACTCTGCCTTTTATTGAATGGCCAATAATAAGCCTAGCCAGAGCTTCTATGACTCTCTGTTTAGGTATTGATGATTTAGAATAAATAAAAATAGCAGTTGTTCTTCTATTAGAGAAATAAACAGAAAAGGTTTTTGTTTGGGAGGGGGTTAGAAACTCTCTCTATAAAATCCAACAGTAAGCTGTAGCATATTTGCTTAGTGGCACAGAAACATTAAGATTTGTATATACTCTTGAAGTCAGTAAGCACCAGGTTTAAGACATGTACCCAGGATTTATAAGAAATAAAACACATATCCTGTCCTAATACTGGCAGAGTACCAGTAGTATCTAACCAATGATTAGGTTGACTTGTGATACTCTAGGAGAAGAAGTTGTTCAGGTAATGAACCAGTGCCCATTGATAGAGTTTATGCAATGTGTTCTCAATATGTAAGCCTTGTTTGTAATATGCTGTATATTTTATATTCTATATTTGGGACACAATGGTGTTCTACAATAACTTTTGTATTCTTACTATTCTTTATTCCATCCCACACCATTCAGCCCACTCAAAATTTTATAGCCCTAAAGCTTTTTCTGTCTATAAGTGCTACACACATAAGTGAGTTTTATAAATGGTAGCAAAATTGAATTGAATCATGTATCTAAGTAATCATATTAAACCAGGCAAAACTGGGAGCAAGGAACAGTTCTGATTCTCTTATTTGAGCATCTTGATCGAAATTAATTTTACTACCTTAATGAAGAATAAGAAACAAATAAATTAGATAATCCAGGGTTTGATAAACCTGTGACTATAAATACTCAGGGAAAGAGTTACATACTCTGTTCTTAAGAATTTCTGGGAAATATGGCAAGACATTTGGGGGAAATGTGTTTAGAACAATGTTTTACTTAATTTAATCAATGAGATTAAAATGGATACATGAAATTATTATTAAATGTTATGATATTTTTTAAAGTAGGAGAGAACCAGGAAGGTAACCTTTACTAGCACAGATAGAGCAGACATCTTCAGTTAAGACTAAGGAAGACTTCTTAAAAAAGAT
The DNA here is from genome assembly GCA_023553655.1 of Myrmecobius fasciatus. NCBI lineage: Eukaryota > Metazoa > Chordata > Mammalia > Dasyuromorphia > Myrmecobiidae > Myrmecobius > Myrmecobius fasciatus. Next base: position 215,999 of record JAJPUD010003271.1, on the reverse strand, counting down.
AAAACAGATAGTATTGATAACATGAAATTATTTATACAAACATAATGAATCAGGTCTGTATCAAACTAGAATCCATTAGGCAAGATTTTTATGTGAACTATCTCAGATAAGGTCCAAACATTCAAGATATAAAGGTAATAGGCAGTTAATGATTTTTATTAGCCAGTTTGATTTGCTTTATCTCCCTTACTATCTAGAAAAAGCCAGATTAACTTGGATATCAGAATCAGCCAAGTAGGAGGCAAACAGCATTCCTTAAACTGGAGAAATCAGAAATCCTTTGCAGTTTTCACTTGCTGAACCCAGAACTCCCTCTACCATGTCAGCAGTTACAGAACCAACTCGACTGGCTCATGTCAGCCCTTAAGGGACTAAGGCATCTCTGGAGACTTTCCATTCTGACCCACTTCCCTATACTCAAAGGATATCTTGCAATCTCTAGGAGCAGCCCAATCTAGTGGCTATACCTGATTAGATCATAATATAACTCTGAAAATCAGTCCAGTCCAGGGGACCAATGACCAAATCTGATCAGACTACTCCATCCCCTGACTTGTGGTTTTTGTCTTTATAACTCCTGCTGCCTAAGCCCATTCTAAGTTCAGTTCTAACTGGAGTTTCCATGCATGCTTACCTTCTAAGAAGGAATAAAAGCATGCCTGTCTTTCATAGACCAAACTCTAGATAGAAGTTGCCAGTATCTAACATAAATATAGAAGACTAAGTGTCATTCTTCAGTGAATAAGTGATCAATTGATAGGAATAAATAGTTATTAAAGGAATTGCAAACTTTAATAGACATAGTAATACACCATTGGTAGACCTATAATTATTCTTTTGCAATGGTATCCAATTTAAAAAAATGAGACCCTTAAAGTAAACATGAGTCCCTTAAGACTGCATGTTGACCTAGAAAGCTGCATATAAACATTATCTATATTCTATTGTATTTTTATTTAATTTGCTAAATATTTTCCAATCATATTTGGGCAGTGCGGAGTGTGTTTGAAATCTTTGGTCTGGTAGATTTTTGATGAGTTCAACACATTTGAAAAAAAAAACGATATTATGTTACGAAAATGACTAAAATGAGCATAACCATTAACACAGATATCTTACAGTTAAGGAATAGTCAATAAAGAGAGAAAAAAGACTGCTTAAATATTCATAGAAGCATTTGGGGGTAGTAAAGAACTATAAACAAAGGAGGTGCCTGTAGATGAGATAATATCTAAAATAAAACTACCATAATATGTGAAAGTAATGGAATATTACTATGCTTTAAGGAATGATACATATGAAAAATAAGCATTTTATTAAAGGTAATAATGCCAATGGACATGCTTGTATTATCTCAATATTCAAAAGGCTTCTGGTTTATTCCTGTTATTATAGTTAGCTCTTGTAAAAATGCTACTAGATTAAAAAAAGATTTATTCTCATGAATTATTATTTAAAAACACATAGGAATGGATATTATATCTTGTCAAAACTTTTCTTTATTAATATAATTTTGTGAGGGACAGCTAGATGGCATAGTGGATAGAGTGCCAGCCCTAAAGTTAGGAGGACCTGAGTTCAAATAGGTCTCAGATACTTATTATACTTATTGTTTTCTAGCTGTGTGATCCTGGGCAAATCCCTTATACTGAACCAGCCATTCCTTCCTAATATAAATTCAATCTAGTTATACACACACACACACACACACACACACACACACACACACACATTTATTATGTGTTCAGTAGTCTCATTGCTTTTTATTTGCATCGGTGTGCTTAGTGATATTGGCTCATATTCTGCTTTACTTCTCATTGGTTTGGATACCAAAATTATTTTTGCTTAATATAAGGAATTTGGTAGAATCCTTTCTTTCACTACTTCCTGGTTTATGTAATACAATGGTAATAGCTAATAATTAAATGATATTTAATGATTATTGTATTTTCATTATTATATCATTTGAATGTTATAATTTTAAAAGTCTTTATAATATTCTTATTATTTATCCTTTAAATGTTTGCTAGAATTCACTTGTAAAGACATCTGGTCCCGGTTTTGTTTTTTCCCCTTTGAGAGTTCTTTTAGGGGCAGCTAGGTGGCGCAGTGGTTAGAGCACCAGCCCTGAAGTCAGGAAGACCTGAGTTCAAATCTGGTCTCAGACACTTAACATTCCCTAGCTGTGTGACTCTGGGCAAGTCACTTAACCCCAATTGCCTCAGCAAAAAGCAAAAAAAAAAAAAAAAAAGAGAGTTCTTTTATGTATAGTTTAATTTATTTTTCTGAGGTGAATTTATTTAAACCTCTATTTTTTGTTGTGATAGTTTGGGCATTTTATGTTTTTGTAACTGTTCATCTATTTAAATTAGATTTCCAGTTTTATTAACATAAAATTGGACAAAATAGTTCTTAAGATTTTTTAAAAAATGTCTTCATTGAGTGAGAATATATAGTTTTCATTTTTGATACTGGTAATTTTGTCTTCTCTCTTTAAAAATATTAGTTGGTGACAACTATTTATTTTTCTAAAAAATCCACCTAATTTCAATTATTAATGCTTATTTTTGCTTTTAATTTTGTTACTTTCTTCCTTGATTTTTAGATTTTTCTATTGAGGCATTTGACTGACAATTTAATGCACAAATTAAAAACCACCAGTCAAAACTCTGAATTCTAGTTTCTTTGCTTTATTACATACTCAATTTCCTCTAAGGATTACTTCTGTTGTATCTCAAAAAGTTTGGTAGGTTGTGTCATTGTTGACATATTTCATGAAATAACATTATTTCTATGATTTGTTCTTTGACTCACCCCTTCTTTATAGTTAAGCTATTTAGTCTTCAATGAATAATTTTTTTTTTCTGAGGCAATTGAGGTTAAGTGACCTGCCCAGGGTCACACAGTTAGGAAGTGTTAAGTGTCTGAGACCAGATGTGAACTCAGGTTCTTCTGACTTTAGGGCTGGTGCTCTATCCACTGTGCCACCCAGCTGCCCCTCCAATGAAATTTTGATGATTTATTCAATTATCCTTTATTGAATGAAATCATTACATTATAGTCCATAAAAGTTATATTTAATATTTGTTTTCTACATTTGAAGTTTTTAATGCTCTAACACATTTTTGTAAAAGTTCCATGAACAACTAAGAAAAATTAATATTTCTGATTCTCATTCAGTAACCTATAGAGGTCTATCATAGCTAATTTTTCTAAAATTCTATTCTATCTAAATCTCCTTTACTTCTTTTATAATTTATTATTATGTATAGGCATCAAATCTGAAAGGAGTAAATTGAAATCCTTCACTATTATAGTTTTATCATATCTCACTGTAACTCTTTAATTGTTCCTCTAAGTATTTAGATGCTTTCTTATTTGCTACACATATGCTAATATCCATATTAATTATCTATGTACCATTTCAGCAAAATGTAGTTCTCTTGTTTGTCTTATTTGTCTATTTTTGCTATTGCTTTGACTGAGATCATAATTGCTCCATCTGTCTTTTTTAAACTTCAGCTGAAACCTAATAATTTTTCTTTGGATTTTCATTTTAATTCAATTTGTATCTCCTTGTTTCAAGTGTGTTTCCTATAAACAGCATATTGCCGGAGTCTGCTTTCTTATTCATTATGCTATCCTCTTCTGTTTTTTGGGTGAGTTCATCCCTTCCACATTCACAGTTATCTTATTTTTTTGTATATTTCCATTCATAATTTTTTCTTATACTTTTCCTTTTCTTTCAGCCCTTGTGCCTAGGGGTAAAGCAATCTGTGAACATTCCCCTGCCCTTCTTCTCTTCCTCCCACCTACAGATAAAAAACAGTTTCTTTTATTTCTTTTTTTCAAACCCCTCTTCCAAATCCACCTTCCTTACTTAGAATTTGCTTAGCCTTAATCTTTCCTTTATCTATTTTCTGTTTTATCCTCCTGACTTTCAAAAGTTTGAACCTTTCTATGTGTGTATATATATATACATATATAAAACTATAGATATCATATATATGCTATAAATATATAAAAATATATAAATACAATAAGAACTGAACTTGCAAATCTTGCAGTTTGAGGAACTCAAGTTACTAACTAAATGTTCCTTTATTTCCTTCCCTTCCCAGCTAATTGAACAAACTGAACCTACTAGTTAAGCTTAACCAAACATAAATTATAACCAAAGATGAAATTAGGCAGTGTGGCTTAGTTGAGAGGTTGGTTTTGGGGTCAGAAGGTCTGAGTTCAAATTCCAGAGGTTACTTCTGCCAGGTGTTGTCTTCGGTGGATCACTTCATCTCCCTCTGATTCTAATTTCCTCATCTGTAAAATAAGGGCTCTCTCAGCTCTCATTCTAGGACCCTGGGAACGGAGAAATGCCAACTGGACTGAGATTTGATAGCTGTGTCAGAATTTGTTGATATGCCTAGAGAGAAAAGAACACAGTCAGTCACACTTTACAGGATGAGGAAAAGAAAACTTTCCAGTGCCTGTTTTTTATTGAGCAGTGAACTTGACCAATGAATGTAGTCATTCCTGGTCCACATTGTGCAATTATCCAAATCAGCCTGGCAGGGACAGTGTGACAAGAGACCTAGCAGAGGATTACATTTCATAAGGACTCTGTAGTCCTTCAGATTTCTGGTGAAAATGCTTCTGGTATGCCTTCTGCCTCTTGGCAGAAAGTAGTAGAGGAGAAATTCAGAATGAGAAATATATTTTCATATGTTTCCAATATGTTGATTTTTTCATTTGACTGTACTTTATACTCTATATATAGGGGATGGAGATGTGGGGAGTTGGTGGGAAATAAAAGTAAAAGAAATGAGTATCAACAAGATAAGAATGAACGGAAAAGAAGAAAAGAAGGAAGGAAGAAAAGAAGGAAGGAAGGAGGGAAGGAGGAAAGGAAGGAAGGAAGGAAAAAAGGAAGGAAAGAAGAAGGGAAGAAAGAAAGGAAGGAAAGAAGGAGGAAAGGAAGGAAAGAAAAAAAGGAGGGAAGGAAGGAAAGAAGGAGGAAAGAAGGAAGGAGGGAAGAGTATGAAACAGGTAAGAGAGAAGGGAGGGAGGAAGAAAGGAATATAGAAAGAAAGCAAAAGAGAGAGAAAGAAAATCTGTATCTTTCGATCTTATATCTCTGGTACATTCTATCTGTTTGATCTTGGGCAAGTGTCCCACTTAAGCCTCAGTTTCTCCATCTGGAAAATTAGGGGGTTATATTAGATAGTTCCCATATCTTATGATTTCTATGGATCCATATTTCTCCAAGAAAAAAAAAATTGGTGAGGCAATCAGGGGTTAAGTGACTTGCCCAGGATCACATAGTTACTAGGTATCAGGTGTCCGAAACCAAATTTGAATTCATATCCTCCTGATTCCAGGACCTGTCTGCTATCCACGGTGTAAGGCCAGAGTCTCCCATTGCATCCAGGGACCATCTCCAGCCAGCCTGATCTATATCTGGCCACTGGACCCAAATGGCTCCAGAGGAGAAAGTGAGGCTGGTGACTTTGCACAACCCATTCTTATTTAAATCCAACTCACTTGTGTGTCATGGTATCACCTCCCTGATGTCATGGCCATCTTTGAGGACAACTGTGTCCAGTGCTAAGATGTAAATCAAGATGAACAACAACATTCTTCAAAGGCTATTATTGCCTTTAATCTGTATCCCTGAATTTTCTATGATATTCGTAAGAAAGCAAAGAATAATTGTGAATCCTTTCTCTTAGCAGTTTGCTTGCTTCCCCACCCCCCCTTCCCCATTTTGTACAGTCTGCACTGGCTGTCCTCACTACACAAATGAATGGCTGGCTACCAGGCATTCCGTTCCGATTTAGAGTTCTCTTTGATCTGAGTCCCATTTAAAAAAGGTGATAGTTTAAAATGATTGAGACCTGGATGTTACAGGCTTTTCAATTTTTTCCCTCCCAAGCAAGCTGTTTCTTTAGATCTTATTGAAATTTATGACCCTTTTCTATTCCAACTGGCTGACTTGTGCTGCTGTCATGATTTCCAGACTGCTCTTCTTCATACTTGAAATACATTTAAAAAGCTAAAATATGGCTCCCAGAGCTGTAGTGAGAGTGCCTAGATTTGAAGGAATTCTCCAAGACTAGAACCATGGAATTCTACATGTTCCTGTACCAATTACCACAAGATAAACAAGGGAGTACTGGGAAAAATCAGCATCTTGTTTCCCTGAGAAGGAGCAATTTTGGTATTCTTCCCATATAATAGGAAATGAAAGAATGATCAGTAGCTCCCTACTGTCCGTAAGATAAGGTATCAATTTTTATGTTCAATATTTAGTAGTATGGTTTGCTTGTTTGTTTGTTTTTGTTTTTGTTTCACAATTACACTCCAGCCTACCTTTCTAGATTGATTACACATTAGTCCCTTCTCTTCATTTCCCTGCCTCCTATATACTTTTCTTCAGCCAAAATGGGACTACATGAAATTCTGTCTCCTGTCTCTATACTTCTGCACTGGCTTGCCTTACATCAGTAATTCTTCCTCCTTTTCCTCTGCCTCTTGGAACTTGTAAATCTTTTCAAGGTTTAACTCAAATATCACCATCTAGATCTGGCTTTTCCTTCCTTTCTCCCACCTGTAATTATCAGTGTTCTCCCAAAACACTTTGTGTATATTTTGTATTTATTAATCTATCTATCTATATATGTTATGCCTGTTTGTAGAATGCAAGCTTCCTGAGGGGGAAAAATCTAACCATTTTGTTTTTATCTTTGCATCCCTAGTAAATCTGCCCGTTATGGCATGAAGAATTAGAGAACGCAGAGAAATTGGCTCTAGATGGATGAAAGCCTTCCCATTCAACTGGACTGAATCCATAACAATGTGCTTCAAAATTAGATGAATGACTTTTAGTCCAACAGTTAAGAGTTTAAAAAGCATTTTCTTACAATAGCCTATGAAGTAAGAAGATATCGTTATCTCCATTTTTTTAGTTGAGGAAACTCATAAATGCTCATAAAGCAGGAGGAACTTGAGTATGTATTACTAATAAGTAGAAAAACAGAAAAAGCCTAGATTCCTGAGGTCACATCTTCTACTCTTGACAGTGCCTCCATATCGTCTCCCTTATGAAATGAAGATTTTTTTAAACAACAAATAAATTCACCCCTAAATTAGATGAGTTCAGATGTTATCAGACTACAGCCTCAAGAAATAACTTGAGTAGGGGTAGATTCTTAGTATAGTAGATAGAGTACCAGCCCTGAAATCAGGAGAATCTGAGTTCAAATCTGGCCTAAGACATTTAATACTTCCTGGCTGTGTGTCCCTGGGCAAGTCATTTAATTCCAATTGCCTCAGCAATAATAATAATAATAATAAAATTTAAAAAAAAGAAAGAACCCAAGGGACTTAATCTTTTCAAATATTTCTTTTTCATTACTCCTATATTTCCTTTTGTGAATTTGGGCATTGAAACTGGTAATTGTGAGTCCTGGGAGTAAGGTTCGAGATTTCATTAATGTCTCCCATTCAGGGAATTACAAAATGCCAGATTTGCATAGCCCTCCAGAAACCATTAAGTGCAACCTACTTGAACAAAAATAAATATCCCAGGCAAGTGATCATTCAGCCTAATCCAGGAAGGTATGAATTTTGTACAACCAAACTCATATCTTTCTTCTTATTTGGAGAGGTCACAAATGGGAGCAAAATATTCCTTTTTGCCATAATAGCCCAACTCCAAGCACAGCTACAGTAAGGGAGATGTAGGAACTGTAGGAGAGTTTTACTTTATTCTTATTTCATACATTTTTTAATAAGAGAAATAACACTTAAAACTCCATTTCAGCAAAATGAGTAATTCATGGGGATAGTCTCTGATATTTTCCCACAGTTTTCAAAAATCTTATTATCCAAGGACTGATATTCATACTCCCTACATTTGAACCTCTACTTTGAGTTATACTTGTAACTACTGAAGATTTTCATTTTCAACAAATTTATATCCCCCTTTCTATTTTCAGACCCAGGTCTGTGGTCCTTTAAGAAAAGCTTAAAATAAATTAAACATTGCCACACACAAATACACACACACACACACACACACACACACACACTCAGAATTTGCCATGACTTAGAGACAGAAAGCTAGGCTTGCAGCTGAGAAGATCTATGTTCAAATCCTGCTTTTGATAAATACTAGCTATTAGACCAACGTTATCACTCAATTTTCATGCCCTCAGGAAATTCTCTCAAATCAGATGCTACAGAAGAGCTGCTCACATGCATTGATAAAGGAAATATCAGTATTGGGCACTACACAATTGACATCAAAGGACCAGATCTCTCCCCTACCCTCCTCCACCATAACCCAAACTAAATAACCCTCCTGAAAAGTGTATCCCATAGGATGAAGAGAGCTATCTGCATCCAAAAAGAGGATTACGGAGATTGAATATGAATCATATCATGTAGTATTTTCACCTTTTTTTGTTGTTTGCTTGCTTTTTGTTTTCTTTCTCATATTTTTTTTTCTTTTTGAGCTATTTTTTTCTTGTGCAGCATGATAAATGTGGAAATATATTTAGAAGAACTGCACATGTTAAACCTATATTGGATAACTTGCTGTGTAGGGGAGGAGTGAAGGGAGGGAGATAAATTTGGAACACAAGGTTTTGCAAGGGTAAATGTTGAAAACTATCTTTGCATGTATTTGATAAATAAAAAGATTTTTTTCCAAAAGTATATCACATAAAAGTTTGGATTGGTTGTGGCTCTAAGCCAGATGCCTCATTGAATTTTTGTTTATTTTGGTTACTGAGGAGAGGACCTGAAGAAAACAAAAATTATGCAAAGATATGTTCTTCCAAATCACTTATTTATCTGTCTAAATGCTATATCTGTCTGTAGAATGCAAGCTTCCTGAAGGAGAAAAAAGTCACTTTCAAAGCTGACAGGCTCCCTATAATCTATAAATATATTGCTGAGTGGGGAGATCCCAGGACTTGGTAGAAAATCATAGTATCAGCAAGTTTGAGATCATCTAATCCAATACCCATATTTTATAAAGGTGGAAACCAAGGCCCAGAGAGGTTAAGTTATTTGACCAGTTAGTATACCATTAGGAAATATCTGAAGGGGATTAGAACTCATGTCTTTCTGGTTTTAGGAACAATACTCTATTTTAGCATGAAGATACCCCAATACCCTTAGAACCCATCAAAGGGGAGTCAATGACATAATTTGAGATTCAAAAGTTCTTAGCACTAATTAAAACAATTTTTCTTCAATTAATTCCCTGATATCCTTCTACCTTCAACAATACCTTTGAAAAAAAAGAGTGACATGTCATCCACCATGGGTTATATTTCAATAAATATGATATCCCCGTAAATTAAATGTCTATTTAAAACCCCTAAATGCAGAGTGTAGATGAAAATAACAAAAGATGTTCCAGTTTGTCATGGCCCCATGCCAGAAGCCTGTGGTGATTTCAGGCTAATCAGCCTCCAGCCTGCAACATGCTATTGTAAGGGGTTTTCAGAGATGGATCTCAATAGACATTATCTTGGGAGAAGAATGCACTCATGAAAATCTGCCCAAGCTGAGGTTTCCTGGTGACCTCTCCCAGTTTGTTCTTCAAACCAAACCTCACAGGATCTTGGAATAAGGCAATATTTACTGGCAGGTTCAAGGGAGAAGGCATGGACAAACCGCCTCAGTAAATACACAAGGACTATAGGACTTCTTAGGTTATATCTTTGTGCTTGCTTTTTCTTCCTGTCACTTTTTAAGGCCTCTTGGTAGTTTGAAACAAAACACAGATCACTGATGAAACTATACAGTGGGCAGAGGAATTGGGAAGGGAGAAAAATGTCATTGATTCAAAGTTGGTGTGTGTGTGTGTGTGTGCATGCACAGTGCATTGTACTTGACCCCATGCAGGGGTTTCCTACATTTTTTCTGTCTTGAATAGCAGCAAGAACAGGTTAGTTTGCTTTTTATCTCTTGAAAGTGACATTCATCTAATTATGAAGCACATTGGAATGGATTCAATCCGGTTAAATGGCAAGAGCTTTTCAAACATATAAGGCTGATTCTCTTAAGTTCTCCAGTTCCATGTGCTATTACAGGTACACTTACTAGATGTGTGATTCTGGTTAAATCTCATTTTCCTCAACCACAAAATATAACATACTAGGTAAACTTAAGCTAATTATGACAAACGCAAAAATTACCTTGTCTGAAACATGTCAATTACTAATATATTCTTTACATAAACATAGATACTGGAAGAGACCTCCACTGCATACTTTAATGATAGTGGGCCACAAAATAACTCAAGATAGGACCATCCATCCTCCTACTAAAGATTGATAGAACAACTAGCTGGTTATTGGTTTCATAGGATCTGGAGCTAGAGGAGACTCAGATCATCTAATTCAACCCCCTTATTTTAGAGATGAGGAAACTAAGTCTAAGAAAGGTAGAGTGGTGTCAGAGATAAAAATTAAATTATAAGAGCTAAATGTGGGGTGAGAAAGTGGAGGTCTATATAAAAGTAGCCTCATCAGTTTGGGGAATATTCTCTATGGATTCAAATAAGCATTTTTCTGTTTCATAATCATCAGCCAGTAATGAGAATTTTACAAACAGATTATTATGTTCTAGGCACTGTGCTAAGCTTTGGAGGTCCAAAAAGAAATCATCATTATTGAAGAATTTAATTCTAATGGGGGAGATAAATATGAAAATAACTTAAGAACATACAAGATATATACAGAGTAGGTGGAAAGCATGGCTTCAGAGGAGAACAGGTACAAAATCTGAGAAAGGCTTTATATGGAAGATTTGAGCCTCATGTTGAAGGTAGCCAGGGAAGCTAAGAATCTGAGTCCAGGAAAGAAGGTATTCCAGGTTTGGGGATGGGGGTGGTTGACTAGTTGCCTAAGGCATCAAGTGACTCTCATTTGTCACTCTCTGGACATCCAGATAGAATACATCTGAGGCAGAGTTTGAACCTTCAGCTTCTAGCTTCCAAGATCAGTCTTCTAGCTACCTAACACATGGCTTTTCAAAAATACTTTGGAAAAAATGACTGAAGGTTAAAACCTCCTAGAGTTCATAGCAGCAGAACCAGAAGGGGTTGGAATAAAACTTTCACCCTGTAATTGATTTCATCTAATTATAGAACTGAACGATAGATTATTACTTTAGCAACCATCTAGTGACAGGAAACCTTAACTTGGGGTCTGTGAATTTCTTCTTTTTCCAAATATATTTTGATATCTCTATTTCAGCATAATTAAATTTCCTTCTGTTCTTACATGTTTTAAGCATTTCAAAACATCATTTTGAGAAGGGCTGCATAGGCTTCATGAGACTGCCAAAGGGGTCTAGGACAAAAAAAAGTCAAGAATCTCGAATTAGTCCATGTCTTTACTTACATAGTTGCTCTAGGGAATGCAAGTGACTTCTCTAAAGTCATACCAGTAATAAAAGTTGGATTCAAATCCAGCTCCTCCAATACTCTTCCCACTTCATGTTATTTGGTCTAAATCAAGAGTTTGGTTGTAGTGGTGGTAATTGAGTTATTTCAGTTGTGTTCAGTTCTCTGTGACTCCATTTGGGATTTTTCTTTGCAAAGACAATGTAATCATTTGACATTTTCTTTTTCTAGCTCATGTAACAAAACGAAGAAATGGAGACAAATATAGTTATGTGACTCTCCCAGGGCCACACAACTAAATGTTTAAGGCCAGATTTGAACTTACAAAGATTGAGTCTTCCTGACTCCAGGCCAAGCACTCCTTGTGCACTATGGTGCCACCTAGCTGTCCAAAAAGTCAGAGGATCTGGTTTCATATCCCATGTCTGATAACATGTTTATTGATATGAGAAAGGAATAAAAAACATTGGCTTTGGATTCAGGACAACTTGTATTCAAATCCTGCCTTAGACAATTTTATTATGTGACTGACTTCTACCTGGTGATTTGCCCTCAGGAAACTCCATTTTTTTCACTTATGAAGTGAGCACTCTATGCCAGCAGAGCATTCCAAGGTCACATTCGTCTGATCAGCCACAATTGGACACACTATAACTGGACTTTAACAAAGTGATGTCATTTTGGTCCTCTTCAAAAATGAAGGACAACCACCATTATGAGGGTAAAGGAGATGAAGATATTTGCAAATTTTATGTGCTATACAAATGTGAGCTTAGAAATCCATTCTGGAGGCAGGTGAAGCAATAACTGACTTTCCTCAAAGTACATCCCCTGTTTGTCTCAGTTTCCTCATTTGTAAAGTGATCTGGAAAAGTAAATGACAAACTACCCCATTATCTTTGCCAAGAAAACCCCAAATGGGGACAGAGAGTCAGCCACAATTGAAATGACTTAACAACTAGTTAGTAACTGCCCTGAGAATGTAGTCCCCACACTCTCCAGTTTTCTTGGAGCAGCCAGTTCCCAGATGAGTTTTGGAGAAGTGCTTTCTACTCTCCTTTCTGTTAGGTGGGCACAGGAGGAAGTTGCAAGAAGCAAAATTCAGGATGGGGGTAGGGGATCTAGAATTGGTCTTGTAAGCCTCCTGGTTCCTTATCAGCTGCTATTTTATTGCATCAAACTATCTCTCATGTAATTTTTTCAGCCAAGTGTCTTTGCTGATACCAAAGAGCTTTTCTTCTCTGATCTCCCATCCCAAATTCTGCAGAAAGGATACAGTGCTCTACTTCTTCACTTCTTTATTCGATTTGCTCCAGTCTCACTTTTGTAAACTTGCCTATCTCTTCTCACTTTTTGACTTCCATATAAGATAACCACATTCCCAGTTTCCTTCTTTCTGAAGATAAAATTCCTTAGTCTCTCCTGCCTCTGACCTCTGGTCTCTTTTCATTTATTTAGAGAGAATTAGGTGGTACTCTTTGTTCCTCCTTTTGTAATGCTGCTGCAGCCCCTTCCTCCCTTCCCCCTGTCTGATCCTTTCCCATCCCATTCTGATAATCTAGTGAAAAATAATATTGAAATCTGGGTAGGATGAGAGACCTGTTTGTAGGATTTGTAGCTGGATGGACATATACCTAAAGAAAGCTGATTAAGAACTTTGTGTCCCAGTTGCTGGCACTGTCTTCTTAAAATCACTTTGGATTTAGTTATGCAAGGTACTGCTCCATTTGTATGGGAACATTTTGGTTGTTGAAAGGGGGGAGGGAAAAAACATTTGTGTAAGAAAAATAGATGAATTCTATTTGAGAAGGAACAGCTTTCCAGAAAAAATATTGAGCAAAGAAAAAGACTGCTCTGAGTATGAAATGGAGAATAGCTCTTCAGATTAATGTTTAGAGATGACATGTTTGAAGGTGGAGCAATGACTAAGGTAATCCTAGTTACAGGATATTGTGATCTACTAATTTAAACATGGCTGGGTATTTTTTTTGGGGGGGTAGTATATTACAGTTGTGAAATTATGCATCAAATAACTGTTTTAAGGACCTTGAAAAAATTATATTAACAACTGTTTGGGTTACATGTAACACAAAAGTGGAATTATTGAGTTTTATATCATGTTAAGAATGCTAATAGGGAGGCACTGATTTGAGGAACTGAAAGTTAGAGAAGAAACAAAACCAGTTCAAGAAGGAGATAAGGAGAGAAAAGAAAGCTGAGTACAGAAAGTGTCAGGGATAAGAAGCAGAGGAGACTAGGAAAAAAGTTATTTAATTAGAGCTTCTTTAACTTTTTCCACTCATGATCCCTTTTGACCCAAGAAGTTTTACTTGATGCTGTCTGGAATATAAGTCGAGTTGTTTCTGGCAGCATTTGTGTATGCAAAGTGTGCATATTGTGTGTTCATAACTAAGGCTGCAGTGAAATAGTGCAATGCAATATGGGCAAGCACTGCCAAAAACACCTCGGATTCATTATGCATTTGATTTTGAATTAATTTTTGGTCACTGCATTCAGAAAGTTTTCACTGTTGCCAGTTTTTTTTCTTAATTCCTACATTCAGTTACATAACCCCATATGGGATTTGGATTCAGAGTTTAAGAAACTTTGGTTTGAAGGAGCTAAAAAGACCTGAGCTAGGTTTTGCAGCTTTTTGCTGGGAACTGTGCAGACTGGAAGTCCCTCAGCTTAAGGGAACTGATTTTCCCTAAAAGAGAGGAACACTTTCTCAGAATTCTGTCAAGAGTGTTTGTATGCTACTTCAGTAGTGCCTTTGTCCAATAGTAGAGTTATGAGTACTAAAGGAGCAAATTGTTTTTTTATGAAAAACAGGTATTTCATATAGTTCTATATAGCCATCTGACTGATGGTTTGCCCTGGCACATAAATTATACTTCTTATATGTCTCCCTGATAAGTTCCTATTAAAAGTGTACTCATTCTCCTTAGATAATCTATGTATTAGAGGGAGTGGTTTATATGTAGGCTGTTATATTTTTGTAATTACCAGAATAATTTGTGTCCTTCTATTGAGTGAGTTTTCCTTTTGCCTTCTACTAAGCAAATATTATTAGTTTCTTCCTTTTGCCTTATCAGTAGGTGAATATTTCATGTATAAGAATAAATAGTATCATGGTGACTGATGTTTGTTAAATGGGAAGCACAATATTCAGAGTTAGGGGCTATATTTATTAGTAGTAGAAGTGTTGTACTCTCCTCCCCCCAAAAAAATCAAGATGACTCTTAAGACAATGAGAGAGATTATATTTGAATTGTAACTACAAGACTCTGGCCATACTGATCACTGATTCTAATCTGGGAAAATCTTCATACCAAAAGTGTGTTAGGTATGTGTGAGTCAGCCCACAGAGAAATCATCTTGAAAGATGTTGGGAGGAGGGAAACAATAGTATTACTCCTGTGCATCTGAAAGACTATTCTGGGAATGATATGGAGAGGGATGACTCAGGAAATGCAGGCTTAAATGAGTAGGATGGTGAATGAAGATGAATGAGAGTACTATAGCCTAAAGAATGAACAGAGTATTAAATATGTTGATGTTATAAATGTTTGTTTCAGTTCTCTCCACAAAAGTCTTTCACTTTCTTAGTTAAGATAATCATCAGAAAATACAATCTGAACAATGAGAAATCCTAGAGATGTCAAGAGACCTGGATTCAATTCCCAGTTCTGCTGTGTGATCATGGGCAAATCACTTGCCCTCTGTTTCACCATCTTTAATATTTGGGTTCTCAAAGATGCCCTCAAGCTACCAAATTCTAAAATTCCACTTCTAATCCTTTAACTTTCCCATTTTTTTTCTTTAGTGCCCTCTATGCCTCTCCAATAAGCCCATCCAATACCATAATGTTAAAGTGGTAAAGTGGTGCCTCTACTGTCTTTAATAGTAAAGACTTTGATACAAATATCTTAGGGTATTTCCCATTCCCGTCTCCTTATTCCTCAACCTCTTTCTTCTGCAAAACACAAATTTTGCTTCCCATTCTCCTGTAACATCTACCTCAGCCCTTCCCATACTGTGTTCTTCCTGCCTTCCCATTGTATCCTCTGAATCATTCTTCTACCACTGATAAATAACCTTTCATTTTAGACCTCTTCTTTCTTCCTTCCATTTCTTGGCACTCTTGTAAATATGGCCTTATCCTCAAAGGATGACTGATCCTTTTGAATATCAGATGCATCTTCTCTCATGTCTCTTGAAAACTAATCCAGGAGGAGGATTTTTGATCCATCCCTGCCATTGCCCCCTGCAGACCTTTGTATTTTAGGATACAGATTAACCCTATCTAGATCCTATGGCTGTTATCTAGAGACCGCCAGTTGATTTTGTCTCCATTCTCAAGGGGTTCACATATGTGGCTCACAGTTGCCTCTCCACTCCACCCCTTACTAGTGAATTTAATATATATGTTTATGGTCCCTTGATATACTTTGGATTACCAGTTGATTAATCAACTCTTGCGATCTATTTCTTCATTTCACCTTAGCTATACACAAGAAATGCCACACAATACTCCATAAATGTTCCATGTCCATGATCAGAACCCTAAAATTCCTATCTCTCATCATAATCTCCTATTATTTCATCTTTCCCCATGTCTCCTTCAAAATTTATTCATCTTCACTGTGACATGTCTCTCTACCTCTCAGTTTCCTCTTATTGTTGCTCCTTAAGTCTAACTTCCTCATAATAAGAGGGATGGGCCGTTTTAGCAGGGCATGGGTTCTATCAAACAAAAGGTCTTCTAGTGAATATAAGATGATCAGTTATAAGGAATGCTTTAGAGGGGATTATTATTCAGAAACTAGTTGGTCCATAAGATGTCATCTAACTTTGAAACTATCTAATTATTTAAAGCTCTGGTAAATTATAGCATTTTGGACCTTGGATAAAGAACTGTACCTCAGCATGTATAACTAGGAAGAATTTGCTTCATTCTCCTCATGGTGACCCTTGGATTATGTACAATCTGGATATGGCTTTCTTGGCATTTACCAACTATTTAATACAGAAATATGTTTAGTGGCACTCAGCAGTTTACATATTTACTTAGACTGTTATTTTATACATGACTTGCAGCTAAAACCCAAGATCTTTTGGTTTTCTATTACATGGTAAGCTTCTGGAGAGCTGGGACTGCCTCCATTTTTCTGCTTGCATTCTCATGACTTAGCACAGTGTTTTGCACATAAGCATTTAAATTTGTTTATTATATCCACTGATTCTTTCATTCTGAAATTTAAATGAAGTTCTCTAATATCTAGAACATTCACAACATAACCAACCATTATTCCTTTTGGAGGTTTGTGAATCTCTCATCTTCTATTTGTTGCAGTGAATGCGAGGAAAATTTTTTTCTATTGTCTTGGTTTGTTAAGAATTCTGTATAGAAAGTAGGAGGTTGGGGAGATATGCTAGGGAACAAGATGATTCTCAGAACTCCTTTGTCTTTTTATTGAAATGTGTTATTATTGGGGCAGCTACATGGTACAGTGGATAGAGCACCAGCCCTTAGAGGTAAGAGAACTGACTTCAAATCTGGCCTCAAACACTTGACACTTACTAGCTGTGTGACCCTGGGTAAGTCACTTAATCCTAATTGCTTCATCAAAAGCAAACAAAAAAAAACAACAAAAAAAACCTAACAACAATCAAAACTTTTTTGTTATTGATGTCTATTGTTTTCTCATCATTATCCTGCCTTTTTATTGTGGTTATGAAATTTATTATAAGATTTTAGGTTTTGGAACTGGAAATAACCATTGTATAAAATTCCCCATTAAATCAAATGGTTCAAGGAAGGAGAAATTACTTCCCAAGATTATATGAGTAGTAAGAGTCAGAGACCAGCAACTTTTTATCGTTATCTTCAATGATCCCTCTTCACTTACATTATATTCTTTTTAAAAAATTCATTTTAAACTTAACTACAAAGTAGGAAAAATAACATTTCCTTGTACATAGTAGAACATAGAGAGAATTCAATATAAAACCATGAATTTCCATTTCAAATTGTTTGCTTAAAAAAAACCAAAACAACTATGTAAAAAATACTACACATTGTTTTCAAAGCTATCCAGCTTTTCTGACTTTCCTTCTATATACTTTTACTTTTTTTCTCCCTTCCTCTTTACTGTACCCTGAAAAGGGCCATACTTAAACATGAATTTGTGTGTGTGCGTGTGTGTGTGTGTGTGTGTGCATGTACCTGGTGTACACACACACACACACACACACTTGCCATACTATATTATGCATACTTCTACTTATGAGTTCTTTCTCTGGAGGTGGATAGCATCTTCAAGTCCGTCTCTTTCCATGTTTTTCTAATATCAACCAACTCACCATTTCTTATATTTCAGGACTCTTGTCAAACTGTATTCACTGCTCTTCTTCTCAATCATTCCATTCCCCAAATACCCAATACCTCTTGAGTACTACTACCTTAACACTTTTATTGGGGCCATTCTGTTAGTCAACAAGCATTTTTTCTCTCTGCCATTTATGACTAGAAAACAGGCATATTCTATTTATTTTCCTTTTAATCCATCAAGCTTCTTTTCATCTTTTAAAGCTTAACTCAAATTCTATCTGCTCCATGAATAGCTCTCTATAGTGCTTAAAAGGTTGGAAAGCACTTATAATAGTTCTGTAGAAGTTATCCCATAATTAGTAAAGTATTGTCCTTATTTTATACTTAGGGAAACTGAGAGTCTGAGCATAAGTAACTTGCCTGCCCTCACACAGTTTGTTAGTGTCTGAGGCAAATTTGCATTCCTGATTATAAGATGAGTTTTTTTCCACCTTGTCATTCCGTCTGTCCTGACCAGAATGCTAGGGATATAGGCAATCTCAAACCCTTTGTACTGCTCTCATGTAACCAATCTCTGCTCTATGATTTATTATCATTTATAATCCCATGATAAGAAATCCATAAGGATATGGACAGTCTTCTTTTGTCTTTGTACTCCCAGTACCTAGTACAGGGTTTTGCATATTGTAGGCGCTTAATAAATGCTTGTTCTTGAGAAACATTCTAACACACAAATTGACAGTAGGAGGCAACAGTATGCTATTGAAATTGTAATCTAATGATGTAGATTAAGAGGCCTGTGGATCAAAGTACTGTAATCATCTCCATTGTTGGATATAGCAATCTTGTCACGCCAAAGGCCCTTTCCCCAAGAACTGGGGATCACAATCTTTACAATGTCATTGATTCACTTAGCTCTCTGATGAGACCTATAGACCCCTTCTCAGAATAATGTTTTTAGCTGAATAAGATAAAATATAGGGTGTTACAAAGGAAACCCATTCTGCTGAGATAAAGTTGTCATTGTTTCTGTCCAACTTCACAGAGGCCCTGGAATCTCTATATAGACCTCTTGGGGGGGGGGTATCCCTGAACTCCAGTGCAAGAATCCCTGACCTAAAGGGAGGATAAGGCCTAGTAAGTCCAATAACAGCTAGAATGACTGATAAATGCATGGTCCTGGCCCACCCATGTTTATCTTTTTCTTTCTATCACGAGTTTAGTGTTTTCAAGCATGGACTGGTGTATTTGTAAAAGGTTTAGTTCCCTTTATTTCTGTCATCATAAAATTATATAGATTCTAACACCTATAGGGATTCCCTTAATTGATTTATATTCTGGAAGAAGTCAATCCTCATAGCTCTTCCTTTTCCACAGCCAAAATTGTATTGAGATCCTTCAGTAGTGATGTGACAGAAGCACGTCTGCTTGTATCCTTTAGTAGTCCACCAATGGTTGGTATGCTGTCAATAACCCCCATCATGTAAAACATATTATTTTCACTTTTTTTTTGCTTTTTCCCCAGTGTTTTTTTTTCTTTTTGTTCTGTTTCTTCTCTCACAACATAGCTAATGTAGACATATGTTTTACATGATTACACATTTATAACCTATATCAGATTGCTTGATATTTTGGGAAGGGAGTGAGGGAGAAAAATTTGGCACTCAAAATCTTTCTCTCTCGCTGAGGCAATTGAAGTTAAGTGACTTGCCCAGGGTCATACAGCTAGGGAATGTTAAGTGTCTGAGATCAGATTTGAACTCAGGTCCTCCTGACTTCAGAGATGGTTCTCTATCCACTGCGCCACCTATCCACCCCCAAATCTTTCAAAAAATAAATATTGTCTTCAAATGTAATTGCCAAAAAATACTATTAAGTAAAAAACAAAATAAAAAAACCTCACAACAACTCATTATTAGAGTATATGTTAATGTGGGTATGTCTCTCTTTAAATCAATTACCTGAATCTTGGATTCAGCACATACTGGTTTGTTTTGGATTATACCTGGGTTTTCAGCAACACATATCTCCTGGTGAAGAATTCCTTCTACCATCAGATTCTGCGATATATAATCTTAGAGAGTTCTGAGAGGACGCTGAGAGTTTACATCACTTCCAAAGTTCACACTGTCAGAATGTATTAGGGTGGGGACTCAACTCCAAGCCAATCTTCCTGACTTTGGGAGTAGATATTCCTGATTATTTTAGTGGTATTGGATATTATTGGATACTGTCCCTGTAGTATTATTGGTATTGAGAGTAATAGAGTAAAATTGTTTCATATTGGTATAGGGTTTCATATTTTTCAAAGCCCTTTCATATATACTATCTCCTGTGATTTTTGCTATTTGTTTGATCTGCATATGGAGGTCTGCAGAGGTTGTTTTCCAAATTACTTCACCAAATTATCAAAAAATTAATATTAATCCTGGGACTATAATTTAGGCTTTTGTACCACCCATCAAGAATACAACAATCTTACAAGTTTGAAGAACCTGCTTCCACTCCATTAAAAACTATCCCCCTCCACTGAGGTTAATTGGATAATAGTACTTGATTCTTCCTTGTCATTGTTGAACCACTGGACACTTGTATATTATAAATTTGAATGTGTAATTTCTTATATTGATATATCAATCAATAAAGTATATATTAACATCTAATATATAATTTGAATATATAGTAAAATTCTTAATGCCATTAATTCTGTGAACAGATTGGAGTGGAACTCATGATTTTGCTGAAAGTTGCTGAATGATGCAATATGACGCAAACCATAGCCTTAGCTACCTGCTTATATGACCGCCTGAAGAGGGGGTGCTAAACTTCACTAGTCACTTTGTCCCTAGATCTGATTGGTTGTAACCAATAGTGAATGTAAATCTTAAAATGTTATATAAATGACACCATCATCTTCATCATCACCATCTTCTTCCTTATCATAATCACCACCAACACCACCACCACCACCATCATCATCATCATCATCATTATTCTACAGTCATCAGTCTTCCCATATGATGCTGGCTTCAATGCATGAACTTTCTACTGCACTTCTATTGAGCTCAGGCAATGTTTATTTATTTATTTATTTATTTTTGCTGAGGCAATTGGGATTAAGTGACTTGCCCAGGGTCACACAGCTAGGAAGTGTTAAGTGTCTGAGGCCATATTTGAACTCAGGTCCTCCTGACTTCAGGTCTGGTGCTCACAATGTTTATTTTTTAATACTATTTTATTTTTTCAAATACACACAAAAATACTTTTCAACATACATTTTTGTAAAAATGTATGTTCTAAATTTTTCTTCCTCCCTCCTTTACCTCCCCCCTTTTCAAGACAGCAAGCAATCTGATATAGTTTAAATATGTGCAATCCTTTTAAATGTATTTCCATATTTTCCATGTTGTACAAGAAAAATCAGACAAAAAGAAAAAAATGAGAAAAGAAGGAGGAAGGAAGGAAGGAAGAAATGGAGGAAGGAAGGAAGGAAGGAAGGAAGGAAGGAAGGAAAGAAAGGAAGGAAGGAAGCAAAGGAGGGAAGGAAATGAAGGAAGAAGGGAGGGAGGAAGGGAGGGAGGAAGGGAGGAAGGAAGGGAGGAATGAAGGAAGAAAAGGAAAAAAGAAAGAAAGGAAGGAAGAAAGAAAGAAAGGAAGAAAGAAAGGAAGGAAGAAAGAAAGAAAGGAAGAAAGGAAGAAAGGAAGGAGGGAAGAAAGGAAGAAAAAAAGGAAGGAAAAAGGTAAAAATAATATGCTTTGACTCACATTCAGTCTTCACAGTTCTCTCTCTAGATGTGATTGGCATTTTCCATCCCAAGTCTATGGGAATTGTTAGGCAACATTTATAGAGCAATGAAAGTGTACCCTGATAAATGTTTAACTTACAAGTGTAGGTGTGTAATTTCCCCCCCACAACCAAGCTCTCTGGGGGGAAATTACGCACCCACATTTGTAAGTTCAAACTGCATTAATAATAAGTCCCTTAGTCTGAACAATTAACAAAATAATGAATCAAGTCTTGATTTGTAGCAATTGCCAATTTCTTTGATATAAATGATTATACTGGAAAATTAACTATTGGCAAATCCCCTTGGATCTGCTTGTATCACATCCTTGCTTATAATACTCTCTGACAAAGCTATAAAGGAGAAGTCTTTTTTTGTTGACCTACCAGTTATTGATTAACATGAGGACATGTTCTTACCACATTCACAGGATCATAAAATTAAAGTTGGAAGGAACCTTAGATGTCATCCACTCCAAACTTCTCATTTTAAAGATAAAGAAATTGAGTCACAGGGAGGTTTAAGAAACTTGCCCAGGACTACACATATATTAAATATTTGAAACAAATTTTGGACTGAGGTCTTTCTATGTCCAAGACCAGTGACCTGTTCACTAAATCCCATCTTCACCATCAGTAAATGTGAATTCCTTTCTTGGTTTCAACCCAAAACTTGAATAAAAGTTTTACTGGATAGTCAGTCTAATTTATTGACATTTTTAACTTGTCTTCAGATTTAGGGTTTGTTAGCTATCTCTTACAGCCAACCTTACTCTGCCATGCCTCCTGGATACCAGCACACAACTTTGCTTTGCTTAGTTATCTGCTTAATATATTATTTCTGACATTATGCTGAAAGATTACAGATAAGACATTTGGGGCCAATTGTTTGTCTCTAGATCACAGAAACATCTGATTATCATTATTCATTCCATTGATCTGCTACAGACAGTGTAATTTGCAGAGAGGAACAATTATGAAAGTCAATTGAAATTAGATTTTGCAAAACCCAATAGTTAGCAAGGAAAATGATGACTGAATAAGATCTCATTCTGCTTGCTCTGGGAATTCTCTATCTCATTCATTGACTTACCAGCTGCTCAGTCTTGGGCACTAGGCTTCATCCTCCTTCCCAGAAGCATGTTTTCAGTTCCTGGAAGTCACTCCTGCTTCCAGCCTCCAGTTCACAATGCATGCTAATGAGATCTGAGATGACAGAATCCCTAATTCCCTGATCAGAGTGATCAACAGGTCTTGGTATTTAAGAAAGAATGCAACAATATGTTCTAGAAGACTTTCCAACTGGCATCAACAGGGAAGTAAACGCTAGTCATAAGAAGTCTCTTCTCGTATGTGGATAACAGTGATATGGAAAATGGAATTTTTTAAACAAGATCCTTCTTACAAAGAATGGAAATGATCTGGGATGTCCAGAATCTGTGCTTTCTAGATCAGTGGGCCCAGACTATTTGATGTACAAATAGATTCCACAAGGGGTAGAATGCTGACAAAGATACACTTCTTCCCTACTTTCTTGCCATGATCCTCTAAGCAGGGAATGTGTAGGAGGGAATTTGTGGGGCTTTTGTCTGAATAAAAATTTATAATCACTATAGTCATATAAAATTTTTTTAAATGAAATTTTTTTTGCTGTTCTTTTTTTCTTATTTTTAAAATCACTTTTATTTTTAAATTTTGAGTTCCAGATTCTCTTTCTCTCGCCCTCTCACCTCTTCCTCCATTAATTGAGAAGGCAACCAACATGTTAATTGCACATTTGAAGTCAAGCAGAACTTATTTCTACATTAGCCATATTGCAAAGCCAAACGAGAAAGAAAGAAAAAAAGAAGGAAAAAAGAAAAGAGGAGGAAAGGAAGGGAAGGAGGAAAAGAAGAAGGAAGGAATGAAAGAAGGAAAGAAGGAAGGAAAAAGGGAAAAAGAAGGGAGGAAGAAATGAAAAAGTAAGAAATAAAAGAAGGAAGGAAGAAATGGTGGGAGGGAGGAAGAAATCAAAGAAGAAAAAGAAGGGAAGAAGGAAGGAAGAAAGGAAGGAAAGAAGAAAGTAAGAAAGGAAGGAAGGAAATTTTCTCTTTGGAGGTAGGTAGCAAAAGTGAATTTTTTTTTAGATGTTCATGATATGGTTGGCTTATTTAAGCAAAGCCTTGACCTATTAAAATACATTTTCAACTACTTCCAATGGGGACTTGGACCCATCCAGTAGAAATCTCCCCAGAGTTCAGTCTTCAGGATGGAGCTCATTTTCTGGCTCTGCTTCTTACATTCCATGACACTTTGGACAAATTCCTTCCCCTATCTGGGCTATAGTTTCTTCCCTTGTAAAATGAGGGCACTGGGTTAGATGAGCTCTGAAGTCCTTTCTGGATCTAAATCTGCTATCTTGAGTGACAAGGTTTTTAAGATGTCTTTTATACTGAAATCTGAGACCATAAGTAAATAGATTTTTGTTTGCCTTCTCTGATAAGTTGATGGAGGGCTGTGTTCAGTTTTCAGAGGAAAAAAAGACCTAGAAGAAAAGAAAATGAATCCAGAATTAGCATTTGTGAAACCAAAACCCAACTAATTTCTTCCTATTGTGTGTCTTGGAATCAGGAAATACTGGGCCAAATATCTCTTATCTCTTAGAGCTAATCTCCAGGATTCCTATAACATAAATTCTAGTAATCAGGATGATGACCCCTGCCCCAGTTCTATTATGTCCTCAGTTGCTCCAAAGGATTCTCCTACATAGAGAATGCAGATTCACAAAGTTTATGAAATTTATTAATGAAAACAATTCAAGCAAAAGGGTTTTTATGAAATAATCCACAAATATCAATTACTTTATGTATTCTTATTTTTCTTTACTTAATATGTTATTTCCCCCTATTGCATGGAAAGAAAACATTGAACATTTGTGGTTTTTTTTTAATTTTGAGTTCCAAATCCTCTCCCTTTGTCTCTTTCTGCTCTCTCAATAAGAAGTGAAACAATTTGATATAACAATTTGATATACATGTATAGTCAAGCAAAACATATTTACATATTAGTCATGTTGTGAAAGAAAACATAGATCCTCCCAAACTATAAAAAAAATAAAGTTTAAAATAGTATTTTCAATCTGCATTTAGACTCCATCAGCTCTTCCTCTGGAGGTGAACAACATTTTTCATCATGAGTTCTTGAGAACTGTCTTGGATCATTGTATTATGAGAACAACTAAATTATTCACAGTTGATCATCATCCAATAGAGCTGTACATGGCTATGTCTCATGGCTATGCTCCTTCTTTTATGTATTCTTATGAAAGGAGTCCCTGCTATGAAGGACCCTTCCATGTATGGATTGGCCTGGATGGCTGCTGAGGCTGTCACAGATTCCATAATTTTAAGTTTCTCTAATATATCTCAGCATCCATGTTTGGGCACTGGATTGTGATTTTCTTTTGGTCAAAGAAATAGTTAGGTGGTGAAGTGGATAGAGTGCTGACATTGAAATCAAGACGAACAGATATCAAATATGATTTTGGATAAGACATGTTTAGATATGGCCAATGTAGAAATTTGGCTATGCTTATTTGTTAAATGGGGATTTGTTCTTTTTTGACAGGGGTGGGTGATTATGGGAGGGAGAAAAATACAAATTGAAAGAAACAAAAATTAACTTAAAAGAGAAAAGATTCATGTAGGATTTGGGACTTGATTTGTTGGTAAAATTTGCTTTTGATTTGATATAGGTAGAGGATAAGTAGAGTGAACATTGCATGTGACCTAAAGTCAGGAAGACTCAGCTTCCTCATTTCAAGTCTGGCTTCAAACACTTATTAGTTGTGTGACACTGGGCAAGTCACTTAACCCTATTTGCCTCAATTTCTTTATTTATAAAAATGAGCTGGAGAAGGAAATGTCAAAGCACTTCAGTATTTTTGCCAAGAAAACAAAATGGGTTCACAAAGAGTCAGTCATAACTGAAATGACTGAAAAATAACAATAATAACATCTACTAAATTATAACATGATTGCAGTCTCATCAATAGAGAGAACCATGGATGTTGAAATCACAGATGCTGAAAGAATTGAAATAGGTGGGATTCTGGACTTGGTTGAAATAAAGAGAAGGCAATTTTGTTCCCCTCCTCCAGGCTATTCCCAAGATCATCAAGGAATCAAATAATTTTCTGCTTCAGCTTCGTTTTCAGACTGGCTTGTTCCTTTGAAAATTCAACAAGTCAGAATTGGCAGTCAGGCTGTTGGCACCTTGCTAAGTCTCATTATATTTCACAATTTGTTCATCTCATTAGGTGTTTTGTAACATCAGTGTTAAGACAAAGAAAATGGCAAAGAAACTGATGCTAAATTACTAAAATCAAGAATCATTCCTTCCCCTCTTCCCAGCTGGATTCATCCTGATCTCTCATTCCTATATTTCTAGGTTTGGAAAAAAAACCAAATGATAGAAGTATCAGCAGTCTCTTTCCTCACTACATTTCATTTTGATGTAGCTTTCACAGAACATGGAAATGATAATGGGAGAATGGACTCTAATACCCTATCAGATAATAACAACAGTCACAAAAACAAAACTAACAACAACAATTAAAAATGACAACTAGAATTACATAATATTTTAAGATTTACAAAGTTTCCTCTCATTAGAGCCTCAAATGGACCCTGTGAAGTGAATGGTTTTTTTTACAGATGAGGAAACTGAGGCTGAAAGTCTAAGTTGTTTGCTCAGTGTTAACCAGTTAGGATATACTAAGACAGGATTCTTCTTTGTAAGTCTATTGCATTATCTACCATCCCACCTCAATGAGGATTTCATAGGATCATAGGAGTCAGACCTGAAAAAGACAGAATCAATCCTACATTATCATAGAAAGCACAAGATTTCAGAATTAGAAGGGACTTTAGCTACCAACAAGTCAGATCTGTCTCTGTATCATGTCTATTCAATTTCTACTTGAAGACCTTCAGTGAAGGAAGCCCCACGTCTCCTAAGGTAGCCTGAAAGGTTTACATGAACTGATGCTAAGTGAAATAAGCAGGACTAGGAGAACATTATACACAGTAACAATATTGTGAAATGATCAACTATGAGAGACTTAGCTCTTCTTAACCATATTTTGGTCCAAGACAATTCCAGAAAATTCTGTCTTCATCCAGAGAGAGAACTGTGGAGATTGAATGAAGATCAAAGCATACTATTTTCACCTTTTAAAAATGTGTTTGCCTTTCCTTTCTTTTGTTTTTCCCTTTTGTTTTTTTTTCACAACACAACTAATACGGAAATATGTTTAAAATAATTGCACATGTATATCTTAGATTGCTTGCTGTTTTGAGAAGGGGGGAAGGAAGGGAGGGAGAGAAAAAATTGGAATTCAGAATCTTACAAAAATAAATGTTGAAAACTATCTTTACAAGTAGTTGGACAAAAAATACTATTAAGTGTTTTCTAGAAAGTTTGTACCACTCCCTAGCTCCACCAACAGCGCATTAGTGTGCTTTTCCTTCCACATCTCTTGCAATACTTGTTATGTACTTTTATTTTTTCATCTTTGCCAATCAGAAAAGTATGAGGTGGAAACTCAGAGTTGTTTAGGGATGCATTTCTCTTATTATTAGTGATTTAAAACATTATTTCATAAGTTTTTGATCATCTGTCTTGGGAAGAAAAAGGTTAGCCTCTGAAAATTACTTGTTCATATCCTTTGACTATTTATGGGAAGCGATTCTTTTAGGGCACATAGGTAGAAGATGGCAATCAGAATTTGAAGTAAGGCCATGTACCTAGACCTCCTTCTGAGATACTAAGGAACCATTCCATGATGTATTTCCTATTTTGGTTCAAAAATTAGAATATAGAAAGAAATTGAAACTTCATAAGCTATTGACCAACACTCCAGACATTAATGGGAAGTATTGCTGATAACAGTGTGTGTTTGTGTGTGTGTGTGTGTGTGCATGCGCGTGCACGTGTGTGTGTGTCAGGGGGAGAGTGTGCTTTTTGTCAGGGGAGAGTCACAGTTGAAGTTCTCCGCAGTGAAATATGAACCCCAGGAAATCCCAGCAATCATCACTGCAGGAGAGAGACACTTCAGATTTGTTGAATTAAGAAATCTCCTTTGACATTGAGTTCTCCTTTCTCAATGTACAAGCCGCTGATTTAACTCAAATGTCCACTAATTGGGGGTTTAGTTTGGCTCCAAATTATAGGCTCTTACAAAATGAAGGCACAAATGTCCATATATTACCCACTATCGCTAATTATAAAATAGCTGTGACAGCCCAGATTTGGCTCAGGTTCCTGTTCCTAATATTGTACATGGTGTTAAATGCAATAGATGTGAAATGTACCAAAGGTAGTGAGAATAATAGTATACTAGCATTTGTCAAGTCTGCTTAATTTTTTTTCATGTTGAGTTGCTTATCATATTTATAGTAGGAAATGAAGCCAACTTCACCCTTATCGTACATATCCAGGATGCTGATCCTCTACTAAGCATGAAGGGGCCCCTCTAGCTCAGGGACTAGGGAAGCTATGGCATTGTCTGAAAACATTTTCTTTTTATGTGTGACTTTTTTTTTCTAAAGGAATTCTCTAACTCCTTGACCAAACCCAGGACTTCCGATCTCAACTCCACAATTGGCAATGACCAATATGTATTATTTTTGACAGTGGGCCAGACTTCGAATAAGGGCTCTTTAGGAGGACATCCATTGTACTCCTGATATGAGGTTATCGGGGTATATAGCCTTTAGCGTTCTGAGCTGCAAAACTAGCCTTTCAAATCTTGATTGATCAAGATAATCTGTGATCTCAGTATATGGAACATCCTGGTTAATTGACAGAGATCTTTTAGAAAACACAGAATAGAATGAGGGAAGAAGGGAATGATTCAGAAATGAGTTCATTATGATTTTGAACCAGGCTTTGCCACCAAATAACTTCTCATTCCTTGAATAGATTGACATTATTAGAATAAACCACTGAATCTGGGAGACCTATTCCAAGAGCTGTTCCAAGTTCTCTTGTTCTCTTCCCTCTCAACTTTTGTCTTCAATGAGCATCTGGACATATATATGTATGTATGTATATATTTCACTATTCAAAGATATAATTTGCCACTGCTGTAGAGATGAGAGAATCTGGAATAATTAGAAAGTTCTGAAATATGCAATCACCTCTTTTCCTTCCCTGTTTTGTTATTACTTAACAATGATCACTTGTCTAATTTGGGCTCACACAGTTTAGTTTACCCATTTTGCACCCAACAGGGAACTGGTGCTGTGGTCTTGCTTGAAGCACTGATGTGTGGGCACATTTGATTGAATGGAACCCACACATTAAAAACTTGACACCAATCCAAGTAAGGTAAGGTATATCAATGTGAGGAAGCATGGATAGAAAACAGCTAACAGAAAGAGACTTGAAGAATTTAGCAAATTGTTAGCTCACAGTAGTGAATAAATTGGAATATAATTTGGATTTTTTTTTTTGCTGAAGCAATTGGTGTTAAGTGACTTGCCCAGGGTCACACAGTTAGGAAGTGTTAAGTGTCTGAGACCAGATTTGAACTCAGGCTCTCCTGACTTCAGAGCTGGTGCTCTATCCACTGTGCCACCTAGCTGCTCCTATAATTTTAATCTTATGTGATATTAGAATCTTAATTTCATATTAGAACATAAGTTCCTAGAGTATGGTCACTGTTTTCACTTTTTCTTTGTATTCCTAGCACAATGCTTAGCACACAGCAAGGACTTCATAAATGTTTATTGATCAATTGATTAAGATAAGATAGAGTATCCAGAACTTTGGCTGAATTCCATGGGGATATGATCTGGTCATTTAGTGTCCTGCATTCAGTTTGCTTACTGCATTATGAAGGACATTTAGAAGTCTCAAAGGACAAAAAGGGGCCTGGTCAAGTGACCAATTTTATGTTTCATGTCAAAAGATTCTTAAAACAAGATGCAATTTCCCTTCTTCCCACATTGAGCTTTGTGAGACCCCTTGTTAAATGGAAACAGGGGACTGATATACTAAGTACTTCTTATTTCATGGTGGGATAACAATAGGGTCATCAGACCAGAGATTGCATTGGAAGACATTTTTGAGATTATTTTTTTTCAACCCCTCTACTTCATGTAGGAAGACACTGAATTCCATGGAGGTTAAATGGAGTAAGTCAATTCTAGTAACAGAGGTAGTAAGAGAACTGGAATCCAAAGTCAAATCTTCTTCCTCTAAGCCCAAGGCTCTATTTCTTCTGTCATCCTCCTAACTCCATTATCATGATGCACCTTTGTTCTTGCCAAAGTGGATTGTCAGAGAAGTGAAACTTGTGTGACATAATAATCAGCTGAAGGATCTAGACATTTTTAGTTTGGGTGTATGCACAAGGATGTGATGGGATGGGGCAGTGAGAGGGTGATAGATGTCCTTGAGTATTACAAAGATTATCTACTAGAAGAAATATTGAACCTCGGGGAACAGATAGGGAGGAATGGGGTGACGTTTCAGAGAGTCAAGTTTAGACAATGCAAAGAATAATTTAGTAAAAGTTGATACTGTACAAACGTAAAATAAACTGCCAATATTGTGGCAAACTGAATTACTTCATGACTTCAGTTGTTTTTCAATCGTGTCCAACTCTTTGTGACCCCATTTGTGTGACCCCATTTCAATAAAGATAGTGCTTTGCCATTTTCTTCTCCAGCTCATTTTACATATGAGGAAATCGAGGCAAACAGGGTTAAATGATTTACTCAAGCTCACACAGCTAGTATCTGAAACCAGAGTTGAACTCAGGAAGATGAGTTTCCTGATCCTAAAGCTGGCTTTCTATCCACTCTATCACCTAGGTACCCCTCTTCATGACTGGAAATCTTCAAATAGAGGCTAAATGGGCACTTGAATTAGATTAAATATAGGAGATTCATGCTTCATGTTGGATTAAATTACCCAATTCTGCCTTATCTATAATAATAACTAAAATTTAAAAATGCCTTATATTCATACTCACTCCATCCTTTCAACAGCCCAAATGAGAAATCTAAGGTTCATGAACTTGCTGAGGGCCATTTACCAAGAGTAGAAGTAGTATTCAAACTGAGGTCTCTCCTTCCCTCTTATTCTAGCATTCTTCCCTCTGAACTGCAGATTGGTAGGATCTCTTACACTGTTGTTCCAAGACCCTGAACTTCCTTTCCAATTCAGAGAGGATACCATTCCTAAGCCTCACTCTTTGATGACAACTATCATCTTTTCTTTAGCTACTGGCTTATGTGGGTGATACTATGATACTGTGATGCTAGAATGCTGTTTTTCAATAGTGCTACAGAGTTCATTCAATTAGGACAGCAGCTCAGTTTAGGATAAGTAGAAAGCTCTTTCCCTTTGGAATCGTTCTGCAGTTCCATGGCTGTTTGTTACCCTAAGGCAGCAATGTTATATTGTAGTGTTAATTCATATTGAGCCAGAAGATCTTCAGTGAAGTCCTAGTTCTATAACACGCTAGCCATGTGGCTCTGGGTAAATCATTTTGGTTCCTCTGGGCTTTTTCTCAACTATGAAACTATTGGTCTAGATAAGAGATGTGAAACATGGCCTATGAACCCAGAACACTGAGTATTGTGAACCAGAAAAAAATATAATTGGGAAAAATAGAACAAAATAAATAAAATAAAAAGCAATAAATAAAAAAATAAAAAAAACAAAATAAAATTTAAAAAAATAAATAAAAACATAATAAAACTCAGTTAATGTTAGCATGTTCTTTTCTAAGTCAGTATGTAGTCTTCAGATTTTCTATGTATGGCATAATGGGAGTTTGACACCATAATGGGAGTTTGACACCACTGGTATAGATAAACTATACAATCCTTGGCTCTGTCTAGAAGTCTATTAGATTCATTTCATATGAGTTTTTCTTTCAGACAATTGATTTTCTATCATTCCAGCCACAAACCCTAGCACAGATCAAAACATCCTTAGAAAATATAGTCTCTGCTTACAGAATGAACACTGGATATATGGGTGAAAGATGAAGTTCTGGTATCAGTTCTGCCACTAAGTTTCTCTATGACCTAAGCAATCAGTTCCACTGCTGGTCTTCATTTTCCTCATTTGCAAAATTAGAGGATTAGACAAGATGATCTAGCTTTGCTATTCTGGCTCAATGATCCTAAAAACTGGGACCTCTGTAAGTCATTAGAACTATTTAATTTTTGACACACCTGGTAACTGTAAAAACTTTTGGATACCTGGGGAAGGATTTACAACCACTAAACATTTTAAGATGTGCCAAAATTTGTGAACGACCTAAAGCACTACAAAAGCAACTTTTAGCTAATGTCCTTCCTATCTGAATCACAGAATTGCAGAACATCCAAGTTGGAAAGGACTTCAGGAACCATCTGGTCCAAATCTTACCTGAACAAGAACCCCATTCTTCAACAGAACTGACAAATAGTCATTTGGCCTTTGTACAAAAAAGTTCCAGAAAGAAGAAACCTCCAATCTCTGAGATAGTCCCTTCTTCTTGTGGTCAGCTCTAATAATTTTTAGACATCTTTTCTTGACATCAAACCTAAATCTGCATCTCTAATTTCTACCCATTGCTAATAGTTCTGCCCTTTGGAACCAAGAAGAAAAAAATCTAATCCATCTTTTAACATACTGTCCAATAGTTGTCCCAGGTTCCTGGAATTTTCCATTATGCAAGTCTGCAAGTCCATGAAATTCTCAATCAGTAATTACTAAGCAGCTGTCTAAATGGTGTGACAATCTATTCCATCAGTCTGCTGTGGTACAGCAGAAAGAATTCTGTATTAGAGCCACAAGTCCTGAGTTTGAAAATGAGAGCCATTCAATTTTATGTGACTCTAGATAAATCACTCTAACACTGGACTTTAGATTCCTGATCTGAAAAATGAATGGGTTGTCCAGAATAATCTAGCAGACCTCTTCCAGATCTGTGAGTATGCAAGCTTGTTATCTGGATATTGCCCAAAGCCTCATATCTTGATATGAACTGAGCACCTCAATTGGCAAGCACAGGGTTGGTTTGTTGGTTGTTGTCCTTTGTTCTCAAAAAGGACTAAAATGATATCCCCATGTTAGAGTCGAGTTATTATGTATCTGACTGTGGCTGATCAGACCAATATGAGCTCAGAATACTCTGCCATAGGTCAGACACAAATGGGGTGGCTTCTCTAACTTTGCATATTTTATGCTTCTTTTGTGTTAATTCAATTCTGCTTTGCTCATACAACACAGCACCTTCTCTGATGAGGGCATGCTGTGCTGGGCAATCCTGTGCCAGTATCTATACTGGGAATGAAGTATGAGAAGAGTAAGCTTTGATAGAGGGCAGGAACATAATCCAGTATTAGGAAAAGGCAGGTTCAATAACAAAATTACTTCCATTGACTTTCACCCATATCTTCTTCATCAAGCTTCCCCTCTCTGGTCCATGGATTTCCTCCCATGGTAACAAGCATTTGTTAAGGTAATTAAGTATTGCTTAGCCCTTATTATGTGCCAACACTTAAGTAAGCATTGGTAATACAAATTAAATAAAAAGAAAAAAAAACTTTTCAGTACTAATAAGTTCCAAGTTTTCCCTCCCACATTTTTAGTGGGGAGTATCTTCCCTTCTTCCAGAGATCTTGTCAATGAAATTCCTTAAAGAACTTGTATTTGAGTAATACTGAATTATTTGAATTCTATTGAATTTGAATTCTATTTGAAAACTACTAGCAAAAAGGATGGAAAGAGGATGCGTGGGTGATAGAATTTTAATGGAGGGGCATAGTGTTCAAGTCCAGAAAGTCATCAGCAGAGCTAGAAAAGAAATAAAGGCAGGCCAGTCTGTGTCTTTCCTTAAAATGGTGGCTCCAGAAAGAATTCAGCAATGGGAGAAGTGGGGTAGGATAGTGGAAGGATGTTCCAGGGTATTGAAGCACCAGACACTGAAGCAGATTCTAGGATGACACTGCAGCTGAGGTATGAGGATAAAGCTGAAAAAAAGAGAAACACAACCAAGCCAAAAACAAAAACAAACAAACAAAAACAAGGATTTTTAAATAAATAAACAAACAAAAATAAATGAATGAACAAATGAATGAATCAATAAATGAATATATATATGCATATATATATGCTGTCCTATCCCCCCAACTCTTACCATTTGCCTACATTTTTTTTATTTTGAATATGGTATATTATACATCCAGATCCAAAATTTAGTCATGGATTTCATATGTGCAGGTACCAATAATATCTATGGAGTTAAAGCTGCCTCTTTGCATTAGGACAATTCCTTTTGTGTGCTGCCTAAACATTGGCTATTTATACATAGACACCACAGCCATGGCTTCTTTATAGCCATGAGTATAGCTATTAACTCTTTCCTTGGATTTTGTAACATCACCTTTGAAGTATTTCAGCTATTCATCTTCTTCCTTATCTGTCCTAGTCTTTTTAGCAGCCTGAGCTCTGATCATTCTCATCATCCTCCCATTGGAATTTAGATTGTTCCTGGGACTATGGCTCTGGTAGGTGAACTTTTTTCTTATCTTGTGTAGGACTAGGACACCAGGTCATTTCTCAATTATCTCCAGACCACAGAACTTCACATTAACCATCGTCATTACCTTCCCAGCAAAATTTGGACTCCACTCCTGGAGTTCTGGCCTTTCCTGGGTGAGCCTTCACCTTTTCCAGCCCAGAGCTAACCACCATACTACTATCATTAAACCATGCCATGAACAAGGTCCCTTTTGTATGCTATAGTCCTCTGGGAGAATGCACGCTCCTTTAAAATGTGGGGAATCAGGATTGTTTGTATTTTTATCTTGGGTACTCATCATAGTGCTCATATATGGTAAATACTTAATGAGTGTTTTTAATCATTCATTCATTCATTCATTCACTTGTTCATTCACATATGTGGTCTTCTCCCTTTCCTATCCATTATTAACATTCTTTTGATTAAATTTGCAAGACAACAGACAAGTACATTCTTATCAGTCTTTGACAGATACACTCTTTCTCTGAGCAATCTGTTATTCCTATATTATAAAGGAACTTTGCAATTTGCTAACAGCAATCCAACCCACTCCCCTCCTCCTCATTAACTTTGGATCTTACACATTGTTCATTTTTACTGGCTGTCACACACACAGATTTATAAATTATAGACTGCAAATGCATGATATAATCTAGGTAAAACATATCCTTTGTCCATATCATCTTTGCTGTAAGAATGATTATGGTAAAACCTTCTAAGTAGTTGGATATCTATCTCTGGAGGTTCTTCAATATTCAAAGGTTTGATGCATCCAACACAAAGTTATTAGAGAGCAAGAGTATGTGGAGGACCTCATCATCCAGGTTGAACACTGTGCTGGTTGTCCTCTATCATGATGGTGAACACATGCCTTTAAGGAACATAACACTTTTTTATGCCTCCTCCAATGTTTATAATTAGAAAATCATTGAATTAGGTTATTTCTTTTATATCTTGCAAGGAATCTGGAATAATTTTGATGTGTGGATGAAAGATACCTTGTTGAGTGTCCTTAAGGAAGTGTTTTGTCTCACTAAATCAAAGGCTTTTTCACAACTGATAAATAATAAACAGGTGAGTAAAGATCCCATATTCTCTACAATTTTCATTTATTTGCAAGATGGTAAAGATGTAGTCTACTGGTTGAGATCTCTGCAAGCTGTGCAAGCCCTGCTGATATCTTCTTTGAGGATGCCCTTGATTTATGTGTAGAAAAATCTTATAAAACTTTTGTATAGTTGGGAAATGTAGGTTAGTCATTGCTGGGCTTATGGGTGTCTTTTTCAGCATTAATAAGATCCAAGTTTTTCCCTCACATTTTTAGTATCTTCCCCTGCACCAAAGACCTTGTGGATTGGTTACTTTATGCTCTAACAATTGTTAACTGAAGCACAGATTTCTTATGTATATTCCATCCAATTTGATTCCTTTTTTATGTATTTGGTTGGAAATAAGTCTAGGGCTAAATGCTAAAGCTCTTTTCAAGCTCTTTTGGTCTCACTAGTTATATTTCTCTGTACAATTATTGTCAGGGTCATTTCTAGTATCCATTAGCATGTTTCATTATCAATTGTTTAAATAGCTCAGTGGGATAGATTAAGTACACAAGGTGAGAATAGTCAATGACTAATAATCTATTGTTTAGTAAAAACCAAAGATTCCAGCTTCTGGGAAAAGAACTCACTGTCTGACAAACACTGCTGAGGAAACTAGAAAATAGTATGGAAGAGACTAGGCACTGACCAATGTCTTACACAATATACTGAGATAAGGTCAAAATGGGTTCATGATTTAGACACAAAGGGTGATTCTATAAGTAAATTGGGAAAACAAGGGATAATCTACCTCCCATATCTGTGGAGAAGGGAGGAATTTTTGCCCAAAGAATAACTAGAGGACATTATAAAATGCAAGATGGATAATTTTAATTAGATTAGATTAAATTGGAAAGGTTTTGCACAAACGAAATCAATGCAGCCAAGATTAGAAGAGAAGCAATAAGCTGGGGAACAATTTCTGCAACCAGTTTTTCTAATTTCTCATTTTTCTCATTTCTAAAATAGAAAACTAAGTCAAATTTATAAGAATGCAAGTCATTCCCCCAAATTGATAAATGGTCAAAGGATATGAACAGACAATTTTCAGATAAAGAAATTAAAGGCATTTATAGTCATATTTAAAAATGCTCTAAATTAGAGCGTTTTTGATTAAAGAAATGCAAATTAAAACAACTCTGAGGTACTACTCCACACCTCTCAGATTGGCTAATTTGAAAGAAGAGAAAAATGATAAATGATGAAGGGGATGTGGGAAAATTGGGACACTAATGCATTGTTGGTGGAGTTGTGAACTGATGCAATCATTCTGAAGAGCAATTTGGAAGTATACCCAAAGGGCTATAAAACGGTGCATATCCTTGGATCCAACAGTCTGATTACTAGATCTGTATCCCAAAGAGATCATAAAAAGGGAAAGACCCACATGTACAAAAACATTTATAGCAACTCTCTGGTGGCAAAGAATTGGAAATTGAAGGGATGCCCATCAACTGGAGAATGACTAAACAAGTTATGGTATGTGAATAGAATGGAATATTATTGTTCTATAAGAAATGATGAGCAGGTAGATTTTGAAAAGATTTAGATGAACTAATACTGAGTGAAATGAGCAGAATTAAAAGAATATTGTACATATTAACACTGTATGATGATCAACTCTGATAAACTTAATTCCTCAGCAATACAATTCACTAGATTGTCAGAACTGTTTATGACACCAAAAAAGGAAGAATATCTGGATTAGATGACCTTAAAGACATTTAGTTTTATTGTCCTATTATTTTTCCTCTTTTACAAAAGATAAAATAGGTAGAGAAAGAGGGAAGGAGAGAAAGAAGGAAGGAAGGAAGGAAAACAATTCCAAAAGACATGATGAAAAATGCTATCTACTCCAAAGAAAGAACTATTGAATCTGAATGCAGATTGAACAGTACAATTAATTTTTTTTTGTTTTCTTTCTTTCTCATAGTTTCCCCTCTTTTCCTGATTTTTCTTCCATAATATGACATATAAAAATGTTTAATATGATTGTACATGTATAACCTATATAAGATTGCTTGCCATCTTGTGGGGAGGGGGAGGATAGAGAGGAAGGGAGAAAAAATGGAAATCAAAATCTTCTGAAAGTAGATGTTGAAAAATGAAAAAAAAATTAGAAAGAATGTTAAAAAAAAGTCAGTGATCTGATTTTTCCCAGACAGTCAATTCAGTGAGGCTCCTACAGAATCAATAGTCTTTTGCTCCTAGTTAGAATAATTTCCTTCTAATTCTTTTCTCAATGAAAGTACTTCTGATGTAAAGACCTGAGGCTTTTATCTCACATGCAGGTTGTGGTCTCTTTCATTCCTCTTTTCTATCTCCAGAATCCTCATACATTGCTCCCAGATTTCTATCTTCTATCTTAAGTTTTACCATAAAATTTCCCTACTTCTTTATCTTCTGCAACTTATATCAGCAAATGAATTGTAATTATTTTCATGGTGGTATTATTATCATTATTATTATTGTTATTATTATGGTAAATACTTCATGTAATCACTTTACTGTGGAAATAGCTCAGGAAATGTTTCTTGCTACATTTGAGAATATGATAAAAATGAACTTCATGGATTCCCTTTTCTATCTCTCCTAGGAGTACCTGTGAACCATCCTATGATGTAGCTGAGCTTCCTTCTTTCCTTGACTTCACTGAATGTTGTTGTTGTTGTTGTTGTTTTTGTCCTGTTAGAGTTTGTGACCCCATTTGGGGTTTTCTTGACAAAAATCCTGAAGTGGTTTGTTATTTTCTTCTCCAGCTCATTTTACAGATGAGTTCCTCTTCTGAGGCAAACAGGATCACACATCTAGTAAATGTCTGAGGCTGGATTTGAACTTACTAAAATGAGTCTTCTTGACTTCAGGTTCAACACTCTCTCTCCTGCACCACCTAGCTGCTCCATTGATAATAATACTGTCTTAACAAAGATTTTTCAGTTTCTCCATGAATTAAGTCTACGTTTTGGACAAAATATGCAACCACCCAGAGAGTTTTTTTAATAGATGGTCTAACAATGCATGACTCTTAGCAACCCTAACCCCAATACAGTTGCTGAATTCAAATGGACCAGGCTGAATGAAATAGACTGGGAGTAAAGCTAATATACTTTTGAAGAAAGAACAATCTTTTTTTATTTCTGTCCATAAGAACTTCAGCCAACTGGGTCAGTGGGGTTAAGGTTTATATCTCAAGTGTGGTTTCTCTTTTACAGGGATTAGTTGCTGTACATGTCCAAAAAACAATTAGAAAACAGTAATATCATACAGAGAGAAGTGCAAAAGGAGGGTGGCTTTTGAGTCATGCTTAATAGGAATGTGATACTCTTGACACTTTCCCCATATCCTGCCCTCCATGAGGACTCTTAAATTGAGATGAGAATTTTTCTACTCCTTTAAATAATTCCTGTCCTGCTTTTAAGATCCACCAGGGAATAAAGTGAAACCCCATAAAACTAAGCCTCAGCATTGTGAAAACACATGGAGAAGCAGGCATCCATGGAAAGAGCCAGGTAAGACCAAAGAGAAAAGACCTCCAGAATGTACAAAGCTCCCAAGAAGCACACCATGAAAGCAGAGTTGTGCAGGGGAGGGAAGGCTGTCCTTCTTGTCCATGGGGATCTTGCTAGATGGTTCCAGATGGCCAAGATGATCTTTGAGATCTGTTCTAGTTCTGACAGTCAAGGGTTCTGGGAAAACTGGACTATATTCCTGCTTCTGGTAATATCTAGTTGTTAGACCAATACAACAAATATTTGATTTTGAGTCATAAGTCTCCTATCCATAAAATAATCAGCCTAGACTAATGATAGCTAGCATTTATACACTATTTAAAGATTTGCAAATCTCCCTGCATTCTTTTAGTTAAACCTCCTCACAATCTAGAGAAGGAGGGATTATAGGTGATTTCATCATTGTCATTGCACAGATGAAGAAACCAAAGCACAGCAATAATAAATGACAGGTTGGAAATACCAGAGGCAAGATTTACCTCAGGTGTCTCTTGATTGTATGGACTGCTCTTCACACTGCATCATTACCATAAATGTCTTTCCCAGGTTCCCTCCTTATCTTCTTCCTTTCCTTTCTTCCCTCCCTCTCTCCCTCCCTTGGGTCCTTCTTCCATCCCTCCTTCCTCCTTATCTATATCCCTCTCTGTCTCCCTGTCTCCATTCCTTGCCTTTTTCTCTCCTTTCCTTCCTTCCACCATACCTCTATCCTCCTTATCCTCCTTTTCTCCCTCTCTCCCTCCCTTCCTCCTTCTCTTTCTCTCTTCCTTCCTTCCTTCCTTCCTTCCTTCCTTCCTTCCTTCCTTCCTT
>JAJPUD010003271.1:145198-176471 GCA_023553655.1 Myrmecobius fasciatus | reverse complement strand
CTTCCTTCCTTCCTTCCTTCCTTCCTTCCTTCCTTCCTTCCTTCCTTTCTTCCTTCCTTCCTTCCTTTCCTCTTTTCTTTGCAAAATGAGGGATTAGACCACATGATCTCTAAGGCTTTTTTTTTATCTGGAAGCATATGATCATAGGATTTCAGGACATCTTTCTCTACCTATTTTATCTTTTGTAAAAGAGGGAAAATAACAGGACAATAAAAATAAATATCCTTAAGGTCATATAGTCTTGGTGTTCTTCCTTTTTTTGGTGCCATAGACATCTCTAACAATCTAGTGAAGCCCTTGGATCCCTTCTCTGAAAAAATATTTTTAAATATATAAAATAGCCAACAAATATTTGTTAATTATCTATTATGTACCGATATTTTGCTAAGGGCTGGAGATATAAACAAAGGCAAAACTTTGTCCTTATCCTTTAGGGGCAATGGAATATAATAGGAGAGACAGCATGCAGACATACATACAAGATAAATACAAATATAAATAGGGGAACAATATCAGAGAGAAAACACTAGCATTAATTTGCTAGTATCCTCAGCAAGTCAAAGAAGTCAGGAAACAAAGGTGATATGGGGAACAGTTAGGGGAAAAGTAAAGAGTCAGAAGATGGAGTATCCTGTGCACTGAACAGTCCATTGTCACAGTATGGCAGAGGATTTGGAGAGAAATTAAAATTGGAAAGATAAGGAAGGGCCAGATTGTGAAGCTCTTTACAAGCTAAAACAGAGAATTTAACATCTGATGCTGTAGGTGACAGAGAACCACTGACATTTATTAAGTAGGGGAGCAACGTGGTCAGATATGATCCATGGTAGTTGAATGGAAGTTGAACTGAAGTGGGGAAAGGTTTGAGGCAGGGAGACCAAGTAGCAAACCACTACAATAGTCAAGGATGCATGAACTGCAGTGTTTAAAAATTCAAGAAATGTAATTTCTGGATAATGTAATCATTATATTAATAATGCTAGCGTTTTACTAAAATAAAGTCAGTAGCACTCTCGAATGCCAAAGACTCTCAGGGCAGCAGTGTTGTGGCTTATATGCCATTGGAAGAGGAGTGTTGCTGGGTGTGGCAATCAACTTCAGTTAACAATGAAATATAGATTTTACAAACAGAACTGAGCTCAGTCCAGTAAGGAGCTGAG
Organism: Myrmecobius fasciatus; assembly: GCA_023553655.1. Lineage (NCBI taxonomy): Eukaryota > Metazoa > Chordata > Mammalia > Dasyuromorphia > Myrmecobiidae > Myrmecobius > Myrmecobius fasciatus. Next base: position 175,311 of record JAJPUD010003271.1, on the reverse strand, counting down.
AGTGACATCTTGTCACTTTTGAACAGAGTAACTATTCTTATACCTAGACCACCCCCTGCCTTGGGCAATCTAGACAGAACAATCTATCTCTACTCATGCTTGACTGAGTGAAATTCTTCTTAAGATTCCTTGTAAAGTTGAACAGAGTCTGACCAGGATTGTGGAGAGATTATTCAGTATCTTTCAAGAGAATGAATTTTGAATTGAAGATTATTTTTTTAAAAGGGGGAAAACTCTGGATCTCCCCAAATCATTGGTTATTAATAATCATTTCTCTCAGAACAAGGTGGTGTCTCTGTGAGGGGAAGGAAATAGACATAAAAGAGAAGAATGCTGAGAAGATAGAAAGTAGAAACCTTGGTAACAGATTAGATAAAAGGGATGGATATTAATGAAGAGTCAAGGATCATATTTAAATTGAGAACCTTGTGGTTCTCTTGACTCTGGCAAGAGAGGAGGGGTTGTAAAGAAAGAAAATGAGGTTTGTTTTGGACATTTTGAATTTAAGATAGATGTCTGCTAGGAATTTGGTGACTGGAGGCTATAGGTCAAGAGATGTCAGAGTTGGATATACAGCTCTGGGAACCATCTATATAGATATGATCATTGGATTGGGGGTATTGATATCTCCAAGTCAGAGTGTAGAGAAGGAAGTGAAGAGATGCAGGAAAGAGCTTTGTAGGCAATGGAATTCTGGGAAAGGTTTAACAACTGTTTTTTTTTTTGGGGGGGGAAATGCTTAACACACTTTTACATTTAATCTGCATTATTAACATTTTTCCCCATCATTTTACATCTAGACAATGGACAAAAGAGGCATGAAGACAATTCTGGGAAAGGTTTAACAACTGTTTTTTTTTTTGGGGGGGGGAATGCTTAACACACTTTTACATTTAATCTGCATTATTGACATTTTCCCCATCATTTTACATCTAGACAATGGACAAAAGAGGCATGAAGACTATGATAGAATAGTATCATGAAAGCCCATGGAGGTAAGAGTATTCTGAAGAGGAGACTGGCCATCAGAACCCCAAGTGGCAGTCAGGATGAGGACTGAGACAATAAGGATGAGAAATAAGAAAAGGACATTGGATTTAGCAATTGAGCTCACTGGAAACTATGAGGAGAACTAAAGTGGTGAGTATGGAAGCCAGATTGCTTGAGAAGTGAGTAGGAGGTGAGAAAGTAGAAACCATGAATGTAGACAGTTGTTATTGTTGTTTTCCCCTAGGAATCTGGCTATGAAAGGAGGGCAGATACAGGACAATAATTTGAGGGGGTGGTTGAGACAAATGAAGCTATCACTCCCTCAAATTTTTGTTTGAACATGTTTTAAGGGAACTAGGAAGTAGTCAGCAGTTTATAAGACAATGAAAATTAAGGAAAGAGAAGAGATGATCAATCTGGAGGAGACCAAAGGAGATGAGATGAAGGACATTAGAATGCACTGGCAAAATGTCACCTTATCAAAAAGACAAGAGAACAGATGATGCTGAGATGATTAGAAATGTGGAGTTAGAGAGGAAAGATAACCAAGGCTTCAATTTTTCAATTGGCTTCAATTATTTTTCTTTTCAGTGTAGTATGAAGTGAAGTCCTCTGCTGAGAGGAAGGGGGGAGGTGGTACTGATATAGATGGCTTGAGATAGGTTTAGAGTAGTTTCTATGGTGAGTGTGATAGAAAGGTGATCTGGGAAAAGAAAAAAAAGAATTGGCAAATCACAGTAAGATCCTAGATGAGATTGGAAAACATTAATTTGGTGTACCAGTATAGGATGGCTGGGCAAATAGACACATACTCTCATACTTTGCAGAACCATCATTTCAAGGCTAAAACATTCTGAATATTGTTGAGTGGAATCCTTGCCCTCAGTTTAATCCTCCCAATTAAACCAGTGATGACAACACCAGCCTTTACTTACATTGTATCTCATATACTCCAACAATTGATGTGAAATTCAAGGGTCTAGAAGGACTTCTTTTTTCTTCTACTCTAGCTCCCTCCATGGCTGGCAGCATTGTGGTATTTTCACTCTTTCCTAATGACCCTTAGCTGCTACCCAAGCCCTATCTCCTTGACCAAGCTTTCCCCTTCACTTTTGGGCTTGGGTCCATAACCTTTGAGCTGGGAGTAGATCCATGTGTTGTCTCTGGCTGCATTCCCAAAGTTAAAGAAAATTGGAAACTACATGTATAAACAAATAAAATTAAACAACACATTCTCCTCCTCACTACCCCACTCATGACTCCAGGCTATAACAAGATGTTTCTTTAAAAACTCATTATGATCAAACTTTATTATTTTTTAAAAACCAGAACTGTGATTTCATTGATATAAGAAACTCCTAGTGAGGAAATTTTCTCTATCAGTCTAGATCAACATGTACTCTGAAATGTAGCGTTAGCCCAGAGTTTCTTAAGCTATTTTGTATCACAGATCTCTTTGCTGGCAGTCTGCTGAAATCCATAGACCCCTTCTCAGAAAAAGAAAAATTTAAATACATAAGATTAAAAGTATCTTGACACAGAGTTATCAAAATATATTTTTAAAAAATGTTTATATCCCATAGGTTAAGGACCCTTATAATTCTGCCAGTGGCCTGGGAGCATTGAAAGAGTAAGAGACTGGCCCAGTGTAACATGGACAAGATATTGACAAGCTTGATTTGAATCCAAGTCTTCTAAAGTGGGAAATCAAGTCTCTCCCCTGCCTTCCACAATGCTTCAGAGATAGCCCCTCATTCTGCTAATATTCCATCCAAAAGTCCCAAGAAGAACTCTACCAATCACCTGTAATGACAATTAGGCATCTGCACATATGGACCACTGTCCAGGAAAATGAAAGAAGGAGTGCTGGGGACCACGCATCCACCTTAGGAGGTAAAACCCACTCACCATTATTGGCTTCCAATTGGGAAGCACTGGGAACCAAACAGCTGAAGCTCCTTGTATCCTATCATTGTTGCCAAACGATGGACAGTTTACTCATCAGGTAGGTTAGGGACTGGTTTGTATTGATCAGAGACTCCCCTGTCCCTGCACTCTATCCCTACTGCTTACAGAATATAATCTCCAATATCTCTGTGACTCTGTTTCACAACCTGTAAAATAGAGAAGAGGGATAAGAATCTTAGACCAAATGAATTATAAAGTCTCTCCCAGCTCTAAGTTCTCAGAAGAGAGACTAAGTGATATAGTAAACAGAGCTGTGGGCCTGCAGTCTAGAGGACCTGAGTTCAAATCTGATCATAGACACCTTTTGGCTGTGTGAGCCTGAGAAAGTCACTTAACCCTGTTTGCCTCAGTTTCCTCATATTTAAAATGAACTGAAGAAGGAAATGGCAAATCACTCTAGTATTGTTGCCAAAAAAAAATCCCAAATGGGGTAATTTTTGAGTAACAACCATGACCTAGCTTAAACAACACTCATCATATTTGTAATAAAAACCTTAAGTTTTTAATGCAAGCTTCCCTTGGCCTAAAAGATGTGTCCCAAGCCTATGTTTCTTAAAATGTTTCTGATGAAGTTAAAAGGAGTAGTTCTCATTTCTATGGTGCTATATACTTGAAAAAGCAGTCTCTTCACAAGGAGGGTAGTGAAAATATAACTTTTCCATTGTACATTTGAAGAAATTGAGACTTGGAATGATTAAATGACTAGTCTAAGACCACTCAGTGTATGGCACAGCTGAAGTTTGAACCCAGATTTTCTGCCTCTGAGTCTGGCACTCTGCTTTATCTTGTATTGTTATTCCTATTTGAGTCTACAAATTATTTAATAAATTAATACAATAACAAAGATAATACTTCATATTCTCAGTAATTCAGATTCAATTGCTGCTGGGGAGAGAGCCCAACCAATGTTTCCATTAATATCATTTACAAAGCTGGGATGAGGACATTACATCACAGTCTCCTAAAAAACTAACCTTCCCCCAAAGTAGATTGTTTGGCCACCTCCCAGAGATTGTGGAAACTTGAGGAAAGCCAGACCAAGGGACCGTAATTTATTGCCACAGAAAGAACCCTGTATTTGGTAGGCAGGAAACTTGGGATGATCCCCCTGCGTTGCTGCTACCCATGTGTCCTGGGTCTTAGTTTCCTTTTTGGTAAAATTATGGGGTTCAGTGAAGTGATTTCTATGGATCCTTCTAGTTAGAAAGTTATAAAGCCTAAGGCTCCTTTACCTCTAAAGTTCTTTCAAGTCTAAGATTCTATGGTATACAGAATGGGGACTATGATGATATAAGTCTAGGAAATTACCAGGTGAGGAAATTCACTCTATTGATTCAGGTTGCCACTTTCTCTGCAATTTTTCTGCAACTCTTAGAGAGTTGACTGAATTTTGACAGGCTGAGGTGACATGCTCCATGTCACAGAAATGTTCACTGAACCCAATTGCAGGAGTGAGATCTCGCTTTACTATACCATATTGCCTTTCAGTACGTTCATGGGATAAAGAGAAACTTTTAAATAGATAATTTACTGGGCTTTTACAAGAAACTGAGAAAAAAACTGCAGACAGACAAAATAGCATTGCTAAACACTTCCCAACACCTGTATATATTTAACACCATTAAAGTGGTCTCAGATTTTGGAACTTCTCCCTGAAGGTCTTGCTTAAGTGGGAGGTCCCTCTCCTTTAGCCTGATCTCTTTCCCAACTCCTTTATGGTCCTTTAAAATGCCTCATTTAGAAAAGTTCACACCTATTAAGAGTCACCATTTGGACTAAAGTATTTGGGTCTAAGTCAATGTAAATCCACTGAGCTAGCCAGGTCTTTCTTGATGCAAGAGATAGAAATGTCACTAACACTTCTACTCTTATTTATGCTCAGATCCCCAGAGGGATTTTTATTTTCTCTTATAAAAATATGCATATTTTGATGGAGAAGATTATAAGTGAGCAACTTCCATGGATATAAACCTCTCATTTGAGGATTATTATGGAATATTTGTTCCCAGCTCCAGCTCCTATCTACGTCTCCAAACTTATCTCTTCCTTCCCATCTGTTCCCGTACAGGACCCTAATGTGCTCCCCAGACCATGTGATCTCCTTGAACTCTGGCCCACTCTTTTCCTCTCTTCTTGCCTCTGGAAAAATTTCTCTCCTATTCTCTTTGTCATTTTTCAATCATGAGGTTTTCTTGGCAGAGTATTGGAATGGTTTGCCATTTCCTTCTCCAGCTAATTTGACAAATGAGGAAATTGAGGCAAACAGGTTAAGTGACTTGCCCAAGATCACACAGCTAGTTAATGTCTGCAGTCAGATTTGAACTCAGGAAGATGAGTCTTCCTGACTCCAGTCCCAGCACTCTATTCACTGTGCCACTCTACCTGTCTAAATCAAAGTCAAATTTCACCAACAGATCAAGTCCCATGTTCTATATGAAGTTTTTTTCTTTTAAATTTAACTTTCTTTTTTTCACTTAGTGTCTTTATTTCTCCCCTAACCTCCCTGCCTCAAGAAAGAAACCATGTAATAATAAGCTTAGTCAAATATCTACACTGGCCATATATAAAGATGTGTCATATTCTGTATACTGAATCCATCTTGTCAGGTCATGGATACTATACTTCATTATCCATCCCCCAGTATCCTAGTTAGTTCTGGTGCCAATCTCTATAAGAAGTGTTGCCCACATTTCTCCTAAGCTTGACCCATTCACATTTACTCTAAATATACATATACATAGAGAAATAAATGAAAAAAATTTATTAAATTTACTATATCATAATCACTGTATTAAACACTGGGGATTCAAACATGAATACCAAGAAGGGCTCTGATCTCAAGAGAAGTTCTATTCCAGTAAGGTGTGCCAAAACATAAAGGGAAGACTGATTTATTTTGGTTTGGAAAATAAAGACACTTATCTATTGCCATTCTCTTCTTCTTTCTTCCTCTTCAACAATTATTATCATTTCTATGTAGATGATTTTTAGATCTATACTTCCATCCTTAACTCCTCAAATTACCAAACAGCCCTTGGGGTTCAAGTTCACTAGTTTTTCAAGCTCAGTTTTTTGTAATTGCTAATTCTAAAACTTTTTATGGTCAAATTCATTAGTCTTCTGGTTTTTTAAAAAAATAATTTCATGGCTCTGTTCTTTTGGAGAGTTTTCTTCAAAATTTTTAATAATTTTAATGTGTATTTTAAAAATACTTATTTAAAAGTATTTTTATTTTTCTTTATGCTAGTTGTCCTTGATATACCTCTTTCTTCTCCTACATCTTTCTTTTATTCTCTTACCTTATTTGGTGCTTGAGTGATAAAGGAAAAAGAACTCAGTTTAGTCATGACCACTTGTTCAGTCAGCTTGCCACAACTATTCTAAGCTGTGTGTGTGTATGTGTATGTGTGTGTGTGTGTGTGTGTGTGTGTGTGTGTGTGTGTGTGTGCTGTGTGTGTGCATGGGTATATGTATCTATTGTGTGTGTCTACTGGGATGGAAATATATAATAACTGATTATAGTTTATAATTCACATGGACTTGATCCATATAGTCCATCACCTGGTGCTCAAAGTAGCTATGTTCAGATTATCTCATTGTCAGTAGGTTGGCAAGCAGGTGGTGAAATTTCTTTGTGACCACAAGAACTCATGAAACTATCTTCTAAGGCTTAAAGGGTTTGTGATCAGCATCAGTGAAGCTAATTACCCACACAGATGAAATCATGGCTTTTGGAGAAGTATATTGTAATTGGAAAAGAATGTTTTCAAGGCATGGTTTAAAGGAAATTTTGAGTGTAAGTTTTCCAGGGGAGTAAAAAAAAAATCAGCTTGGCTTGGCATATTTTCCTTAGATAATTTGTTCAGTTTTTGTTTTATTTGAACCTCAAAATGTTTTACTTTATATAAGTATTTTGGAGCCCCTGAGAGATCCATCATTTATCAACTAGTCTTTATTCTATAACCTTATGCCAGAGACTTTGCCATGACTTGAAGAGCTCAGGTATGCTTTGGAGATTTTTTCACTCTTATCTCATAGTACTTACCTAGGAAATCTGGGAAATTATATGGAATACCACCTCCCCAGGATACAGCAACTGTTCCCCTCACTTGCAAGCTTATCCTTTATGTTTAGCTTTTATAAAGTCTGGCCAATTTATAACAATTCCCTTTCTCATTTGCAAGTCACATTACCAGAGGTCACATTAATTATAGATTCTGGGTATCTTTGTCTCAATACCCACTCTTTCAGGTAAGTTGGGTCCTAAGAGAAAGGCTCTACCTCCCCTTCAGGGGGTTTAAAGGTTCCCCTGAATATGTGGGTTATTTTTCCCCATTTCAGTCATCACAAACCTTTATTCTGTTATGTAATCACAGATCAATGACCAGTAATTTCTTTGATATCACCTATCTAGTGCCAGTATCATCACAACATTGATTAGCACCTCAGTAATATTCAGCTAATCACCATCAATTAGTTTCAGCAAAAAAAATATATAGTGAGAACATATGGCATGAACAGAAGTAAATTTTCCCTTTTAATTTGGAACATTGATTTCAAAAAATCCTGAATAGACTTATACGAACTAATGCTGAGTGAAATGAGCAGAACCAAGAGAACTTTGTACAAAGTTACAAGATTATAGGATGATCAACCAAGCTGGATTTCACTTTTCTAAGCAATGCAGTGATTCAAGACAGAGCAATAACTATAGATACTGAATGAGGGGTGGGGGAAGATAACTGATGCTATTATTTCTCTTCCAGTGAGAAAGCTTTATCAGTCCTTGCCTCACTCACCATCAGGAAATAAAGAGCCTGAGTTGCTCCTGTGAGAGATACTTTTGTATGCAGTCCTCAGATGCATATGCCCAATTCTCTGCTGATGCAATCCCCACTTGGGCTTTTGAGCATATATTGATATTTCATAACGAGTTCCAATCTGTAATCCAGGTGCTAAAATTGAGACATTTGAATGACTACCTAGTCAGAACATAGGGTGACTTCACAAAAAAAAAACCTATTTGTCCACAGCATCCTCCCTTTCTGAAACTATCTTCTTGTTGTCTGGCACTGATCCAATAAGAATAAAGAGATGATGCTGAAAAGGAAGACCCTTGGATTCTCATCCTCCAAGATTGACGTGCAGCTTGTTCATATATGGTCCATGCCTTTTTTGTTTGATTGGTTGATTTTTTTGTCTCAGTATCACTCAAAATGAGTCTCACTTTATTTTATAAGATTAGGGATTATATTTGACTTTGTTAGTTTCACAGAGCCAGGGAAACAAGCCATGAAGGGGTCTGAGAGTAAAGGCCATGCCAAAGTTTGCAGCCAGGTAGTTCAGGTTTGAGGGATAGCTGAGAGATGGACTCATTGAGAAATAATAGTACATTTGGGCATAAACTTGATGTGGGCAAATATCTCTTTATTCTACATAATCTATGTAGAAACTAAATTAAATATAAACCCACTTTCACCAAGATCTCAGATTGTGTAAGGGAGAGTGCACCCTTGAATGATTAGGGATTAAATGCTTGTAATTTCTGTTTTTGCTGTGTCATACAAGCAAAATACCTTTGTAAAAGCTAATTAATGTTTAAAATGCAACTGGATTGCTAATCACTACCAGTTTCTCTCTCTCTCTCTCTCTCTCTCTCTCTCTCTCTCTCTCTCTCTCTTTCTCTTTCTCTCTGCCTCTGTATGTATCTTTCTGTGTGTCTGTGTCTGTGTCTGTCTCTCTGTCTTTGTTTCTCTATCTGTGTGTGTGTGTGTGTGGGGTGGATAAAGGGCCAAAACCAAGGATTAAGTTAGAAATATCTGTAGGTTTCACTGAGTATATCAACAAAAGAGAGAGATGCAGGGAACCCAGTGGCAGTAGGGATAATCCACACCATAGTGTACTGACCAATAGTGTGTTACAATTGTGATATCTGCTTGTCAACTGGAAAACCAAAGAAACATAATCTCCACTCTCTTCTCCCTCCTAGTATCACATCTAATATTTTTTTTCTTTTTCTTTGACAAGTCATCAAATTGCTACAAATCACAAAGAATTATATATAATTGAACTATTATTAAATAATCATATCTCAGGATATGAGGGACTTAGTCCACATTTTGCCACTCTCTTGAATCATATTCTTTACTGAGAAAACCCTTAAAAGTGTACTCATAGAACACCTAAATCAGAGGTTGATATCTACTCCCCATTTGTATGATTAAAATTATAATATCATAGATGAACATTTTCTTAAAAGAAGAAAAACAAAAGAGACTCTTGGAGATCAGAAAAACCATTAAACTCAAGATCATCTGTGCACTCTCAGTTCCATGCTTTTTAATTGTTCCATTCAAGCCCACTCTCAGATTTAATCATTCCCCACCCTAGAGATGCTTGTGCCCAAAGACTGTCTTTCCACATACTCTTTTCCAATCTGAAGATCACTGGGATGTCAGTTTTCTATGTCCATCTTCCAAAGCTTTGCAGAGTGAAGTCTGCAAAATGACCAATGGGAATCTCTCTGTGAACATTAACATTAAGATTCAGCACCCCCTAAAATCTCATGAATTGGATATAGGCTGTGGGAGCTTGGCATTTATATTTCTTCACTTCTAAATATCCTGTACTTCCTAAATAGCAGTTTTATAACAGCAACAAACCCCAACTCTCAAGGAATTTGCCACCCCCACAAAGTTTCAAAATAACTTCTCAAATCACCTGAGGAATAGCAATGTAACAGCTCCCAACTTCCCCAACTTAGGTTGCATCCTTTATACATAGAAACACAAAGCACAGATAATAAATAGAATCATGGGGTGCAGTGGATTTATAGTTTAGAAAATCTAAGTTTGAATTCTACTTTAAGCACTTATGAATGTATCACCTTGAGCAAGACACTTAACCCATGTCAGTCCCAATTTTTTCATGTGTAAAATAGATATAATAATAACATCTACTTCATGGGCTATTTATGAGGATCAAAAGAGATAGCACATGTAAAAAGTGTTTATCAAACCTTAAAGTGCTTGCTCCTATAAAGACAGCATGCAGTGCAGAAGCAACAGCCCTAGAGTCAGAAGGACCTGAGTTTAAATCCGAGCTCAGACATTTACTAGCTGTGTGACCCTGGACAAATCACTTAACTCTATTTGCCTCAGTTTTCTCATCTGTAAAATCATGAAGAAGGAAATGGCAAACCGTTCCAGGATCTTTACCAAAAATGCCAGATGGGATTATGAAGCTTTAGACATGACTAAATGACCAAAAAAAATTATAAGCTGAGTATGAGCCTCTAGAATTCTCCAATTTGCTGAGACATCTCTATGAAAGATGAGGATAAAAACTGCATACATTCAATTTTTCCTGAGATCTATTCCTGCCCTCTCCCCATCTTTTCCCTTTGTTTGGTTCTACTCTCCTTGCAAGGTATCAGCCTCCCTCATAACCAAACATGTCTACTGGTTTATCACTATTCATTCTCCCTCTTCACTGAAATGCAAGGAGAGGAAGATTTCATCATTTACTACATTTATTATCCATAATTATTCTTTCTTATTTGGGTCCCACTGCACTGATTGTTGGTATTTGCCTTATAGAAATGATATTGACCCCAACTCTCTCTCATTCTTGATTATCCTCTCTGTTCTGACTAGTTTGTTCAATCTAGAGTCAATGGTTGGGTGGAATAATTGGCACTACCCTGATTGTTGAGGGTCATATTTTGTTTGTCCAGCACCTGAACTTCTCCTCATAAACCATGTAGTTTTAGAACCAAGTGATGAAAAAAAAACAATAAACAATCCTACAATTGTTTAAAATAAAGTGGCCTTCTAAAAGTAACAATAGCAATAATTAATTTGAATATCTCATATTTATATATTAGGAATATTTTACAAAATACAAGTAGTCTTCCATTACAATCCTAGAAATTAAGCATTGTCAGGTATTTTCATTTATTTATATTTTTTTTATTAAAGCTTTGTATTTGTATAACATATGTATGGGTAGTTCCCCAGCATTGATCTTTACAAAGCTTTCCATTACAAATTTTACCCCCAGTCTCCTCCCCTCCCCTAGATGGCAGGAAGTCCACTACATGCTAATAATGTTGAAATGCTTGAGAAGTTATGCAAGAAAAATTCTATCTACAAGAAAAAAAAAGAATCAGAGAAAGGCAACACAATGCAAACAAATGTTAATAGAGATCATGAAAATGTTACATTGTGGTCCATATTTCATATCCCTCTCTCTGGGTGTATATGGTCTTCTTCAGTGAACAATTGGAACTGGTTTGAGACAATTCTTTGTTGCAGAGAGCCATGTCCATCAGAATTGATCATCATGTAATATTGTTGTGGCTGTGTATAATGATCTCCTGGTTCTGCTCGTTTCACTCAGCATCAGTTCATGCAAGTCTCTCCAGGCCTCTCTGAAATCGTCCTGCTGGTCGTTTCTTACAGAGCAATAATATTACATAACATTCATATACCATAATTTATTCAGCCACTCTCCAATTGATGGGCATCCCTTCAGTTTCCAGTTTCTAGCCACTACGGAAAGAGCTGCCACAAACATTTTTGCACATGTGTGTCCCTTTCCCTTCTCTAAGATCTCTTTGGGATATAGGCCCAATAGAAACACTGCTGGGTCAAAGGGTATGCACAGTTTGATAACTTTTTGAGCGTAGCTCCAAATTGCTTTCCAGAATGGTTGGATCCATTCACAGTTCCACCAACAATGTATCAGTGTCCCAGTTTTCCCACATCCCCTCCAGCATTCATCTTTATCTTTTCCTGTCATTTTAGCCAATCTGACAGGTGTGTAGTGGTACCTAAGAGTTGTCTTAATTTGCATTTCTCTGATCAATAGTGATTTGGAGCAACTTTTCATATGATTAGAGATGGTTTTAATTTCATCATCTGAAAATTGTCTGTTCATATCCTGACCACTTATCTATTGAAGGGTGGCTTGAATTCTTATATATATGAGAAAATTCTCTATATATTTTAGAAATGAGGCCTTTATCAGAACCATTAAATGTAAAGATGATTTCCCAATTTGATGCTTCCCTCCTAATCTTGTCTGCATTAGTTTTATTTGTACAGAAACTTTTTAACTTAATATAATCAAAATTATCTATCTGGTGTTCAATTAGGAGTTCCAGATCTTCTTTGGACATAAATTTATTCCATCTCCACAGGTCTGAGAGGTAAACTATACTATGTTCCTCTAATTTGCTTACAATATCACTCCTTATATCTAGATCATAAACCCATTTAGATCTTATCTTGGTATGTGGTGTTAGATATGGGTCAAGCCCTAATTTCTTCCACACTAGTTTCCAATTTTCCCAGCAGTTTTTGCCAAATAGTGAATACTTATCCCAAAAGCTGGGGTCTTTGGGTTTATCAAACACTAAATTATTAAAGTTATTGCCTAGATTGTCCTGATAACCTATCCTATGCCACTGATCGACTACTCTATTTCTCAGCCAGTACCAAATGGTTTTGATGACCGCTGCTTTACAATATAGTTTTAGATCTGGTACAGCAAGGCCACCTTCATCTGCCTTTTTTTTTCATTAATCCCCTTGAAATCCTTGACCTTTTGTTCTTCCAAATGAACTTTGCTACTATTTTTTTCTAGATCTGTAAAATAATTTCTTGGGAGTTTGATTGGTATGGCACTAAATAAGTAGATTAGTTTGGGTAGTATTGTCATTTTTATTATATTCGCTCTGCCTACCCATGAGCACTTAATGTTTTTCAAATTGATTAGGTCTGATTTTATTTGTGTGGAAAGTGTTTTGTAGTTTAGTTCATATAGTTTCTGACTTTTCCTTGGCAGATAGGTTCCCAAATATTTTATCCTATCATCCGTTATTTGGAATGGGATTTCTTTTTGTATCTCTTGCTGCTGAATTTTGTTGGTAATATATAAAAATGCTGATGATTTATGTGGATTGAATTTGAATCCTGCAACTTTGCTAAAGTTGTGAATTGTTTCTAGCAGTTTTTTAGTTGAATCTCTAGGGTTCTCTAAGTATACTATAATGTCATCTGCAAAGACTGATAATTTGGTTTCGTCGTTACCTACGCTAATTCCTTTTATCTCTTTTTCTTCTCTTATTGCTACAGCTAACATTTCTAATACAATATTAAATAGTAATGGTGACAGTGGGCAGCCTTGTTTCACTCTTGATCTTATTGGGAATGGTTTTAGTTTGTCTCCATTACATATGATGCTTGCTGATGGTTTTAAATAGATGCTACTGATCATTTTAAGGAAAAGTCCATTTATTCCTATATTCTCTAGAGTTTTTAATAGGAATGGGTGTTGGATTTTATCAAATGCTTTTTCTGCATCTATTGAGATAATCATATTGTTTTTGTTAGTTTGGTTATTAATATAATTGATTATGCTGATAGTTTTCCTAATATTGAACCAGCCCTGCATTCCTGGTATAAATCCTACTTGGTCATAGTGTACTATCCTGGAGATGACTTTCTGTAATCTCATTGCTAATATCTTATTCAAAATTTTTGCATCAATATTTATTAGGTAAATTGGTCTATAGTTTTCTTTCTCTGTTTTCACCCTACCTGGTTTAGCTATCAGCACCATATCGGTCTTATAGAAGTAATTGTCAGGTATTTTTAGCTGTACTCTATGAATGTAGACACTAAGGTTCCAAAAGACGAAACTGCCGATTTATGACAAATATAACCAGCCCATGTAGGAATTGAATTCAAACGGAGAGCCTCGGAATCCCTGCTCCGCAATGTGTTTACCACCTCATACTGGGTACTGGTATAAGTGAAAGAGCGAGAGAGGTTACAAAAAGATAAGAACCCTTGACAAGAAGCTTGTCCCAAGTGGAAAAGAGTTGGCTCTAAGCCCACCTGTTTATCTTCATTAGCCTAGATTTCTACACCCCTTCCTCATTCTTCTCCAACCTAACACCTCCCCAGACCTCCTCATTTGGCTTCTGTTATGAAATGATTATTGCTACTGGAAAGAGAAGCTGATTCTTTCTCTAACCCTTTCCACATCATTTCCTCCTTGCCTCATATCAGAACATTACATCCATTCCTAAAGCTCGCCAGCAGACAGTTTACATTCCCTGAAAGGAACCACTTCAGATCCCAGAAATGTCTCCAACTTCCTCCTTGCTGATTGCCTCAGTCCTATGTGCAGTGCTTTGGATTTAGAGCATGAAGAATTTGAGGCCAGATCCCAAAAGGTGGTGATTCTCTTCCAGGCCAATGTTTTCAGCCAAGGGACACTTCATAGACTCGATTAAACCCTGGCAAATCTTTATTTCCCCAGAGGAAAATGAATGAGTAAAATGCTATCCTAAATGCTTTCTCTTGTTGGAGAATTTGCAGAGTTGGAGGGAAGGCAGCAAAAGGAAGCTAGGGAATTTTATGGAGAAAACTGCATCAAAAATGGAGAGTATCACAAAGATGACATTAAAAAGAAGTTTTATGAATTGCATAAATGTATCTTTTTTGCTAAGAAGAGGAAGGAGAAGGAAAAGGCTCTGTGATGTTTGCAGATAAATATTTCAATAATCAGAAGTAATATACATTCGTTTCTTGTGATATTATGAGATTTGCAATGCTCAGTTATCCACATGACCTTATTGTAAACTTCCAGTCATTCAGATCTGCCTGTGGCACAATCTCAATCTATTACTTTCATTGGCTTTCTTTTGAATAATATATAATATCAAAGATGAATTTTAACCCAGATTCATTGCCTTTGATTCTAATTTTTTTAAGTTATAATATTTTATTAAAATAGCATATTCAACCACTGTCAACAATAATACAATAACTTTTTTATTTTTCCCAGAGTATGTAGCATGACACAGTAGTGATTTAAAATATCCTTATCCATGATAATCAATGAAAATATCTCCAAGTGAGCAACTAAAACTAAAACCTTGGAAAATTTCTGTGATTCTAATTTTCTTTTTTTTTATTAAAACTTTTTATTTGCAAAACATATGTATGGGTAATTCTTCAACATTGACCCTTACAAAGCTTTCTGTTACAATTTTTCCCCCCTAGTCCACACCTCTCCCCTAAATGGCAGGAAATCCACTACATGTTAATTATGTTAAAATACTTGACAAATTGAATATATGTATACATATTTCCACATTTATCATTGTTGTGCAAGAAAAATCATATCTACAAAAAAAATCTGAGAAAGGAAACCCAATGCAAGCAAATATCAATAGAGAGCATGGAAATGTTATGTTGTGGTCCACATTTCATATCCCTCTCTCTGGGTGTATATGGCTTTCTTCACTGAACAACTGGAACTGGTTTGAAACATTTCATTGTTGAAGAGAGCCATGTCCATCAGAATTGATCATCATATGGTATTGTTGTTGCCATGTATAATGATCTCCTGGTTCTGCTCATTTTGCTCAGCATCAGTCCATGCAAGTCTCTCCAGGCCTCTCTGAAATCATCCTGCTGGTGATTTCTTATAGAGCAATAATATTCTATAACATTCATATACCATAATTTATTCAGCCACTCTCCAATTGATGGGCATCCATTCAGCTTCCAGTGATTCTAATTTTCTTTGCAATAAATCAAGCTTTCCCTTCTTTTAGGGAAGCTAGGTGGTACAGGGGATAGAGAGAGACAAAGACAAACACAGTAAGAGAGACAGAGAGACAGACAGACAGACAGATAGACAGAGACAGACAGATATTACATTGGTATCTTTCTCTCACTCCTCATCATTGTCTCAACTGCTTTATTATATGTTACCTCTTTTCACATGTTTTATGTTCATTTGGACATGGGATTAAGGATTGAGAACTAGAGGGTGTGATAGAAACAACCAAGTCCAAATCCAAGTTCTTCATTATACCACTGAGGAAAATATGGTTCAGAAAGGTTTGTCTAAGGATACCCAAGTAATAAGTGATTTATTTGACATTGGGATGCAGGTCATCTAACCTCAAATCCAATGGCCTTTCTACTTTCCCAGTCTGCCTCTTCATCAGTCAGACAGGAAGCATTTAAGTGCCTACTATGTGCCAGGAACTGTGCTAAGTGCTTTTAATGAATATTGTCTCATTTGATTCTCCCTTTCCTTTCCCCTTTCTCCCTTTCCCCCTCATCAGTATTTTGTTTTTGATAACCCCCTCTCGCAAATAATCCTCCCCCCTTTAGAGCCCTTTCCCCTTTTTAACTCCTTTCTCTCATTTGATTCTCAAAACAACCTGAGAAGTAGATATTATAATTCCTTTTTTTTACATTTAAGAAAACTGAGGCAGCAGTAAGATGAAATGACTTGTTCAAGGTCACATAGCTAATAAGTGTCTGAGGCTGGATTTGGATTCTGGTCTTCTTGATTTTAGTCACAGAACTCTATACAAAAGGAAAGGCAAAAGATAATTCTTGCTTTTAAGGAACTCACAATCTAATAACTATAAAAACTATTTACCAACAAGCTATGTACAGGATAAATAGGAAATTCTAAAATAGGATGAAAAGCAGTAGGGAAGACATTAAGAAGAAATAAGGAAGAAGAACTGGGAAAGGCTTGTTGTAAAAGGTGAGATTTTAGCTGCAAAGTCAGGAAGTGGAGTTTAAGAGGGAGAGAATTCCAGGCATTGGACACAACCAGGACAAAGACATGAATCTGAAAGATACAGTGTCTCTATCCAACCTGGTTAAATTCTTGACTGTTTCTTGACATATAATTTTCCACCTTTGTATTTCAGAACAGGTCACAATCCTACCTAGGAATCATCCTTTACCTGTATCTAACTAATGTTTATATCTCTTCAAAGTTCAGCTCCAGTCCCCCTAAGTTCCTGGAGTCTTCTATGATTCCTCCCACTTGAAAGTGATCTCTCTCTTCATACTCCATCCCCAAAGGATCTCATCTATGTTCTCACTGAAGTCTATTCTGGGTTATACTTATTATTCTCATTATTATTGACAATAATCTTGACTAACATTTTAAAAGTGCCTTAAGGTTTACAAAGCTCTTTATACATATTATCTCATTTGATTCTCACAACAATTCTGGGAGGCAGATAGTTTTACTATTCCCATTTACAATTCAAGAAATGGAGGCAGAGGTTAAATTGAGTTGCCCAAGGACATATAGCTAATAAGTGTCTGAAACTATATTGTGTCCAGCCTTCTAGACAAAATTGTCTATAACCCCATGACACAGATAATATTTTGTCAACTTTTCACTGTATTCTGTACCTAATAGCTGGCTCTGTGCCACCTGATTAATTAGATTCCCCAAATCTGTGCTCTCCTTTTCTGAAAGTGGTCCCACCAGGCTTCCTTATATTCTTCTTGGCCACACAACTGTCTCCATATATGGAGCTGAGGCTCAGAAACTAAGGTGACCTTTGTCTTTATAAGCTTGTTAAATTCAGTCTGAAAGGGTGGGATGCTGATGGCTCCATTGGAGTTCTCTCAATGGCTGCCACATTCTTGCTGCCTACATTAATTGTCCTTTCTCTCTAATTGTTATAACATTGAGGAGGCAAGACTTTCTAACATGAACTAATGGCAAATACATGGCAAATAAAGAAGGAAAGAGTGTATTGGAAAGAAACAACTCAGGGAGTGAAGATGATTCTAAGCTAGCTATTGATCAGCAACTTGGGTAAAGAATAATGGGACTTCAGTTTGGTTAAATCTTAGTAGAGTGTTTTGTGTAGCAAGGCCAGGTTGTTTTTGTCATTTAGTCATGTCTGATTTTTTTGTGACCCCTTTTGGAGTTTTCTTGACCAGGACATTGGAGTAGTTGGCCATTTCCTTCTCCCCCTCATTTTATAGATGAAAAAACTGACACAAACAGGGTGAAATGACTTGCTCAGGGTCATAAAGCTAGTAAGAATATGAGGCTGGATTGGAACTCAGGAAGATGAATCTTTCTGACTCCAGACTTGGTACTGTATCCACTGTGCTGCCTAGCTGCTCAGGCCAGGTAACAAACATTTAGTAAGTGCTTATTGTATGCTAGCTACTGTGCTAAGAACTAACATCCTAATCAAGGAAGACAACACACAAAAGAAAACTGAAAGATGGCATAAGGTGGTACTCATACCAAGGCATAGAGCAAAGTTTGGAAATTCAGAAGTAGAGTCAGGAGGGACATGATGACCAGTCATCAGAGGGCCCTCCACAAATGCAAAAAAGAACTCAAGGAGGAACCAACCAATGAAAGAAAGGAACAAACATGACAGAAAGGTGTTTTAGGGTAAAAAAATCTCCATGGGAGAATGGATGTTCCAGAATGAGACTACATTCAGTTTCAGAGCCTGGAAAGTGGAAACAGATCTAAGTGAGAAAAACTGAACCATATTTATTAGGCTTTACTGATCCTGTAAAGCTCATAAAACCACAGGACCTATAGAAGGATTCTTGGAAATCATCATTGTGAGGCCTCTAGGCAAAGCAGAAAATAGAGTGCTGCATTTGGAGTTAAGAAGATCTGCATCTGAATTCTCTCTCAGATTACTAGTTTTGTGGTCCTCAACAAGTCATTTATTCTATGCCAGCCTCAATTACCTCATCTATAAAATGGGAGTAATAATAGTAGCTATCTCACAGAGTGGTTGTGAGGATCAATTGAGTTAATATGTGTAAATAACTTTGCAAATTTTTAAGCAGCATTTAAATGCTAGCCATTATCTATCTCATTTTACAGATAAGAAAACTGAGATCACAAAAAACTTTCCAAGTTCACAGAAGTATACAAGCTGAGATTTGAATGCAGATTTGTTGCCTCTGATTCTAGTTTTTGTTGTTGTTGTTGTTATTGTTGTTATTTTGGGGGTTTTTTTGGCAATAAATCATGCTTTCCCTTTTTTCAGGGAAGCTAGGTGGTGCAATGGCTAGAGAGAGACAGAGAAAGACAAAGCGACAGAGAGACAGAGGAAACACACATACACACACACACAGACAGAAACAGAAAGAGACACACAGACACACATACAGGCAGTTACAGAAAAAGTGAAAAACAGAGAAAGTGGGTGCAGAGATAGAGAAAGATGGAGGCAGAGAGATAGAAAAAAAAACAGAGATAGAAATTTAGAGATAGACAGGATCAGAGGGAGGAAGGTGGTCCTGTACTCCAAAGGATCTGATTTCAAATCCAACTTCAGACACTTACTAGTTGTGTGACACTGAGAAAGTCACTTGACATTGTTTCCCTCAGTTCCTTATCTGTAAAAATGATTTGCAAAAAAGAAATAGCAAGCCACTTCCAGTATCTTTGCCAAGAAAACCTCAAATGGCTCACAGAAAGTCATACATTTCTGAAATGACTCAACAACATTCCTCTTTTTTTTTTTCAATTTTATCTATGCTATCCATACATTTCTTGATCCTATCTCCAGATGTTTGGAAATGATGGAAGTCCATTCCTGGACTCTATTTCTTTTAGAATATTGCCTTTTGGTCTTTTAAAGACCTGGAGCAATGGACATCCTTCAGCTTCATTTCCCTTTGTTGGTGTCTTAATAACAGCATTAATTAAATAATGTCTTTCCATTATTGCCTTAAATTTCTTAGTCCTTTCTCATGCACCTCCCTTTTTGAAATCCATTAGCCATTGGGGTCTTGTTTCTGGACAATGAAAAAAATCTAGCCAGAGATCCTCAACCACATATCCCCTGAAGAGACAGTCTCTTCATTTTCAACTTATTTTTTATGGTGTGCTGTTTTATTCAGATCCAAGAAATCCCATGGTATAATGACATGGTATCATAGGATTTAGAGTGAAATGGGTCCCTAGAAATTATGTAGTCTTACATTATGTAGCCTCTTATTTCCTATGTAAGAAAATTGAAGTGCAAATGTACTTTCCCAAGATCATACACAAAGTAACTAGCAGAGTCAGGATGCAAAACAAAGTATCAATTCCAAACTCTCAGCTCTGTCCATGATACCAAAGTTTGCAACACTTCTTTACTACTGAAAATGTGCTTTCTCAAGGAAAAGGCTGCCAGCAACCATCCCTGCATCTCCAGTAAGGGAAAAGCAGCAACAAGATGCCTTTCATACTTCATTCAATAATTGTTTCCGAGGTTGAAGAAGCTGTCAGGAAATCTCTCAAGATGGAAAGTAGCCTTGTAAACCTGACATATTCTTTTATACCTGAAAGCAATAAACATCTGTTTTATTGACAAAGTACCTAACTCCTGAATGTGGAAAACAAGCTTTTCAAGTGGCTTCCACTGTCTAATTCTTATGGAGAAATACCTTGGGGGTTCTTTCAGCAGACACATTGAACATTTTTTTTTCTCTGTACTCCTCCATACAATCTTCTTGGATATGCCTTGAGTGGCCCAGTTCCTATTCAATGAGGCACTGTTTCTTTACATAAAATGCTTGCAGTTTGTAAAACAAAAAAAAAAAAAATGAAGTTGTACTTTGAGAAACCCTACATCTCAGAAAGTTTTCTGTTTCTCTGCCTCTGTCTCTTCTTCCTACCCTCCCTCTCTTTGACTCTGTCTATCATTTTCTCTCTTTCTCATTCCCTTCTTCTATTCCTCCCTTTGACCCTGTCTCTGTCTCTGAGTCTCTGTCTCTCTACCTATCTTTCTCTATCTCTGCCCCCCCTTTCTCGTTTTTATCTGTCTCTGTTTCTATCTCTATCTCTCTATCTGAATCTGATTTTCACTGCCAATCTGTCTCCTCTCTCTCTCTCTCTCTCTCTCTCTCTCTCTCTCTCTCTCTCTCTCTTTCTCTTTTTCTCTCTCTCTCTCTCGGTCTGTCTGTCTGTCACTTTCTCTCATGGTCTCCTATCTCCCTTTTTTCACATTCCTCTTCAAATTCCTAGCTTTCCATTCTTCTAGGTGCTTCCCTTGGGTCCTAGCCTTTAATCAATGAATCATCTCCACGTTATTAGTTCATAGCATTTGTTTCTCTTTTTGGGGTGTTATGAATTTTAAGGAGATTCTAGAAGGCCATATTTAACACCAATAAATCTTGGAGCTGTGATAGGCCAGAGTGGAAGATCTTGGGGAATACTGGGACCCACTAATATATTTCAGATCACAAAACATTGACAAATATCTGTGCCCCCAGGGCAGCTAGGTGGCGCAGTGGATAGAGTACCAGCCCTGAAGTCAGGAGGAATTGAGTTCAAATGTGGCCTCAGACACCTAACACTTCCTAGCTATGTGACCCTGGGCAAGTCACTTAACCCCAATTGCCTCAGCAAAACAAAACAAAAATATCTGTGCTGCACAGCTAGAAGATCAGTCTTGAATGATGTCATAGAGAATGCTTGGGAAACAGCAAGTTCTTACTGAGCTGGAATAATAGGTAAATTGCAATAAAATGATACCTAATACCTTTTTTTTTTTTTTAAAGTAGGAATGGAGTTTGAATCTATGATTTCATTAATCTGGAGAATTCCTGATTTGGAAACTTCCTCCACAGAATTTAGGGTTAGGCATTAATCCTAAACCTAGTTTCATTTCTAAACCTAAATTTATCTATAATTTAATCTCAGAGAGTTGCCTGGGGTTGTTAGTACATTTGAAGTGGTTAGTACACCTTAGAGGCAAGTTTTGAAAATAACAATAGTTAACATTAAAATACTACTTTCAGGTTTGCAGATTGCTTTACAAATATTATCTCATTTGATCTTCATTATAACCCAGGGAAGTAGGTGCTATTATTAGCTTCCTTATAGATGAGGAAACTAGAGTAAGCAGAGTTTAAGTGACTTGTCAAGGATCACATAGCCAATAAGTGTCTGATATAACAAGAGTACAATCACAGGCTTCCCTGACTACAATTCTGACTCCTATCTACTATGCTAGAAGGCTTCTCAAGATGAAATTGAATAAAGATTAATACACACACACACACCTGAATTACAAAAACAGTTTTACAAGGACAAGATTGAAGAGATGTGACCAAACAGCACTTCTTGTGAAAAATGGTCTCAAGGATCTTTGTAGATTTCAAACTCATTATGTCAACCATATCATGTAGCAAACACGAAAGCTTATGCTATCCGAAAGTGAAGGGAGAACAATACAATATCTGGAAGGATGAAGGTGACAGTCACTCTCCGACTAGTCACTTTTAGAACTATGTTCTAGTTAGGCTTCACTTGAAGGATTTCCAAGATAGAATGTGTCCTGAGTGGGGTCAGTAGGATTGTCAAATTTGTGGAGAACTTGTCATGCCAGGTAGAGTTGAAAGAACTGGGTATGATTAGCTTAGAGATAAGACTTAGTGGGAGACATACTGCTGTCTTCAAGCATTTAAGGATTTTCACATATGAGTGGGGTTCAATTTGACCTGTCTGTTTCAAAGGATTGGACCAGAAACAATAGGTAGAAGTTACAGTGGAATCAATTTCAGCTTCCTCACAATGAGTGCTGTCCAAAAGTGGAATGGACCAACTTGGGTAATAGTGGGTTTATTTCCTTCAAGAGCTTCAAGGCACAATTAGACACCATTTGTCTGTGACTAGGTAGATACATACAATAATGAATATTGTTGTTGTTTTCATTTTAACAAACATTGATGTTGTTGTTGTTCCTGAGTCATTTCAGTTGTACATGACTGTTTGTGATCTTATTTGGTATTTTCTTGGCAAAGATACTAGAGTGTCTTTTAAATTTTTTTAAATTTTAACTTTTTTTATTAAAGCTTTTTAATTTTTAAAAGATAAGCATGGAGAATTTTTCAAGAGAGAGAAGATACAAGAGACAGAAAGACTGAGACAGAGACATTTATTCAATCAATAAATTTTAAACCTCTGCAAAACCTTGTGTTCCAATTACCCTCCCTTTCCCCCCATCTCTCCTCTAGATAGCAAGTAATCCAATATATGCTAAACATGGTAGAAATATATGTAAAATCTAATATATGCATACATATTTATAGAATTATGTTGTTGCACAAGAAAAATCAAATCAAAAAGGAAAAATGAGAAAGAAAATAAAATGCAAGCAAACAACAACAAAAAAGCAAAAATGCTATGTTGTGATCCACACTCAGTTCCCACAGTCCTCTTTCTGGGTGTAGATGGCTCTTCATCATAAGATCATTGGAACTGGTCTGAATCATCTCATTGTTGAAAAGAGCCACATCCATCAAAATTGATTGTTGTATAATCTTGTTGCCGTGTACAATGATCTCCTGGTTGATACTAGAGTGTTTTGCCATTTCCTTCCTCAACTCATTTTACAGATAAAGAAACTGAGGCAAAGTGAAGTGACTTGCCTAGGGTCACACATCAAGTCACTTGGACACTTGTCTGAGACAATTTGAACTCTGGAGGATGAGTCTTCCTGACTCTAGGTCCAGTCCTTTATCCACTACAGCACCATCTAAGCTTCTCCTATAGAGAATACACAAGCATAAAGTTAATTATTTTTATTTGTCAAGCTAAAGAAAGTAAAACTTAATTTAGTAAAAAACTAAACTTTAAAGATATGACTTGAAATACAGAATACAAAATCCATTTTGGGACATGTGAAGGTGCTTGGACACACCTGGTCTCTATGTACATCTATATTGAGTAGTGGTTAAGTTAGGTCAATTCTCACCAAATGACCCCCCAAACCCTTACAAATTTGAGGCTCTGTATAAATTTCTATGGGATTTTATTAAGAGTTAAAATTTGAAGAAAGTGGTGTTTCACAAAACTTTTAATTCTCTATGTTGCTACATGATCAGCTTTCCCCCATACCCCAGGTACCTCCATTTGTCTATGGCCTAATCCTCTCAAGAGAGGAAAGTATAGATCTTATGGTATCAATCATGAATGAAGGTCCAGCCATAATTATAGAGCATGTATGGATCCTTCTTCAGCCCGGCTGCTGGGCTGTGTGGGGCATGGGTTCACTTACTTTAGATACTGGAGAAGATGGCTTGTCAGTTCAAAAAGTCAGCTGAAAATGCAGAGAAACATGTCTGGCTAGTTTCACCTTATTTGTAAGAAATCATCACTGCTGCATAAACAAAAGGCTGAGGAGTATGTTTTTCCCCAGACGTTTTATTGTTATCAAAGGAAATGTCCTCAGAGTCCGAACTCAAGATGTTTTTGTGTTTTATCTGTAAAGAAACCTCCATGAAGAGAAAGGCAATTCCATAGCTGGTAAATCAACATTCCTAAAGCATGACTATGGCCTCCTCTGGACACATCCAGGCATAAACTGAAGAAGTAGAAGCCTTTGGTTCTCATTGGCAGGGAAGGGGACAGGAAGACTGGCCAGTTCCCTCTGCTGAAGGGATGGTATGTCTTGAATATGTTGGTCCTGGAGCTTTGTCCAAGAGCCAGTGTCTTACTGATGGAAACTTTAGCTTATGGGGGTCTCTTGGCTGCTGTCAATGGTGGCAGATGGGGAAAGTGCAAACCAAGAACAGATGTTGATACAGAGCTTGGCAACTTTTCTACTTCCCCATCCTGCTGGAAGAAGATAAGCAGCCTTCTCAGCTTCTGCTGAAGGTCCTTCCTGGTCCCCCAGCTTTCAGTCCTGTCCCCCAACTCCACATTTTGAAATGGCTTTGCATGTGCTCCTTGCAGAATGTTGACTACTTGAGGGAATGAACCACCTTTTGCTTCTGATTACCCAGTTCTCAGAATGGGGCCTGTCACAGAGTAAGTTCTTAGCAAATGCTGGTTGAAAATGTTAAATGGAAAAAGCAAAATGTTTAAATGTCAAAAAATATGGACCTTAAAGATAATTTCTACTTCTATTCTCTCCTTGTTATAGAGGCAGCTAAGGGCCACATTGGAGAGACTACTGAGCCTAGAATCAAGAACATTTGAGTTCAAATCCAGTCTCAGACATTTACTAGTGTGTGACTCTGTGTAAGACACTGAGGCTCTCTTTGCTTCAGTTCTTCATCTGTAAAATGGGGATAATAATAGCACCTATATTCCAGAATTGTTCTGAGGATCAAATGAGATTTTATATATATATATATATATATATATATATATATGTATATATATATATACTAATTATTGTTATTGTTGTTATCCTTTATCTACTAAACCTACTATAAGTTCACTGAGTGCAGAGGCTGCTGTGGTTCTGGTATTGCAGCCGTAGCACCCAAGGTAAGACCTTTTGATAGCAGATGCCTAGTAAGCATTTTGTTAGGATAGATTGAATCGGTAAAATGATAATGGCCACAGCCTAACTCCTCTGGTTTATCTTTCCACCTGGGCTGAATTTAAGAGTTTCTTTTCCCTAGCAACCTTTAGTGACTGCTACAAGACCAGCTCCAAATGACAATCAGAAGACATCAAAATCTATAGCAAGAAGGAAGAAAAGGAAAAGGTGAGTTGAGATCAGGAAGGAGAGTGGTTCCCCAGAGAGGACTAGATTATATGGAGACACAGGCTCAACCTTCAAGATGGGGCTGTTTCACACCATGCAGGAATCCCTTTGTTAAAACAGCAGGCTAAATCTCCTTCAACTTATTCCAGGTCTTCAGGAATCCTTGGTTTATTATTGTCTGCTCTCAGGTTTGACCAATTTATCCGAAGTGTTATTTACCACAAAATACATCATACATCTGTTGTTTTCTTAATGGGATACTGAAATTTGGATTTCAAACAGAAATGACATGTACACATGCTTTCTTCCAAGTGGGTTTCAATGTCTTATAGAAAAGACGTCAAGCTAAAGGGACCAAGGTAAGAGGAGAGCAGCTGTAGCCATTCAACATGCAAA
This sequence comes from Myrmecobius fasciatus, assembly GCA_023553655.1. Classification (NCBI taxonomy): domain Eukaryota; kingdom Metazoa; phylum Chordata; class Mammalia; order Dasyuromorphia; family Myrmecobiidae; genus Myrmecobius; species Myrmecobius fasciatus. Next base: position 149,633 of record JAJPUD010003271.1, on the reverse strand, counting down.
TTAAAACCCTAGCTGTGAGTGTTGAGAAATTAAATGAGCTTAGCGGAGTTAATTGGCTCCCTAGCTCATTACTGATCCCTCGCAACCTCGGGTATATTTCTGGCACTTGCATGCCCAAAGGTGTGGATTTCAAGGTGCCTGCTGGGGCCAGATTGCATGTGTCAGACCTTGTAAAACATGATTTGCAAAATCATAGGTGGTCTTTAGCCATCTGTCCTAAGAGGTGGTACCTGGGTTGACCTCATTATGCCAATCTTACAAGTATCTATCAAGTACATACTATGTGAATAATATTGCACTAAGCCTTAGGGATAAAAAGACATCAGGTGAAAAATAGTCTCTGCCTTCCAGGAGATTATATTCAACTGCAGGTAGCGGCATATGCCATGTGTTTCAGTTCTTCAGTTTACTTTGACATTTAAATAACTTTCCCATCATTGGAGGTCTTTTAGTGGAGACTGGAAAATTAGGTGTCTATGAGTGCTGCTATATTGAGCATTTCTTGTCAGGTTAAAGAAGGTGACCTCTGATTTCTAGATCTGAACTTATTCATTGAAGAAGAGAAGGAGGAATGGAGAGAATGGCATTGAAATGCTACAGTTTATCGCTTTGGTAGAGTTAGGAATTGGAGAATATAAGTGTCTGCCAGGACTGAAATGAGTATAGAGGAGGAATCATGTTACAGTGGAAAGAGCACTGACTCTGGAGATGGAGGACTGGGGTTCAAATGCTTTCTCTTATGCTTATTACCTATGATGGAGGAAAATCAAATTTTCCTGAATCTCAGTTTCCACATCTGTAAAATGATGAGGAATAGGGAATCCAATTTGAAATCTTTTCCAATTTTTTACTTATGACCCTATGAACTCAAATAACAGAGAAATTAGGTCTGGTACTTTCCATCCTGAAATGGCATTACCCTTTCTGCTTTCAGGACCCCACACAAGTAGTTAAAAGAAAGTGACTACTCTGTACTTCCTAGCTCCAAAAGAATCATGGTACATATCATACTACTATTCTCACTATTTTCACACCAGCCATAAGTGAAAGTATTGTGAGAAGGCATCTTGGTAGAGTGAAAAGAGTACTAATTCTGAACCTAGAGGACCTGGGTTCAAACCCTCCCATTGCTTCCTGTGTAGCATTAGTTAAGCCCTCTACTTTCTTTAGGCTCAAAATTCTCATGAATAGAAGGGGATCTGATTCAATGACATCTTGGGATTCTCCTCATTTTAGGAGCCTTTGATTCAAGGAAGCATTTGCATCGAACTGGACAAATTAGGATAGTTTTCAATCTTTTGCAATCTGACTTCCCACCTCATCACTCTCTTGAAAAACAAGATGTCAAGCATTTATCAAGCACTTACCATATGCCAAGTACTGGGCTCAGTGTTGGAGAAACAAAGCAAATAAAAAGAAAATGTCTATCCTCAAAGAACTTACATTTTAATAGGGGAGGACAGAATACCAAGGAAACTAAAACTAAAAGGGATGGGTACCCATGCAGTTGCAGGAGGTGAAAGCTGTGGAGTCAGAAGAGAAGCTAGGAGGGCAAGGAAGGAAGAGAAGTCTTTATTTCTCCTTAAGACTGAGGCCCAAAGAACCTGCCCCCTGAAGATATGGGGTAGCCTGGCAAAGGGATGTTCTAAAGTAAGAAGATCCCAGGAACTGAGAAAAGAAAGAAAGACCACGACAGAGAAGAGAAATTGGCTAGTGAATGTCTTTAAAATGAAAAAAAGATTCTAGCTTAATAGCCAATCAAAAGTCCATTTTTAGAAAAATAGGTGATCAATGGGCTAAGAATATTCATAGTCACAGAATGCTCAGAAATGAAAAGTAGGGACTTCCTGAGACCAAGCCCTTATTGTCCAATTTCCCATTCCTTCATATCTGTGCTTCATCAGCCTACAAGTCTGATGAGCTTCTTGCCTTGACCTGGAGGACCCTGCTCTTCATTTCTGGGCATACTGTGATTATGAATGTTCATAGCCAGATAATTGCCTATTTTAAAAAAATGGATTTTTGATTGGTTACTGAGCCATAACATGGTGTTCATTAATGAATCTGGCCAATCTCTCTTCCGTCTCAGTCTTTCTCTCTGTCTTATCTCTATATCTGTCTTTTTGTCTCTGTCTCTGTCTCTCTGAATCTGTTTTTGCCTCTGTCTCTGTCCATCTCTTTGTCTCTGTCTCTCTCTTTGTATCTCTGTGTCTCTGTGCCTCTATTTCTATGTCTGCATCTCTGTCTCTCTGTGTGTTTCTAATTGTCACTCTGTCTCTGTATTTCTGTGTCTCTTTTCTGCGTGGCTGCATTTTAGTGAGCAGAAAAGACTGCTGTAAAGAACATTAACCATCAATTGCTTGCCATATCCAAAAGCCTTTTTGCAATTTTCATCATTTTTTACTACTTCCTCCTCCTAAACACTGTCTTCTTCATTGGTTTTTGTGACACAGATCACTCATCATTCTTTTCATCCCTGTCTTTTATAATCATTTTCAATAAGATACTAGGTCACCACCAATGTTCCCAAACCTTTAATATAGACTCTCAAAGATCCTGCTCTGTGCTCTCTTCTGTCTTTAGCCCCATTTTTGGAAGTCTCCTATAAGTTAAAGTATCTTCTCTATGGTGATAATCTCAAACCTGAACAATAGTCATGCAAAATCATCCACCTGGTGGAAATCTCCTTCTAAAGGTCTTTTCAGAATGAAAATATGTAACACTAATAATAAAAGCAAAAATAAAAATAGAATAACTATAATAAAAATAAATTGACAGAATACATATACATGCATGTATATATAAGTATGTATATATATAATAAATATATATATGATAAAATAATTAAATTTGACAGAATATGTGGTTATATTGTCAAATTTATATATGTATATGTAGAGAGAAAGAGAGAGAGAGATCCCAAAAGTTTCAGTGCAGTTTCAAATTTGACTGAAGCTGTTAAAGTTATTGTTACAACAGATTTTGCCTGACTTTGACTCAGTACCATTTTATTAGTAATCTGTATGTGCTAATGATTCCCTGAGCTGTTAGATACATTTACTTAAATGTTATGTACCTAGCTCCAAATTCTGAGCACTTTGAAGTCACTTTCTGTTTCTCCTCTTTATCCTTTTCCCCTCTCTCATAAACTCATAGATTTAGAACTTTAAGACCATCTAGTTCAGAGACTCTTAATCTGGGAGTAACCTGGGGTACCTGGATTATTATTATTATTTTAATATTTTGATAACTATTTCAATAAAACTGACTTCCTTCTTACTGTGTTTCATTTATGCTTTTAAAACATTATTTTGAGGAGCAGTCTATAGGCTTTGCCAGACTGCCAAAGAAATCCAGAACGCAAAGGTTAAGATCCCCTGTCTGGCAAAGAGTTGGAACTTGAGGGTATGCCTTTAACTTGAGAAATAGCTGGACAGGATATGTTATAAGATTGTGATAGATTACTATTATTTTGCCATAAGAAAAGGTGAGGAAAAATGACTTTAGAAAAACTTGGAAAGACTTACATGAACTGATGCAAAGTTAAATGAACAAAATCAAGAGAACACTGATACATCAACAGCAATATTGTAATTATAATCAATTGTGAAAGATTTAGTAATTCTTATTGACATAGTTGAACAAATTGTGGTATGCAATTTTGATAGAATACTACTATATGAAAAGAAGTGATGAGCTCAATGATTTTAGAAAAATATGGAAAGACTTGCACAAAATAATGAAGATGAGTAAAACCAAGAGAATATTGTGTACACGAACAGCAATATTATTTTAAGAAGAACATTGAGCAAATAAGTTATTTTGACCATCATAAATGCCCCAATTAACTATAAAAGACATATTAAGAAAGATGCTATTTTCATCCAGACAAAGAACTGATAAATAGAAGTAATATAGAATGATTTTACATATATATATATATGTATATATATATATATATATGTCTTGGGGTCTAAAGGTAGCCATCTTAAGGGAGGGGTTGGGAGGAAAGAAAAAATCACATGATAATTTTGTTGTATATTTGAAAGGCATAGCAAATTGTACATAGTAGATTTAAAATTTTATATGTTATATTTTTATTGTACTGTATTATAGAAATGACCGTTTTATTTCATAAATTTAAAATAAAATAAAATAAAATAAAAAAGTGTCTATTAGGAGGGAAAAGTCATTGGAAGTTCCAATAAAATATTTTAATGAATATTGAAAAAAAGGAGCTCTATCTAATCCAATGTTCTCAGTGTAACAGAAACTAAGGCAAAGAGATGTGAAGTATGTTTCCTAAAGTCACACAAAAAGTAATTGGCAAGGCTTCCTTCCGGGGGTGGAGCCATGGTGGCGGAGATCAAACAGGATTCTCTGTAACCTCCTCTAACCTCCCCTCAAACCAACAAAATATGAAGCCTCTAGACTG
>JAJPUD010003271.1:114621-128404 GCA_023553655.1 Myrmecobius fasciatus | reverse complement strand
GTAGTAGTAGTAGTAGTAGTAGTAGTAGTAGTAGTAGTAGTAGTAGTAGTAGTAATTATAGTAGTAATGGTGGTGGTGGTGGTAGAGGTGGTAGTGGTGGTAATGGTCATGGTAGTGGTTGTGGTAATGGTGGTAGTGGTAATCAGGATCATACAGAGAATAGCATTTTTCATAGATTCTGCCTTTTGAAGAATTCAATTATCTTTGTGGCAAGTCAAGAAATTGTTAGTCTCATGCTGCACAAAGTATTTAATTCCATGTAATAAAAATTATCCATTTAATCTCTTATGATCATCTCTTTGTTGGTTGTGAACTCTTCTCCTAAACAAAAATTAAATTTAGATCTTTTCTTGTTCTTCTAGCTTGTTTCTATCAAACTCATACATCCCTCTGAATATTGTCTTGATACATGGTTAGATCTTTATCTTAGCCAAAATTCTGTTAAATTACTTTCAAGTGTGCCAAAAGATCATGTTATGTTGTTGTGATATTATTGATCTTGAATACTGTGTCCTTACTCCAAGACCTGTGAGGGGGATACACTTGGCTTTGACATACCCAGGGTCCAGCATGTTTCTGAACTGCATTAATCTATGGGCAGATAGGTGGTACAGAAGATAAAATGCCTTGTCTGGAGTCAGGAGGACCTGACTTAATCCCTGCCTGTCTTAGTTCCTCATTTGTGAAATGAGGAAACACTGGAAAAGGAAATGGCAAACCACTCAGGTATTTTTGCCAAAAAAAACAAAAAACAAAAAAACAAACAAAAAACCAAAAAAACCACATAAACAAAATCCACGGGTGAAGTAAAATCAGGCATGACTACACAATTGAACAATAACAGCAATGGTGCTGGACATAAAGTATGAGGACATAAAAGGCAGACCAGGACAATGTGTGAGTTGGATAATGGGAAGAGAATTAGAATGGGATTTAGTAAAACAGGGCTTTGTTTCCTATTCTACAAGACAATTCACTCCCTCTCTCTGAATCTTACACATTTGTAAAATGGGTGAATTAGACAAGGTAAACTGTGAGCTCTCTTCAGATTACACACATATTCTACATATAAAGAAATTGATTTCATTTGTCCCAAGTTTTAGCATGCCCTATAAGTTTTTAAAAAAAGAATGAGGGCTTGTAAGGTTTTTTTTTAAATAGTGATACCAAGATTTATCTATCTAAATAATTTTCATCCCTTCCAATGCCATTTCATTGAAATAAAAAAAATTGAGTTAGAACTCAAATAATATCTCACTACTCAAAAAATGTTTGGGGGGGACTTCTCTTACATAACTTTTTCTTAAAGAAACAAATTATGGGACACACATGCAATCACAACATTACAGGGTCTCAGAACCAAAGAGATCTCAGGAGTCATATAGTCATCTCCAGCAAGTGATCTTTTACTTTCTGGGGGGTGGGGAAAACTAGCAGTACATTCTTTTTCTTTATAACTCATTTTAAGAAGTTTTTTTTCTAATGAACTCAAAACTTCTTCCCTATTACTGTCTCCCACTCTATCCTATTTAATTCTTTGAGTCTGAGCTAGACAGTAGTACCAGCTATAAGGAGAGGTGATTTGGGATGATAGTAATATATATATATATATATATGTATGTATGTATGTATATGTATATCTATGTATATATATATACATATGTTTATATATATATTTTTTCCTGAGGCAATTGGAGTTAAGTGACTTGCCCAGGGTCATACAGCTGGGAAGTGTTAAGTGTCTTAGGCCATATTTGAACTCAGGTCCTCCTGACTTCAAGGTTGGTATTCTATCCATTCTGCCACTAGCTGCCCCCAGGGGTGACAGTAATCTTAAATTTTGTTTTTGAGGGTAACAAAAAGACAAAGTCTATTCTAGGCCCCCTTTCCTATTGCAGAGCCATTTCTTGACCTTAATTATTTTATTTTTACCTTCCAAGAACAATGGATTGTCCATTTTCATTGCTGAGTCTAGCTGCATGAATCCAAGTATCTCAGAGAACTCAAGAGACCATACCTGACCTAGAAATCTTACTACAAAATAATTGGTCTTTCAGTTTTGGATTATATTCATCTAATGAATCAGACTCTATGGTCTTTTAAGATAGTCTATTCTACTTGTGGGTAGCTTGGAACTATTTCACAAAATCAAAGCCATTCTCAGTAGAAGAATATTCATGGCCACCTAGGCAAAAGAGTATGCCTACATTTAGGAGTTACTGATCAAATCAGAACACATCTTGAGTTGTGAAGACATGTTTGGATAAATCTATCTAGACCTTTGATGTTCTTTTTGAAGGGGACAGTATTCACTGTGATGGATGATAGCTGGGATGGGGCATAGATACTCTCTTGGATACTACTGATTTACCATGTTCCTCTGAGGATAGTTAGGGGAGGTTGGATTTGATGGTGCAGAATCTGGGTTCAAAATCCAGTTCTTCTACTTTATATGTTGAGCACTTACCTCACTGAACCTCTGAATTTATCCTTAAAATAATGAGGTCAATACAGAGTATAGACCTAAATGGAGACTGAAAGATGACATCCTGACCAATGAACAAATAAAAGAAAGCAATTAGAGGAATAACTAGTAACTATATAAGAGAATATTAACAGTGATGAACACACCAAAATTGTTTGAATGTGAGTCCTCAATAGAAAAAAATTACATTTCTTTGAGAATGTACATTAACAAATTAGGGGGGGAAAGAGAATTAATTAACTTAAAGTGCAAATAAAAATCATGACACAATTTTTTAAAAATGCCAAAATGAATCTTGAAAATCAAAGGAGAAATAGATACAAATAGAAAACAAAAAAAAATTATGGAATTGGTATCTTAAACTGCAAGCTTTAACAAAAAGATTAACAGGATTGATAAAGATTTAAATTAATGAATTAAAATGGAGGAAGAACATATTAATGAAAATCTATTGTAAACAGTGAATAAGGCAAAAGCACTACAACAAAAATAAAAGTTATCAGAACCTTCTATACAGAAATAAATGCCAAACAAACTAAATATTTCAGTCAATCAGATACTTTATAAACATTTATAAAGAGGACTGGGGATACAAAGACTCATGAAAAAGTTTATCCAAAAGGAGTTTACAATCAAATGCATAAAGACAATATGCAAAAGAAAAGTGAAAAGGTGGATGAGAAAAAGGGGGAGAACCTGGATCCAGGAGAACATATAGGTTAATTCTACCAAAAGTTTAAAAAGCAATGAATTCTTATGCTATATAAATTATTTCCCTCAAAAATGAAAAAAAATAAAACAAAACAAAAAATTATGCCAAACATCTTTCAAAGGAAAAAAACCCCAAAACAAAGTCTCAATGTCTAATTGGGTGGGATAAAATAAAAAAAAAAAGAAAAAAAAGAACAATAGCTAAAAGTCAACAAAGAATATATAATCATTTTAATGGAATTCTATCAAAAGAATCTAATATTATAACTTATTCCCATATTATTCATTTTGACCAAGTTAGATGTTTTATACCAAGGATGGCTTATAATTATTAAAATGGTTAGTAAATTTATCCTATTTTAAAATCACTCCAAACCACATGCTAGAAAAGTGCTTTAAGCAGATTAAACATCTTTTTTTTTTTTTAATGGCTTCATGTGAAGCAAAATAATCATAGTAGTACTTTGTAGTAGCAAAGAACTGGAAATGAGATTTCAGATGCTTATTTATTAGGCATGGTTAAACATATGGTATATGCAAAGTGATGACTATAATCATTTTAGGAAATAATTGAAAAAATTATATGAACTGAGTGAATCAAGCATATCCAAGAAAAGAATGTACATACTGATTATAACAATGTAAATGGAAGAAAACAATCAGTTATAATACCAAGGTGGATATTACATAATTATAATGGCCAAGTATGACCCCAGAAATGAGATGAGGAAATGCTTCTTATTTTCAGAGGTATGGAACTACGGGTGTGGAATATTTCCAATGAAATCAATAATATAATATGTTGGTAAGATATACAGTGGTTTTTTTTTTTTAATGAAAGGCATGCTGGTTAAAGTTGTGGGAAGGGAGGATTTATTCAGAAATTAATGAGATATAAAACAAAAAGTAACAATGTTTTTTAGCAATTTAATTTTTTAAAATTGAGTGTGTTGGAATGAAAAGCTTACCACATGCCTTTGCACATATCATAGACAATGTCTCTAGTTCTAAGTAGCCTCAATATTGAACTGGGCCATAAGATTTTGAGCAGAAATTAAGCTGTAGATCATCTAATTAATTGCATCCTATGCTATCATTTTACAGAACAGCAAACTGAGGCCAAAGAAGGGGAAGTGATTTATTTGACATTAAACAGCTAATAAGTGGAAGAGCAGGGATTTAAGGCTAGTTTTCCTGACTCCAAGCCTAGTGGTCTGACTATTATACATGTAACTTCCTTTTGGTCCCTCCTTGAAAATGGAATTAAATAATATTGTAAGGTGACCAACTCTGTACAGAGTGGTTTAGTCTTCTCAATGGGTGAGATAGAGAGAATTCAGAACTCAAAAATTTAAAAATGAATGTTAAAAGTAAATAATCAAATTTTAAAGATGGAACATTATTCATATAAACTTTACTCCATACACTCTTTTCCCAGTATGTAATTGTGAAGATGACTTTTTTAGATCTACAATGTGAATTTATGTTTATCCCTATTAAGCTTTGTCTCAAAATTCAACTTAACTTTGTGTCATTTATAAATTTTATTAGAGTGCCATCTATGTCTTCATCCAAAACATTAGCAATACAAAACACTCAGCCAGGGGTTGATTACTGGGACATTTCCCTAGACATATCCTTCCAAAATTGCATCAGCCATTAATGAAAAATTTTGGGGTTCAATCTTTGAAACAATTTCAAATACAGCCAACTTTAAAAATCATATATCCCACATTTCTCTATCTTAACTCTCGGGCTGCATGACTTTTATTAAACATTTTTAACTATTTCTACAATGTTGTCCAGTACAGTCTAATGTTAAATGAGAGAATCAAATTAAAGCAGAGCACCTGTGCTTTATGTTGTTGGGAAATTGTTGTGTAGGAAATGATGTTGGTGAACTTAGATTTAGATCTAAGAAGGATGATGTTATCTACCTTCAAAGAAACAGAGAAGACAAACAAGCATAATAACCTTCTAAAGATGTATATGAATGTATATGTCTATATATGTGTATGATTATAGATATCTGTGTAAATGTATGTATATGTATATGCATATATACATTTATGTATGTATGCATAAATATATCCATCTTTAAGTATAACCTGTTTGGGGAAAGTAGGACAGAAGAAAGGACAAAAAAGCAAAAAGTAAAAAGTGCACAGCAGAGAACAAAAGAAAATATACAGCAAAGCATGAATATAAAGTGTAGTATTTATTGTATGTACTTTCTTGAAATATAAATTTATTGTTTCATATTTTGAATACTCTGTTATGGTGTGCACATGACAAGGTTTTCTTTTTCTTTTTCTTTTTCTACTTTTTTCTTTTTTATTTCATATTAAAGCATTAAAAAAAAATGGGGGCAGCTAGTTGGTGTAGTGGATAGAACACCAGCCCTGAAGTCAGGAGGACCTGAATTCAAATCTGTCCTCAGACACTTAATACTTCCTGGCTCTGTGACCCTGGGCAAATCACTTAACCCCAATTGTCTCAGCAAAAAAAACAAACCAAAACAAAACAAAAACCATCTATCTCATGTTTCTCTATCTTAACTACCAGACTCGAATAAGTGACTTTATGAAACACTTTCAACTACATCTAGAGTTGTGTCCAGTACAAGTCTAGTCTTAAATAAGAAAGAGAAATTAAAGTACAGGATTTGTATTTTATGAAACTATATTGGTTCTGTGCTAATGCTGTTATTGTAGTTCTTGTTGTGGTGGTGGTAGTGTGTGTGTGTGTGTGTGTGTGTGTGTAATTACTCTTTGTAGGCCATTAGGATATTTAAATTACATAGAAATATCTCCTTAGAATTTATTAAAAAGTCATAGATAGCAGACCCTATCAGCATAAAAATACACACCTCCTCACATTTGTGCTTTAGATTCATAGAAGAGCAGAGCACAAAGAATAGTGTCTGGGGGTATAAGTTTTCTGTTTGTTCTGGAGACAGAGAAACTGATTTTGAGTATAGATTGCTATTTACCAGTTGTCCAACTACCCCAAATGGATATAGTTTTTTTTTTTTTGCTCTGCAAATTGAGCATCTTGTACCTAATGACTTCTAAGGTTCCTTCTAATTCTATTTTTTTTTTTCTTTGTAACAATAGGTTGCTTTATCTAATGAGGCTAAATATATTGGAACTTTTCAAGGACTTGATCCCACCTCTGATTAGCATGACCTGCTCCATTTTCTATCTGTACTTATTTGCCCTTTTCTAGGCACACACAAGCTAGGGTCACCTTATTGATATTGGACTTAGTATGAACATGTGATCCATTGGTTTAATGCACTGCAGTCCAGCACTCTCTGCTGAAGAGATCCACCCAGCTCAACCTTCCCAACAGCAGGCATCACAAGCATATGTGAGCATGTCTAGATATCTCTGACTCTTCTGTTCTTAGATTAATTGATTCCCTTCAAATTCACACAGGTAGTAAGTAAGTGAATGGAGATTTAAAGTCATTTCTCCTATGCTGTAGCATTCACTCTACCTTGCTGCAGAGTCTTTGGTTCAATTCAAACAGGCTTAGCCCTAGACTGAAATAGGTAACATTTGCCTTCAATTCTCACTCCACCTCCTTGCAATTCTCCTTTTTTTTTTTTTTTAGTTTTTTTCCTCTTACCTCCTGCATATGCAGTATTTTCCCTTTGAAATATCCCTATTTTTCACATCCATTCCATGAAATATTCACTAACCATCCATTTCGGTGTTTGGCAGTGTGCCAGGGGCTATTACAGGATTCCACCAGACCTACCACTTACCTGTATCTCCTGTTCAACAAAATCATTCATCTGTTTTATCAGGGAACAGAGTACCTACTCCAATTTAATGATGATAATGACTTTCATTCATTTTTAAAGTATTCAGTAAAAACCTACTATGCATGAAGCACTATGATACTTGAAATATAGAGATCAAAATGAAAGAGTTCATCTCAAGGAGTTCATATTGTCTTGGAAATTAGATTTATTATTTCTTATATGTATGTGTGACCCACTGCTGACTGCTGTAATAATGTTTTAATTAATTTAAAATTGTTATCCAAGGAAGTAGAAAAAAGTCAAAATGTAATCCCACAGTAACAACAATCTCCTCTCGGTTTGTATAAATTCTGGGGCTAAGTATGTACATACTTAATATCACAGAATTTGGAGTTGGAAAAGACTTTACAAATAATTTCATCCAACTTCCTCATTTTGAGAATGACAAAATGAATCCCCAGAGAGGGAAAATGACTTGCACGTAATTGCTCACAGAACAAAGATTCAGATCTCATTCAAATCTACCTTTTGGAATTCCAAATTCAATAATCTTTTCTAGTACTGAAAAGAGAGAGAAAAAAGAAAGATTTTTTTTCTTTGTGAGAATAGGTTACTTTATTTCAACCGGACTGAAAATATTGAAACTCTTCAAGGATCTGCTCCCACTGATTAGCATGAAAGCTTTGACCTGCTCCATTTCCTATCTGTGCTCATTTACCCTTTTTTTAGGCACCACACACAGCTAGAGTCACCTTATTGATACTGGACTTAGTATGGACATGTGATACATGGTTTAGTGAGCTGCAGTCCAGCACTCTCTGCAGAAGAGAAAAAATTCTCACAAAATTCCTAGGAACTTTTATTTTGAAAGGGAATTGGGGCCTGAATATATGCCATATGTTTTTGTCTTTTTCATTACTATCATAATTTCTCCATTTTAAAAAAAATCAATAGTAAAAGAAAATGATACAAAAAATTCTGTGAGTTGCCTGTAAATATAGACTGAACTAAAAAACTATTAATTAAATTAAGAACATTGTAATTTTAATTTAATTTCATCTTTACTATATGTATATGTTTATGTTTCATGTTCAACATATGCAATTTTGTTTTTTTAACATATACAATTTTGAATAAATGAAATTATATATATGTATATATTTATACACAATTCTGAATAAATGAAATTTTATAGATAGAACTTATGAACTTATGAAATGATGTGTGTATTTTTGAGTTTTTCCACAACCATACAAAAAATAATTTCTGAACTTTGATAGTACAATAGTATCATCTCATGCGCTGTGTAGTCACAACTTTTCAAAATTGTCAATATATCTTCAATAAACATTTATTTAACTTTTACCATCTACCAAGCACTTTGTAAACAGAAAGACAACTCCTGCTCTCAAGGAACTTAGAATTGGATGTGGAAAGATAAAACATAATTTAAAGATGAGAAGTGGAAGGAAGAAAAGCAAGTCCCTGACTGGGGTTGGATGAAAAGTCAGTCAAAGAAGTCTCTAAATAATATAACCACGTGAAAAAATGATTTCAGAATCATTTTTTAAAAATAGCTTTTTATGAGTAAAGCTGTAATTTGGTATTTAAAACTATAATTTTATTTTATCATACAATATGTTTTTACTTTTTAATTATTCTCTCATTAAAAATTTTTTTGAATGGCTAACATGTATTTTATGAAACATTGAAATTTAACATGTATTAGACTTCCTGCCATCTAGGGAAGGGGGTGGGGGATAGGAGGGAAAAAATTGTAACAGAAAGCTTTGCAAGGGTCAATGTTGAAAAATTACCTATGCATACATTTTGCAAATAAAAAGCTTTAATTAAAAAAATAAAAAAGAAACATTGCAATTTATTTTAAAATTAATTCTAACTGTATTTTCTTGGTTTTCAAATAAACAAGATCTTAAGTCAAATATAATTATTTTTAAAAGTTACCTTCTAGTGAAAAAGAAAAATTGGTTTATAACTCTGAGCATAGTTCCAAACTGCTCTACAGAATAGTAGGATCCTTAAATTCTTTCACTTCAGTTTTGTATTCTTCTTACCACTTAGGCAGGGAAAAAAAATTCTACCAGGTCCTAAAACTATTCTGAGTCTCTCTGCTTCCCCCCTCTCCTACAGTTGATAGTTAAATTGTCATGAACTCAACCATATAAAAATATAAGTTGTGAAAAATATAGTCATGATATTGTCCCCGGGCTCCTATCACTTTCCCATTGGGAGAGATGTTCTCTGACTAGTGAATCTTGTAGTCCTTGTACTGCTAGTCCATCTTACATGCTGTCTTCTGCAGTCAAGGAAGATGAGACTGAGGGGAGCCAATCTCCTGCCTTGAGTAGGGAGAATATTGAGTATGAATTCATAGAAGAGGCAGTATCCTATCCACTCACTGTTGATCACATCCCCTTGTCTATGGGCAGCTCCACTTCCTCCACTTTCCCCTTGATGATGGTCGCTATGAATTTGTTGGCCTTAACAATCTTGACGTGTAGTCAGAGGTCCTGGGGTATTCAATCTCAAATGACTTTTTGGGATCCTGCCTTGGTCACAGACATGCAAAAGATGCCAGTGCCTGAGCCCATGCCCTGCACCATCTTGTTTTTGAACAGATGCTGATTATGAAACATGGAATTACAGTAAATAAATGACTACTTTCTTGAGCATCTCCTTATAGATTTCAAAGGCATGGGAATCAAAGCACTATGATGGAATATGACTATAGTAAGAAATGATGAACTGGTTGGTTTTAGAAAAACATGGAAAGTCTTGCACAGTATAATGAAGAATGAAATTAGAAGAACCAAGAGAGTATATAGCAACAGTAATATTGTTCAAAGAATAATTGTGAACATCTAAGTTATTCTGAGTATTATAAATATTCAAATCAACTTCAATGGAAGATGTTATCCACCTTCAAAGACAGAATTGATAAATAGAAGCATATATAGTTTCATTTTAAATATATTTCTATATGTGTCAACCAGTGGCTTTCTCTATTGTGGGATGGGGAGGGAGGAAATTCAGGACTTAAAATGTAACAAAAATAAATTAAATTAAAAAAAAGAAATTGAAGTAATAGTTCTTGGATGTGAAGGCCTCAGCACTGGACTTCTCACTGTTCTCAGACTATCCTCATGACACTTCTTTAAATGAAAGCTGGAGGCTAATCCCCTTAACCAATATGTCCATAAAACTCTCCATGATGCAGTTCATGGCCCTTATTGCTGATACCATCTTTTCTCCCCCAATTGCCCTCTCCCTGTACTTTCTAAAGCACAATACCACTCTTGAGATTTGAAAGCTTTTCTATCAATATAAAAGCACTAGTTGATCTCACCTTTTTATACAAATAATATGGATTCATGTATATTTCAGGGAAGGGAGCTTTTCCATCAGGTGGAGGAGCTGTTGGAGAGGTTGAACCAGTGAATATCTCAATAGAACGGAATACAATCCACCAATTACCTCTCTTATCTGCCCTTATCTCAATTGAAAAGACAAGTTGCTGCAGAAATATCTGATTTTTTTTTTATCTTTCCCCTGACTTTGTAGAGGATTAAGTACCTGCCATTCTATGGATGTTGTAAACAGCAGTGCCGTTGTAAAAATACCATTTCACTCCCTTTCAGAGGTCTCCTTCTCAAGGAGGGCTGTTGTTGGAACAAGATCTTTCTTCTGGCCTACCTGAATGTACCAGCAGAGGATAGCTTGCGGGTGGTGGGAGGGGTGCAACTAAAATCTAAGTCATAGGTTGAGTGCTGTACCAGGTAAACTGCTGTCTGGATCCAAAGAATATCATTCTGTTAGTGGTATAAGATGCTTAACTAGCTCTTCCAAGTTTCAGGTTTTCAAAGACAGCCAAGAAATTTGACCACACTGTCATAAATTTAGGGAACAAAAAGGTCATCTGGTCAAATCCCCTCATTTTACAGATTAAAAAACTGAGACTTGGATATCACCTTACTAGGCCAAAGTCATATGCATATCAAACCTTATGCACAGAATATAAAATTAAGTTGTTTAGCTTCAGAAGCAGTTCTCTCATATATGTGTATATCTGTATGTATACAAACACACAAAGATTATATAGAATATAAATTCTTCCTTCCTTCTTTCCACCTTGTCTTCTTTCTTTCTTTCCTTCCTTTTTTCTTCCTTTTTTTCCTTATTTCCCCTTCTTCTCCCCTTCCTCCCTCCCTCCTTCCCTCCTTCCCTCCCTTCCTCCTTCCTTCTTTCCTCCTTCCTTCCTTCCTTCCTTCCTTCCTTCCTTCCTTCCTTCCTTCCTTCCTTCCTTCTTTCCTTCCTTCCTTCTTTCCTTCTTTTTTTACTGATTCTGTTTTCTTTAAGTTGCATTATCACAGTGACTTACCCAAAGTCACACAGGTAGTAAGTTTCAGAGACAGAATATGAGCCTAGGTCACCTGACTCCATAGCCAGAAATATTCAGTATATTTATTTACTTTGGGTTGCATTATCATAGTTATTTGCTGAAAATCAACCAAGAAGACCCTTTCAGAGGCAGAATTTGAATCAACCTCATTGACTTCAGCTCTGCCTCATTTCTTTAGGTTTGAAAACATGAGTGTGAATCAGGCAAAGCTTCTCTATGACAATGGATGGGACAATTGTGAGCCAAAAACAGTGCCCAAGTACTGGGGTTCCATACCAGGAATTTCCTGTTTCTCCTGGGATGCAGAGAGCTCCTCATTGTTGTGTAAGGTCCCAACCTGAGCTTGCTAGTATTTGCACTAGTTCTCCTGAGAAAGCTACTTTTTCACTACCCTCCGGGCAAACTCTGAGCTACATCTAGGGTGGGTAACACAGTAAAGTGTCAAATCTAAAAGATGGGGAGCCAGGAATTTACCAGTATATATTGGGATACAATGAGCAAGCCTTTGTTCACATCTGTCTCCTTTCCCTACCATGCACTGGTATTGTGCTAATTGATGGGGACACAAAAACAGGTGAGACAGGCCCTGCCCTCAAGAAACTTACAATCTAATGGGAGAGGCAGCATGCAAATAAATATATTCAATAGTGGGTTTTAAATGGGATAAATAGAAAGTCACTAACAGAGAGAATTAAGAAGAACTGGAAGTCTCACAGTTTTTTTTTTTAAAAAAAATGGATTTTAGTTAGGACTTTAAAAAGCCAGGCAAATTAGTAGTCTGAATGGAGAGGAGAGAGTGTTTCAAGTATGGGAGATGGTCAAAGAAACTGTTTAGAGGTGAGATAGAGACAGAATGTCTTATTTGGAAATTGCCAGGAGTTACTTGATAGTAGATTAGATGAACAAGAATCAGGTATAAGAAGACTACAAAGAGGAGAAGGCTAGATTATGAGAGGCTTTGAATGCCAAGCAGAGTATTTTGCAGTTGATGCTGAGGGCAATAGGAAGCCACTGGTGTTTATTGAATGAGAGGGACAGAGTAATACGGTTGGAACTGTCTTTTAGGAAAATCACCTCAATGGCTGAATTTAGGATGGATTGTAGTGAGAAGAAACTTAAGACAGGTAGACCCAGCAGGAAGCTATTGCATTAACCCAAGCATGAGGTTCATAGCTGAAACAGGGTTTTGGTCATGTCAGAGGAGAGTAGAAGACTTATTTGAGAGCTATTGCAAAGGTAAACTCAAAAGGCCTTGGCAACAACTTGGATATTGGGTGTGGGATCAGGTAAGAGATATAGAGGAGTCCAAGACTGCTCTTAAATTGTGAGCCTGAGGGACTGAGAGGATGGCATTGCCCTGTACAGTAATAGGAAAATTAGCAGGAAGGGATTAGAAGGAAGATAATGAGTTCTGTTTTGAACCTGTTGGGTTTAAGACATATATTCCATACATAGTTGGAAAGTCTGAAAGTCAATTGAAAATGCAAGGTTGTAGATCAACAGAGAGCTTGGGAAAGGAAAGGTAAATTTGAGAATTCAAGAATTCTGAAATCACTCAATTTGACCATAATCTATTGGTTTTCCACTTCTTTCTCTGTCTTCCCTTACAAAACCCTACTTTGCAATGATAACATGATCTCCAATCTATGTACTCTTCAGTCTCTCCCAGTCCATCTCCCCCATACTAACCACTCTCTCTTCTTTTCCCTATCTCGACCCCTTGATGAACCAGTTTAATTCTACAATGTCTTCTTCAATTGAATCGCTAGCCCCTTTATCATATCATTAATCAATTATGTTTAGCCAAGTCCCAGCCAGGGTTCATGACCATCATTTGCCACCTTTACTCCTACATGTGGGTTACTGAATGAAAATCAAGAAAATTACACAAGCATTCAAACTGGTTCCACTACAAATATTCAGTACACAGCTGGGCTGTCACTATTGCTAGGCAACCTTACTATACCTTCCTTATCAACTCAGTATCCCATCCTGCACAACAATTCTTCCAACCTTTTTCCATTCCTCCTCAAACTTCCCACATCTCCCTCTCTTCAAAGTTACAAATGGTCTTTTATTTGTCAGAATCAATAGTTTTTTCTTAATCTTCTTTCTCCTTGACTCTACTCCACTTTTTGACACTGTTGATCATGGTCTATTCTTGATTCTCTCTAGTTTGCATTCTTACAGAAAGAGCATTGGGTTTGAAGTTGGGCAGACCTAAATTCAAATGCAGCAAGTTATTGGACTTCTCTGTAATTCACTTTCCTCACATGTAAAAATAGGATTAATAATAGTACCTTACCTCCAAATTTGTTGTGAACATAAAATGAATTAAGATTATAGAAAGTAGTAGTAGTAGTAGTAGTAGTAGTAGTAGTAGTAGTAGTAGTAG
>JAJPUD010003271.1:102308-114611 GCA_023553655.1 Myrmecobius fasciatus | reverse complement strand
AGTAGTAGTAGTAGTAGTAGTAGTAGTAGTAGTAGTAGTAGTAGTAGTAGTAGTAGTAGTAGTAATAGTAATAATTTTCCCCACATGAACTTGGGCACATTACTTTTTCTCTCTCAGTCCTACCATCTTCATCTGAATAAGATAATTTCTAAAATTCCTTCCAGTTATATTCTAAGGTTTTTCTCACCTTCTCTCCCCCACCCCAACATTTAAGTAAGAATTTGGACTCAAAACTAAAGGAGAACTGGGAAGGTAATGAATAAGAGAAGAATAGTATGAACAAGTCCTGAATCTTAGGGGAAATATCTTGAAGCCCACACTTGTAAAAGTTCCAGTTTTCCTTCTAAACCCAAGAGATTCTGGTTAATTGGCAAATTGGTCCTTGTAATTTTCTTAGATTCAGATTCATTCCCATGTAATGCCCTAAGTCAGAATGCTTAAAGCATGTCTTTCTGTTGGTTCATTGTGATAAACTGGGATTTTAACAGAGATCCATTACCAGGGAATATATTCTCTTCTCCATTGACTCAATTAAAAGAAAACAATTAACCTACATTCCAAGAGAGCCCAAAATGCAGTTTTCTAAGGACAGAAAGTTTTCTTATAAGACATTTCCTGGGATAATTTTGCTATGGAGGTGTCAGGCAGGAAAAAAGGACTCAGTCACTTTGGGGTCCACAAACCTCCAGCTAAAGTATCCATGTTATTGTTGTTGTTTTCCAGGTTACGAAGAATTCCAATGAGGGAATTCTGGCTTGCAATCCTTTGCCAATACAGAAAGCAGGATTTTTTTAAAGTGGGAAGTTTTCTGGATTGGGAGGCTGGATCCTATTTCTTACATTATGTTATTTGGTGAGTGTAATTTGACCTCTCTGGGCCTCATTTTCCTGTTTTGGAAAGGGAAGGGTCAGAGCAGATGATCTGCAAAGTCTCTTCTAGGTATAAAACAATGCTTTCATGATGTAATATTAAGAGCACAAGGTATGTGAAAGATTTCTCAAAACTCACCCCCCCCCAAACAAGAGTCCTAAAATGCAGCTATTTGTAAGGATACTCTTAAAAAGATACTTGACCTTTAAATAAAGCTCCCTAGGGACTCCGGTACACTTGTGTGAGTCATAAGCCATTTATGCTGACTTCTGTGCAAGGATTCTTTTTCTTGTAAAATTCTTCTTGTGGTATAGACATGAAAGTGTCAGGAGACATTGTTGTTTCAAGAACTAAATGCAGAGGGGCTTATACATTTTGTATTTGGGGAAGGGGGGAAGGGAAACAGAAAAGAGGAGATGGAACCAATTAGCTCATCCCTAGGAGTTCTCAGAGTATCTGAGATGCTCTCTGTCTCCTTTTCTCATCCTTCCCCCCCCCTTTTTCCTTATCTGTTTTTCTGTCCTTCTAACTCTTTTCCTCTTAGCTTGAAAGGAGTCTGTAACAATAAAGCTGGCCTTGGCTTTTAGTTCCTATCATGCCTTCCCATCATACTGAAGAACTAAATGTACCAGCAGAAGAGAAGAATCAAGGGAGCTCTCCAGGAAGCAGTGCCCTGAAGTACCCAAAACTTGGCAACTTGGTTAGCTTTTGTTACATTTTTGGTTTTGAGTTTCCATGTGTGACACATGTTATGGAATCATGGGTGATGATATGCTCACACCTTGGCATTAGCAGGATCATAGAATCTCAAAACTGTGGAAATCAACGGAAGCTCAGAGTACATTAGAGCTTGCCTCAAGAGATGACTAGATTCCTCCTTACAGGTCTTCAGGTGAAGGTTGACTACTCGAGGTTATGTTGTAGGGGAGGAAAAGAGCCTGTGGAAGTAGGGCTCTATCAAAGAAGATTAAGCAAAAGGAAAAGACAAAGTATTAACTTAAAAAATGAGGAACAAAAAAGAATCCTAACAAAAATACTAGAGACACAAAAGGGGAAAAGACAGTAATTTCTCATAACTAAGTGCAAAAGAATTAAACAATATAATAAAACAGAAGACCGTGACAAATTGGGTAAAAAAAAAAAACCCAACAACCTCAAGCTCCACAGTCTGTTGCTTACAAGAAGCATATCTAAAAAGCAAAACCAAATCTATAATAAAACTCAGCCTAGGACAAAAATCAACTATACTTCCTGAGTAATTAATTATATATCCCAATTCTTTCAGTATCCTAGGGTAGTAGTTTGTCTGCATCTGCTGACTTATCCTCATTGGAGTTCAGCTCAAGACCTGCTTACTGTCCAATCCCTTTTCTTGATTGATTCTTGTCTAATTTCAGTTTTTGTTTAGTCTTCTCAGTGTTAAAGCTAGCTGAATTTGGATGGCACTGCCTTGGGCAATAGTAATTTCCCCATCCCTGCAACTCTGTCATTTGAGACTGAATAAGGAATCTTGCAGGGAGAATCCTTGTCCAGGTTAGGATTGGACTAGAATAGATGGCTACCCAACACTGACAATTTCTGGTTCTATGAATTGTTGGGGAAGTGACTGGATATTACATAATCTTGCTACTGTGTACAATGTTTTCTTGGTTCTATTTACTTCACTTAGCATCAGTTCATATAAGTCTCTTCATGACTTTCTGAAATCATCCTGTTTACCATTTCTTATAGAACAATAATATTCCATAGCATTCATATACCACAGTTTATTCAGCCACTCTTCAACTTATGTGCATCCACTCAATTTCCAGTTCCTTGCCTCCACAAAAAGGGCTACTACAAACATTTTTGCATGCATGGGTCCCCTTTCCTTTTTTATGATCTATTTGTATTAAAACCCTGTGAAGATACTGCTGGATCAAAGAGTATGCCCAGTTTGATAGCCCTTTGGGCATAGCTCTCCAGAATGGTTGGATTGGTTCACAACTCTACCAACAAGTTATTAGTTGAAGGACTGGATTTTTTAAAAAAGAAAGCAGGACATAAGAAACACACAGAGTCCAATCACAATATCATATCTGAAGAAGGCTTTGAACATAATCTTCTCCAACACTGCCCCATACATGTTACATGAAGCTATTGGGTCCTAGAGAGAGACTAGCTATTGGCCAAGGTGACACAATAGTATTGGTAGGTCTGAGATTAAATCCTACTTTAGAGACTGTCCAAATTGCACAGCACTTATAGAAGAACAAGTGGTGAAAGTAATGTGGGACACAGACCTTGATAGTAACTCAGTAGAGAGCCAACATTGGCTCATGGTCATTGCATGGCCCACTCTCAATTTGTCCTTGTAACTGGAGAGTTCAAGGAGATACCACTGGGAAAATATTCTAGCCCAGTGAAAATACCATTTGTGAATTCCTCTTGCAGTGTCCTTGTGGGATTCATTGAATGTCTTACTGGTAGAGAAAGAGAGGGAAATAGAAAGAGGAGGAGATTTTGTACATAGCTACATAAATCTGAATGTCTCAGAGTCCATATGGTGAGAGAACAGGACAGCGTAGGTTTAGATCTCAGCAATCCTTTTATTGTATTTCCCAGGTTAGGTGTGATAAAGGCACTTAATCAGCTCTTAAATTTTATAGAAACAGAAATTATTCTATCTGTAAAATAAAGAGGTTTGATTGAGTGGTCTGGTTCTATAATGTCACAAATTCCAAGGAGAGGAAGGAAAACTACTTGATAAGAATGAAGGATCCCATTGTACACAGCAATAGCAAGAGTGTGCTATGATGAACTATGACAGACTTGGTTCTTCTCATTAATTCAGTGGTACAAGGAAATCCCAATAAACTTTGGATGTAAAATGCTATCTGCATCCAGAGAGTGAACTTTGAAGACTGAATGTAAATCAATACATGCTATGTTCACTTCTTTTTCTTTTTATTCTGTTTTTTTTTCTTTCACAGTTTTTTTTTTCCATTTTGTTCTGATTTTTCTCTCCCAACATGATTCATAAGGAAATATGCTTTTAAAAAATGAATGTACACGTATAATCAAAAAATGTTGTTTTACATGTAACTGGGGAAAATTAAAATTAATTTTAAAAATACAAAGCAACTTTTATGCACATACAGAAATAAATCATAAGAGGACAAAAAAAAGAATGAGACCTCTTGAGGAAGGTTGGGTAGAGAACAGAAAAATTTTGTTATTTGCTTTACATTTTAAGTCATTACCTTAGAATGTGAATGGAAGTGCTGACCCGAGATTTATACCCTATTCCCCTTGTATTTCTTCAAAAAAATAGTTGCAATTATGCATAAGTAATAACTTTTATTTTTGTAAAGATTTAAGGTAAAAAAATACTTTCTCACAGCAATCCTAAAAGATAGGGGTTAGTGATATTATTTTCCTCATTCCTCAGAAACTGAGTCACAGAGAAGCAATGCAACTTATCCAGGATCACTCAGCTAATAAGAGACAGAATTAGAATCTGAACCCAGGCAAATCTCTCTGGTATATTTTCCAAGAAAATCCCATGGATAACATTGGTTTCTGATGATTCATGAGAACATGAACTGAAAAACAACTTAAATTTGCTTATTAGATTACATGGTATTGTGCTAAAATAGAGGAGGAGACATACTTCCTGCATGATGGCTTTTGTCTTAATAATGTTAATGATTATCTTAACCCTGCTAATTAATGTTTTATCTAAGGTCTTAATATAGCTCAGGACATAATAATTTGTGGTGTGTGTGTGTGTGTGCATGTGTGTGTGTGTGTGTGTGTATGTGAGCATACACTCTTTCTTACTTCCCTTGGTCTTTAAAGTCTCTAAATCTATGTAGCCCTTATAATAGAATAGCTCCTGATATCCCAGACCAACCTCAGAGGCTATAAATTTCAGTACATGTGGTCCCTGTTTTTTGGTTCCTATGGAAACCCCACAAAATGTCTTTTCAGCTTTTTCTGGTGGCTGAGCCAAAGCCCAGTGCCTAGGAAACAGCTTCCCAATAGAGAAATCTTGATTTCTCACTCATCTTGGAAACAGAAAGGGGGTTGTCTGGTTTTCTTGCTGCAAATGACCCACATGCCATGTGAGGACATATATAGCATCCAAGTCACTTATGTCTCATTTAGCTGGAGACAGAGGAGACAGATGCAGAAGTCTGTTTGCAGTTCCCCCCATCCCCAACCTGCCACAATGTCAGTAATGGCCACCATTAGAGATGCATTCTGGAGGGCTAAAGCAAGGTACTTCCTGGAATAGCAGTTCCCATGCAAATATTCTTGGAGATGACATCCTAAGATCAATAAATCAACCAACTAACAATCATTTATTTAGCACCTATGATATATAAACCATTTTTACAGATGCTAAGGACACAAACAAAGTGGAAATAAAATCCTTGTTCCCAAGAAGCTTACTTGGCAGAGATAACATAGACATAAATATATAGATACATATAAGACATGAATATACCTAGTCCCTTCTTTCCTCAAGCTTCCCACTACATTAATGAAAAAAGATCACGTTTAGAAGGAGGCACTTCATCTAAGCCTTGAAGGAATTGGAATTCTAAGAAATGGAGGTGAATGTCCATTTTTGGGATAGAACCAGTGAAAAATCACAGAGGTCAAAGATGGATAATCATTTGTAAGGGACACCAAGAAGGCTGATCTGGTTGGACTACTACAAATCCCTCTCCAGCTATGCTCATCTTCATCTTGCATATTACTCACAATTGTTCTATCTTCATCATCAAGGATTGTAATACAATTTTATTCAATTTTGGATCAATCCATGTCTCTCTTCATATATTGTTAGTCTTCACTGTAGTCTATAATATCTCTATCCCTCAGTCCTTTGTAAGTTTATATCACCTTTGCTCTATCTACCATCTCTTTCTTTCTCAGTGCCAACCCCTTAGTGAACCAGTTCAATTATACACTGGCATATGTCCTCAAATATCTTGTTTAGTATTCATGCCTTGCTAAGCCCAAATCCTAGATTTCTTCCTTCATCTATCTCCCCTATTTCTACTCATGTGGTGCTAAATGGATCTAGAGAAATTCATGTAATTTTGTTGGGGTCCACTATTAATTTGTTATTTGATCTCAACTGGGCCCTTGCCATTGCAAGGCAATTCTTTATTCTTCCATAATTATTTCCTGTCCCATTTTCTATAGCAGCTTTTCAACATCTTTTCTTCTCTCCTCAAACCTGCAACAGCACCTCTCAGCTCAAGTCCCCATCTCATACTTAATTAAAAATATCAAAGCCATTCACCTTCTCCCTGTCTCACAATCCCCACAATCCCCAAATTATCTGGCATCTCTAGGTCTATCTTCTTCTTTTTTAACAAATCTTTCTCCTCTTGTTTCTACTAATCATTCTCACTTCCAAACTTATACTGCCAATATCGAAATTATTCTCTAACAGCCAAAAAGCACCTACCACCTCTGATATTCCCACATTGTTCCATAAGATTAAGAATTGCTTGGAGGCATTTTCAGTAAACTAATGCTCATGGAAATCCCAAAGGTATCCTGAATTCTAAATTCTCTCAGAAAAGCTAAGAGAAACTCATCCACATTACTCCACTTTCCAAAGACACTAACATTTTTAAAGGCTTCACTGTAAGATAAGGAGTTTATTAATGCAGCAATATAATAGACTATTTCTTAAAAGAGTAAGCTTCCCATTCCTAAAAGTATTCAAGTAATGCCTGAATGATCATTTGCCAGGTATATTAAGAGAAGCTTTCTTCCCTAAGTCAGGAGAAGAGACAAGATGGATTCAAAGTTCCCTTTCAATTCTCAGATTTTCTGCTTCAGTGGAAAACAATGCAAAAATGGTGGAAGGCCAGCACCATCCTGTTTTGCAACTCTATTTTCTAGTTTAATCTCAGTAAAAGTCTAGATAAAGAATAATATTTGAGTCAAAGAAGGAAGTCCAATGTGCCCCTGCCAGAAACTGAAGAGAATGCCATATCCTGAGAGTGAGTTGGTCTCTATCTAATCACTGAGACACCATTCTTTTCTTCAGACATTAAAGAATACAAATTGGCTAATCCTTTGAAAAAAATAACTCAGAGAATAAGAAGAGTGAGGGGGAAAGAAAATAAAAACAACTTGAAACATCCTTGATTTCTCAACTTTCCAGTAATGTAATGAAGGAAAAGTGTTGGCTAATGCTAGACAAATGTAACATTAAATAACCTGAAGGAGAACAAAGCAAATTTTTTTTTCTTTAGTAAAATAACTTCCTTCGAGAGATGATTTTTCTTTCTCCTTGAGTTCCAGGTTAAATTCCAGCCCCAGTATCCTAAACTGAGTTGGTTTGTTTGTCTTGTTTTATGCCTGAGAAAGGGTGAGGAGGGAAGAAAAGACAAAAAGCAGTACAGGAAGGAACAAATACAGATATGTGGAAGCAGAAAGAGGAAGGATCAGTAATGATTGGATACAGATAGCCTCATGTTGATTTTACACAGAAAGCTATTTGAGTCAGATGGGAGAAATGGGCAGGCATGAAACAATCATGTATAAAAGAAGGGAAGTAGGAGTGTGAAAGGAAGAGAGGTAAGATATCTCTGGAGTAACAGTAAACTGCAGGGTGGTACTGTTAAAAGCAAATGGCATTTAGCTTATCTGTCATTTTGAGTTGGGTAATCTTTTATTTCACCAACATAACTCATAATCTCTCTACATCTTCTTACTTTAATAATTTTTTGTAAGTAATGACCAAATAATTTTCAATAATAATTAAATCTTCAAGAAACTTTTCTGAACAATCACTCCCTATACAGCCAATTGAGAAAGAATTGCAATTCCCATCCCCATATTAATATAAATCTGCCATAGACAATATATCCAATCCAGTTAAAGCTTTCAAGTGACTCTCTCCATGTTTCCTGGTGACCAGAGTAATGCTTGGCCAACATGACACACTTTCTTTCTTTTCTGATCATACACTTCCTGGTTACACAAGTCAGACCATGCTGCTCCATAGCTCAAGAAGCTTAACCAGCTTCTTATTGCCTTTTTTTATTATTGTTCTTCAGCAAACTCAGTAGTGTCTGATTCTTCATGACCCCATTTGGAGTTTTCTTGTGTTATTGCCTCTAAGAAAACTCTTGTATTTGACAGTTCAATCCCTTCATATTTTGACTCCCATTTATTTTTCCAAACTATTTGACCATTACACCAGCTCAGATAAGGTACATTCTATAAATTGTACCCTCCACAAATTACAAACTTGTTCCTCTTACATAAGACTTTTTGCAGTCTTGGTATTGAATAGGCTCTCCCTTATGCTTGAAATATTCTCCCTCTTTACTTCTACCTCTAAGAATCCTGAGTTCCCTGCATGGCCCAACTGAAATACCACCTTCTAAGCTAGATCTTTCCTGCTCCACTGATAGTTAATGTTCTCAAAACTTCAGTTCACCCCATCCCCTCTTCTCCAAATGGATAAAATTAGCTGCATTGGGGCCATCACAAGTCAAGGAAGTGTCCTTCACTGAGGAAACTTATTTTGAACCAATGAGGATTATTAAAAAGGAGAGACAACCACTCCCATTCCTGCCTAGAGTGATGAATTTCAGAATCTCTTGATTCTGAAGGATTCGAAGAGGTGAGATCTCTGCTGCTGCCTATTCTAAAGTAGGGGTCTTTGGCCTAGTTTACAGAGTTGCTTGAGCTAATTTGGTTTATAGCCTAGGGCTAGTAGGGGAAGCTGACCTGTGAGGACTCATAAACTATATTTAGTTTTAGAAATGTGTACTTACAGGGATTCCCAGAACCTAGGGGAAACAACTGCCTTCTGTGGATCCAACTCATGAGTGGAATATAAATTGGAGCAAGAGATGCTACAAGTCTCTCTCTTCTCATTCTCTCCTTTTTTCTTCATTTTTCTTCTACCTCTCTTCTCTCTTCTTCTGTTCTCTCCTTTTCTCTCTTCTCCTCTCTTCTCTTTTCCTTTCCTCTTTCCTCCTCTCCTCTCCTTTACTCCCTCTCTTGTCATCTGTCATTTTATGTCATCTATGTAAATTTTGTAATACTTATTTCTTTTTCTTTGCAACATCTCTCTCATCTGACCCTCTCTCTGCTCTCACACAACTGCCACTCCAGTTCAGCCCTTCATCACTTTTCCTCTGGGTTTTTGCAAAAGTCTCTTACTGGTTCTCTATGCCTTAAGTCTTCCCTTGTTCCATTCTATTCTACATTGCTGCCAAAATAATTTTCTTTAAGGATATATCTGACTGGCTTCCAATTGCCTCTAGGGTAAAATATGAATTCTTCTGTTTAGTTGTTAAAGCCCTACCCAACCTCATTGGATATTACACACCCTCCCATATTCTATAATCCAGCTACACTGGCCTTCTCCTTGTTTCTCATTACATCCCATTCTTCAGCTCTGTGCTTTTGCATTAAAAGTTTTCCATGCCTGAAATGTACTAACTCCTCACTTTTCTCCATAGAGTCTACCACTGCCTTTAATACAAAATTCAAACACAATCTTTTGCATGAAGTCTATCCTGCTGCCTTCACCCCAAACCGCTAGTTCCCTGCCTCCTAAACTCTCCTCCATTAAACTAATATGTACATATTTGTATTTATTCACTTTATATTCATGCAGTACATAATTATGTATTTCCTAGTTTTCTTCTTTAGAATGCAGGCTTTCTTTGAGAAAGGCCATTTTCATCCTTTGTATTTGCATCTCCAGCACCTAAAAAAATGCATAGAACTAGCAGGTGCTTCACAAATACTTGCTGATTGAGTAAATGACATTATCTACTTTAGCACTATAAGTCTTATTGAAACTTTGTATTCCCTCCACCACACAAACACTGCATAACCCATTGCTGTGCACATAATAGGTACTTTTTATAGATTTGATGCCTGGAGTATCATGGAATACCATCAGCCCAATTCCTGACTGCACAATGTAACAGAGTAGAGTAAATGTAAAGAGTTTTAGAATCTATATCATGTGTGTATAAAAATATCAGCTAAAATGGAATGCTTGTTCATAGGCCAACTGGGAAAACTTGCTGTTTTGAACACACACATTAGAAAATATTATGTTTAGGTTCCCAGAATCACCGTAATTCTGTCCTTGTGCATGTTTGCATACAATGATATGAAATTCTGGGTATCCCAGCAAGAGAGTAAGATGTGGGCTGCAAAACCCATCAATTTTCACTTCTGACTTGAACATCTCCATCTTTGCCAAGAATATCATATTAAAAAACATAGAAAGAATACTCCTGTATAATTCAGATGATGTCACATCCCAATTGGTGGGAGTTCTCACAACAGGGATCCATGTTCCTGCTCTCATAAGAATTTCAAGAAAGAGCCCCCTCCAGAAAAAAAATTAGCCTCCAAAGAATACTGTTTAATCAAAAATGCGTGAAAGGATTTATTTTCTAGGGATCACAGGAAATCAGAGAGATCCTTACTTTTAAGTGGTATAGTTCCCAAGTGAGCTAGCCTAGCCTCCTTATCCTCAGTGGCTGCCATGTGGGATTTGGGAGGATGTAGGCTCCATGAAACCCCATCCTCCTCATTTCTGAAAAGTAAAAACTGAAGAGAGGTCACTCAGTCAATCATTAGGATAAGTGGTAGGTGGTTAATGGGAATCAGCCTTCTCAATGAAGTATAGGAATGGAAGTGTTGGAAAACCCCTCATTCCCCAAATACTATGAAGAGAAATACAAATCATCAACTTGATATTGGGAGGAGTAATGAAACTTAGATTCTGGTGTAGTTTCTTCCCTCCATAAGCTATGGAGCAAGTTGATTTGGAAAATATATTATTCTTCTCTGGGAGAGTCATCAAAATCTGTGATGTGGGGAATCAGAATAATTTCACATTCAGTACACTTTACAAAGCTCTTTCTTCACAATATCCTTGTGAATGGTTTCATCCCTTAGTTTACAAAGGAGGAAACTGAGGCTTAGAATAATATATTGCAGTCAGAATCTCAACTCTTAAGTCTAATGTTCTTTCCACTGTATGGCTTGACCTTTCTGAGTCTTATAAGTTAGAAAACAAGGGACTTAGCCAGATGATGTCTGAATTTCCTTTCTATCTCAGAAATATACTATTTTGAAATGTAAACCTAAGCCATTACTGGAAAGCCAGTTTTGTCCAAATTCCCCAGTGCTGGAGAAGTCCTATTTTCTCTATCAAGGTTCAGAACCAGTAGGAATTCTCTAGGTGAACAGAGCCTCCCACCCCATTCAGGAAGTGACAGCTTTCTCTATTCCTATATTACTTATGATCACAGAATTACAAGCTTTAGAACTGGAAGATACTTTAAAGTGAATCTCCAGTCTTATTTTACAGATAAAGAAATCAATCCATGTGATATCATTCGATATCACATGACCTATCTAGGGTCATGGGGCAAGAAAATAGCAAAATGAGATTCAAAATCAGAGCCCCTAACTCTTCATTCAGATCCTTTTCTCCCTTAATCATTCCCTCAGGATTCAGGATGTTCACTTGACCCACTTTTTTCTTTCCTCCCTTTCTGCTTCTCATGAGAGAAGCTGGGAATTTGGGAACATATATCTGGCAGTTCAATACTCCCAGATCATGACTAAATATAAAAGACACACTTGGAATTTTGATCACTTAATTCATAGCATCAAAGGATTAAGAAGTAGAAGAGAGCTTAGAGGTCATCAGTTCCAACCTCCCCATTTTGAAGATGAGAAGAATGAGATCCAAATGGGGGAAGAGACTGCCTTGAAGTCACACAGAAAGGCAAGAAACAAAATTGGAATTTAAAAGCAGGACTCTCAGTTCCATTATACTGACTACTACTCCCCAAAGGAATGAAATGGCAGCAGAGGAAATGAAATTTCGTTATCTTCACTACATTACAAAATACCTCAGTCCAAAAAGGTGCCAGCCTTATTCTATAGTCTATACTGTTGAAAGACAATGGATCTAGATGTTACTAAAAGTACCTACTGAACAGAAAATGCAACAATCCAGCATTTGGATGGTGATGAACAATAACTGAATGGTGCCTATAACTTATATCTATTTTTGTCTTCACCAAAAACTCTAAAGAACTCATTAGACCATCATCCTCAAACTACTTCCCAGGGATAAATAGGTAAGTAGAATACCCTTCCTGGCAACTTCCCCAACTTGCACTTACACAAATGTTGGGTCCTCAGAGTTGGGCTGATTAAGAATAGCTCTGGTTCTAGGGACAACCCTGTGTGTTTGCTCTTCCAAAGATAGTTAATAAGCCCTCACAAGTGCAGATCCTGATAACAATCATTCAGGAGATCAAATTAGCAAATCAAAGGTATTAATTCAAATCAGATTAAAATGATAAAGCAAAAAGGATGGATGGATGGATGGATGGATGGATGGATGGATGGATGGATGGA
>JAJPUD010003271.1:0-102298 GCA_023553655.1 Myrmecobius fasciatus | reverse complement strand
GGATGGATGGATGGATGGATGGATGGATGGATGGATGGATGGATGGATGGAGTAAAGAGCTACAAAGCATCCCTCCTTCTTCCTCCAAAGCTTAGAGGAAAACTTTTTCTAGAGAAATATTTAGTTTTCCTTTAGATTTTATTATCTTCTTGGTTTGCTTTAGGGAGTTTATTCAATCCATAGCTTTTCTTCATTCTAGTCAGAATTTTCTTCTTTATTTCCAAGAGCCTTAAGGCTTCCTCATTAGAATACTGTGTTCTTCCTGCTCCTTGATATATAGCTTTATAGGCTCCTGAGCATCTCTGACCAATGCTTATAGGTTTCTGAGCATAGAGCTTGTCTAGGCTTCTCTGGTAGGACACTTTCTGCAGAATCCACTGTTTCTTTACTGGTTTTGGCTATTTGTGTAGACCAAGTATGCATGAAAACCTAATTTTTCTTCAAAGTATTTATATGAGAGGTGATCAAGTCTGTTCCTATTAACTTCACTATCTTAATCAGAGCTCTTCTTAGTTAATCTCCAAGTTATAGGTCTCCTTCTGGACTCCTTTCTTGACTCTATTCCTCCTGAATAGACACTACTGGAAGCTCAGAACTGGAGACATTCAGATATGGCATATACTTGCTCTCTCTCCTTGTTGACTCTTAAACTCTGGAATGACTTTGAGGGATGACACTAAGGTCTAGAGGAGGACATAGTCTCCAGAGTCAGCATATCAGGAAAGCATAATATCAGTCTTTACCAGATAAATTCCTAGGATCTACTTCCTCTGTAATACTAAAAATTAAGACTCATTTTAAGGGTAAACTCAAATCTCTGAAGATCTACTGGATTTACCCACAAATTGTTAGCCATTCATAATATTCAAACATGCTTCCAAGCTACTTGCAATAACATATACTCCATCAGAACCAAAAATGCCCCTAAACTATATATATATATATACATATATATATATACATACATATATATGGCATATATATATATACATATAATACACACACACACATATATATATATATAATGAAATATGCTTCTATGCAACTCTGTCCCACCTAATTTCTCTGTTTCTCCCTCTCTCTGTCTCTGTCTCTCTTTCTGTCTTTCTCTCTGTATCTGTTTCTCTTTCTCTGTCTTTCTCTTTCTCTCTCTCCTCCCCCTGATTTTCTCTTTCTACCCTTCTCTTTTCCCTTTTCTCTCTCTTCTCTCTTTTTCTCTACCTCTCTCCTTCCCTCCATCTTTTTCCCTCCACTTCTACCTTTATATTTCCCTTTCTCTTTCTCATAGTTTCCCTACATAATTTTCTTTATTCATCAGTCATTTTCTCATCAAGTATATTGCTACCAGTCTCTGGGACCAGAGACCATGCCCTGGAAGACTCAAATCATTTCAGTTCCAGAATACCCTCTTTGAAATCCCACTGTCCAGACTTACTTCATTTAACCCCTTACCTCTTGGCAACTCCAACCAATCTTCACTTTAACTCCTTATTATCTTCTAACCAATTAATCTGACATAATGCATGACCCCATTCAAAGTCTATCAGTAGGAATATCTCCATATAAGTGTGTATAATGTTTTGATGTTTACTGAGTACTTTCATTCACATAATAACATTTTAGAAGTTGATAAGTAATAAGCAAGCATATGTGCTAAGCACAAACCTGCTTTTCAGTTCTGGAAACACAATGAAATAAATCCTGGACCTCTACTGAAAAGGGCATATCAAGCTACTCTCCTGTGACTTCCCTCATCATTTTTGTCACATTCTGATTTTAAAATATTATTTCTTGACCACCATCCCCCAGGAGGTTTTTTGTAGGTTTTCTTAGAGGAACCTTCTTAAGGGTTTGAACTGTTTCCATTTTTATATTTCTACCTCCAATTCATAGTACATAGCAAATACTTAATAAATGATTAATAAATTCTCTCTTTGATCATTTTATTAATAATTTCTCTCTTAATGACAATTGATAATGTACCAATAGTCTTATTTATTAATAAATTATCTTTATTTAATTGAGGCTATTAATAGATTAACTAATTAATCATTTAACTAAAATATTTCCATTCATTCATTCAATGTCCTTCATAACATGAATTCCCATTCCCCCTATGTATTCAGTACTCTCGGCCCAAATTTTATGAGGTCAGAGGATGGCTTTGTAACCATAAGTATGTTGCTAGCATCAGAAAATCACAGCCTGAGTACTCTTATACAATATGAAAATATAAGAACAATGAAGGTGGAAAATGGAGAATAATTAATAATTAGGAGAAGCTGTAAGCAGTTATTTCCCACTTGGGGTCTACCAGTAGGAATAGCTCTATATAAGTGTGTATAATGCTTTGCTGTTTATTGAGCACTTTCATTCACATAACCACATTTTAAGTCAATAAATTAGAAGCAAACATGTGCCAAGAGATGAATATGAGAGCATGGCATGGTCTATAAATATAGTGCCAGGGAAATTCAAGCTCAGAATAAGCTGAGAGTGGTGAGAGAAGCTAAAGAACACAAAAGTGATGTTTTTGGTTTTTATCTTAGCTCTTTGGAAAAGAAATAGGAGAATAGAAAGAAAGATAGACCTCTTTTAGTGAATGACTTGACAGTAAATAAGTAATATAAGAGAGAAGACAGAGCTACTCATTTCAATTTTTCTTTTTATCCTGCCGTGAAGATTAACCATTGCAATGGAAAATACAGACAAAAAATAGCTAACAGAGGGTTACCCAAGATATGTGAGGAAACAATAAAATAGAACCTAGTTGTCATTGAGGACGTCAATGCTCCAGATAAACTACATTTGAATTGATTAGTGATGCAGTCACTGTCAGGAGTATTTGAAAGATTATGGAAAATAAGAGAGGCAAAACAGTATCCAAGAGAGGTTATGTCTGAGTTTTTTTTTTTTTAAAAATAAGAGAATGGAACTTACAAAATGTACTTCAGAGTATTGAACTTTAATAGTAGAAATTTATACTCAAATAGATCATTGAAGACATGGTTTATGAACTTTTAGAAAGAGAGGTAATGATTGCAAAGAGCCAATACAATTTTGTAAATAACAAGTTACATAAAACTACTCTTCTTTCTTTTTTTGACAGTTATTAAACTGGTAGATGAAGGGAGATTTGCCGAGATTTCAACAAGCATTAGAAAAAGAATTTCATTTCATTCTTGTAGAGAAGATGGAAAGTTTGGTAAAAGACAATGATACAATTGAATGGATTCAGAATTGTGTGAATATTTAAAGAGTAATCATTAATGACTCATTGTCACTTGGGCTTCAGGTTTTTAGTGGAATGCTCTAGGGATCTGTCCTTGGCCCTGCACTGTTTAATATTTTTATTAACCATATGGTTAAGGGAAAGTTATGAAGCTCATTAAATGTACAGATGACACAAAACAGGAAGGATTAGCTAACATCCTAAATCACAGAACCAGGCTTCACAAAGTTCTTGAAATGCGAGAGATATATTAGTCAATGTTTAACAACTGGCTTTCTGAGAGAGGAAAAGGGTTGCACACACAAATCTACGGTATTAACATTTTATCCATTATGTTCTTAAATCTAGAGAATTAGCAAGATAATAAATCAAGCCCAGATTGGCAGAGTCTGCTTATTTCTGAGGTATAAATCCTGACACTAAAAAAATAAATAAATAAATTGGCTACAACTCTCTTTAGATGATTCAAGCTGGCTCCAGCATACCCCTGCTTGCTAGAGCATGGAACTAAATGTAGAATTGGAATTCATTGCAGATAAATGTAAAGTTTTACCCTAAGGTTAAAAAATCAAATTTGTGAAAAAGAATATGGAAATCATAGTAAGAATAAAACTTGTATGATCACAATCTAGAGGTTTTAGTTGGTTCAAAGATCAATAAAATTTCTGACATCTCAACTTTTTAAGAGGCAGCCTAATGTAATATGTAGGGCACTCAACTTGAAATTGAACTTGAAGTCAGGAAGACTAGGGCTCAGATCCTACCTCTGAAATTTATTAGTTATGTCTCCTTGAGCTAGTCATATAACCTCTGTGTGCCTCAGTTTCTCATCTGTAAAATGAGGGGTTTGGATTTTATGGCCTTGGGAACACTTCAAGCTCTAATGTATGATCCTACGATCCAAGGACCTTGGGAGTCAAGGGAATGATGTACCAGTCAGAAAAGCTAATGGAATCTTGGTGTTTTTTTATTTTTATTTTTTTTTATTAAAAAGCATGATTTTTAGGAACAAAGAGGCCATGGGTCATCAGCACATAGCTCTTGTTTCATGCCATTTGCCATCTGAAGGGCTGATTCTAGCTATGAGTATTACAGTTTAAGAATGTTGATGGCATAGCATTTTCACTCCTATTGTTGTTTGCTTGAATTTTATTTTCTTTCTCATTTTTCTTCCTTTTTGATCAAATTTTTCTTGTGCAGCAATTTAATTGTATAAACGTGTATGCCTATATTTGATTTCCATATATTTTTTACTATGTTTAACATATATTGGATTACTTGCCATCTAGGGGAGAAGTGGAGGGAATGGAGGGGAAAATTGGAACACAAGGTTTTGCAAGGGTCAATGCTGAAAAATTATTTTTGCATATGTTTTGAAAATAAAAAGCTTCAATAAAATTTTTTAAAAGAAAAAAAGCAAAACAAAAGAATGTTGATGAAAATTTAAATACACCCACATGTATAGAGTATATTATAAAATTTAAAATGGAGTATAAATAAAAAGTTGTTGTTATTACTCTTATTATTAATTTTTGTAATGGCTATAACACATCATAAATAGAATGCTGGCCTCAGAGTCAGGAAGACCTGAGTTCAAGTCCTGTCATCAACAGAGATTGACTATGTAACTCTGGGCAAGCCTCCTACCTTCAGTACTCTAAGGCAAGGGTGTAAACATTAACATTTCAGAGAAGGTGCTAATTTGCAGAGGTAAAGGATATTTTCTCACCCAGAAGTTCCCTATACATGGATTCATTTCTATATGTATTCTATATGTATATAAATATTCATTTCTATATCTATATGTATGGATTCATGTTCTATATATACTATATGTATGTACATATGTCTAAACTTATTCTTAATAATTAAATAGCGTTGATAACATAATAAAATGTAAATAATAATAATAATAATAAACATCCATAAAAGGGCAACCAAGATAATGAAGAGCATTGAGTCCATGAAACATAAGAATAGGATAAAGCAATGAGGGATTCTTACCCTGGAGAAGGAGCAATTAGAGGATACAATGGATAGGGAGCAGGCCATGGAGTCAGGAAGAATCAAATTCCTGAAT
Organism: Myrmecobius fasciatus; assembly: GCA_023553655.1. Taxonomy (NCBI): domain Eukaryota; kingdom Metazoa; phylum Chordata; class Mammalia; order Dasyuromorphia; family Myrmecobiidae; genus Myrmecobius; species Myrmecobius fasciatus. Next base: position 96,986 of record JAJPUD010003271.1, on the reverse strand, counting down.
TTAAATCTGACTTCAGACACTTTCCACCTCTGTAACCCTGGACAAGTCACTTAACCCTGTTTGCCTCAGTTCCCTCATTGGTAAAATGAGTTGGAGAAGGAAATGGCCAACCATCACAGCATCTTTGCCAAGACCCCAAAAGGGGTCCTGAAGAGTCAGGCACCATTAAGGTGACTGAGAGCAACAAGCCTAGAGAAGAGCAGACAGTGGGGGGACATGATAGCCTATCTGTATGTATTTTGGGTATCAATTATATTTGGTTTGTATAATCCCAGATGACCAAAAAATGTGTAGAAATTTCAAATAATGACTTTAGACTGGATGTCAAGAAAGATTCCTAATATTGTTGGCTATTTCAAAGTGGACTGGATTACCTGAGAAGTGGAAGAATGCTCTTCACTTAAGCCAAGACAGGAGGACCACTTCTTGCTTTATTATAGTATGGATCCCTCTCCAATGTGAGTTTTACTAGATGGCTTGTTGAAAAACCTCTTACTACTGAAATTTTCTGAATCTAATTGATTTCTAAAATGTGGTGTAGTTCTAGGTCTAAATTAGTATCCCTTTAATGTACCTTTGGTACATTATGATTAATTATCCCAGAATCCCCTTTCCCTATCCTCTATGGTTTCCTTTGACAACCACAATATACTTCCTGCTATCCACATTCCTTTTCATAGATGATTGTATTTTCCACATCTGGGTTTTGTTTTGAATAAGGAAGCATTAAGGGCTGAAAATTAATTCTTTCTTCCAAGGTGTACTTGTAGGTCTTGTTGCCATTAAAACTTGGACCTTATTTATATCCGATCTGAAATGTTGTATCCTTCCTTAGGCATCTTGATGGCCCCACTTTTTTGTTTGATTATTAAAGATTTTTATTTTTAAAACATATGCATGGATATTTTTTCAACATTGACTCTTGCAAAACCTTGTGTTCCAAATTTTCCCCTTCCCCTCCATCCCTTCCCCTAGATGGCAAGTAATACAATATATGCTAAACATAGTAAAAACATATATTAAATTCAGTATATGTATACATATTTATACAATTATCTTGCTGCATAAGAAAAATCAGATCAAAAAGGAAGAAAAATTAGAAAGAAAACAAAATGCAAGCAAACAACAACAAAAAGAGTGAAAATGGTATGTTGTGATCCACTCTCAATTCCCACAGTCCTCTCTTTGGGTATAGATGGCTCTGTTCATCACAGGATCATTGGAACTGGTCTGAATCATGTCATTGTTGAAAAGAGCCATATCAATCAGAACTAATTATCATATAATCTTTTGTTGCCATATACAATGATCTCCCAGTTCTGCTCAGTTCACTTGCATCAGTTCCTTTGTCTCCCCACGCATCTCTAAAATCATCCTGCTGATCATTTCTTATAAAACAATAATGTTCCATAACATTCATAAACCATAATTTATTCAACCATTCTCCAATTTCCAGTTTCTTGCCACTACAAAAACGGCTGCCACAAACATTTTTGCACATGTGGGTCCCTTTTCCTCCTTTAAGATCTCTTTGGGATATAAATCCAGTAGGGTGGCCCCACTTTTAAAGGCTCACCTGATTACTTTTGGACTTCATGTGGAAACTTGATCAGCTTTAGTTCAGAAGGAGATCTTAAATTATCACCTACCCTTATCTTACCCTTGTGGCAGGAGTCATAGTTGCATGCCACTATGTCCAGTCACTTTTGTATTTTTCAAATTTCAATCTTTTTGGAAGAACTCTGCATTATACTTTTCAAAAACTCAATGAGTAATTTCATATGGAATGATGGAGGGTTGAATGATATCAGGGAAAAAGACACTGGAATAGGATGCTAAGGAATTTGTTGTTTCAACCATGGTAATCTCCAGGAAAAGAAAAGACCATTCAATACCAGAGAATTTAGACCTTCATCTAGATAGATCCAGGGAATTGGAGTTTCTCAAAGATCCTTTCTCTTTCGACAGTATCATGGAATCTCAGAGACAGAAAAGATTTATGTTATCCAGGTTAATCTCCACTAACCCAAATTTTCTTTACTGGAAAACTGATACTATTTTATGGAATTTTGTCCTTCCTCTCTTATCCCTAAGTGAAACTTTGATCAGAGTCAGCTTCTTGGACTTTTTTTTAAGTCCCTTTATCTTGCCTTAGGATATGCATGGCTTACTATACTTTGTGTGCCCTGTAAAGAGTAGATTTCTGCCAAAATTCTCACAGGAATAGAAATTGTTGATGTCTGAAAGATGCTCTCAAGTTAAAACTGCAGCTTGCTATAGAGGACTTCATGTATTGTTTATACAATGTGAATGGGACTACCCACAAGGTCAGAGCCAAATGAACTAAAATGTAATTTTAGTTCAGTCATTTCTTATTTTATTTTTCAATTAACAAGCATTTATTTTTCTCATTCCCACCTATTTAAAAGATGTAAATGTGATAGACATAAATAAAAAATCAAATAAAATAAATAAAAAGAATAAATAAAATAAATAGAATAAAAGTCAAATAAAAAGAAAAAAAATCCTCACAATTTATATTCAAAAATATATGTTTCATTTTGATCTTGATTCCATCTTAAATCTGCACTGTTAGGGAAAGGGTCTGCAGTCACCTGTGTGTCACCCAAGCTCAAAAGTTCATTGGAATGAACTGTCTTCTCAATAGTGAAGACTAAGCTTCTCCCATTAATGAAATAGTAATCAGAAGTTATATTGAATGTTAAATCTATATTCCCTAGTCTAAAAGTACTTAAGAGAGCAGGTAGATACAATTCTGTTCTAGTATCTCCTCTCTCTAAGGAAATGAATGGCCAAGTTTATGACTTTCTGCTTCCCCTTCTTGCAGAAATAAAAATCTTCCTTGGAGAAGTGGGGCAGGAGAAAGGAGGCTATAGTTGTCTATGCTGTTTTCCATAGAATCACTCAACAACAGCCCCAAGCAGTACAAAGAAGATAGCCCTCACTACATATGTTGGGTGCTAACTTCTTAGGAGTTAAAATTAAGAACCCTGGAAGGTCATCTAGTCTAAATTTAGTTGAGAAAATATTGTTTCTTTTTCTAACAAATTACAAGTGTGAAAAAAAAGGAAAATTATCTGACTTCAATATGAATACATTGGATAGGAAGTAAAGTAAAGAATTAATAGCTTCTGGATTAAAGTGGTCCTTTGAATTTGCACTTGATACTTATTTATTCTTATTATTTTAACCCAATAAAGCCAGACTTGAGGATGAATTTCTCTACACAAGACCAAGGTTTAGTTGAATACAGTTTTGATGTGAAAGGATAGCTTAGAAAAATTAATCATGTTTAAAACATTTCATAGATTGTTAATTTATCTATCTGTCTTATCTGTTTAGTCATCTGCCACCTATTTATCTATTCATTTGTTTTCTATTCATTTATTTACCTAGGCACTCATTTCTTCACTTATTTATTGATTTATCTATTGACTTATTTATTATTCATTTGCTTATTTAGACTATTCTTATGGACACAAAGAAAGGGGTAGTCATAGTGCCCATTGTCTGATGATCAATATGTCTGTTATTCATTCGTCATATTTGTTGGCATAGTCCAGGGAGTTGTGATGAGAACTATCATTAGATTATCTTCATAGCACCCACTAGAAAGAAAGAGATGTAATAAGATGGAATCTCAGCAAAATAAGAAGTGAAAGGAGATCTATTTACCTAATGCAGATCTTCAGTAAGGTACATGAACTCTACCACCTGTATAATCATGAAAGGACAAATGGATCAAAATGTAGAGGAGCAACTGAGGACAAATCCTGATGGGTAAACCACCTTGGACAGTAGGAAGATATTGGATTCAGAGTCAGAAACCTAAAAGTACATATAAAGAGTAGTGTGAACTGGAATTTTCCAACTCTAAAGCATACTGCCTCACCTTATCTAAATGATTTCTTGGGTCTCTTCTAGTGTTAGATGTTATTATCCACCTTCTCCTAGCCTTATTATTTTTTTCCTTAATCTTCTTTGAAACTATTTTCAATTGCTTTTAGGAAAGTTCTTAAAACATTAAACTTTAGGCATTTTAATGATTCAACCCTCTACACTCATCTTTTCATGTGTCAATAATTGGCATATTTTTATATTTGAATGTACTATTTTTTCATGCTTCATGTGCATCTCTTAAGTTCAATCATATTAGACTTGGTCAAATATTCTAGGTTGGCAGGGACCTATTGAATCCTGACTCCAGCATACAGTGTGTTAGCTCTCACTCCCATGTTTCTGTCACTTATAAAGTAGCATATATGGCAAGCATTCAGTCTATGATTAATCCAAGCCATTTGATTGAGAAGTTGTCACAAAAAATATCCAATTCAGTACCCTCATTTTACAGAAAACTGTTGTTTCCAAGTTCTAGGAAACTTCTATTTTTTCAATGCATTGTCAAGAAAAGTCACATTATCAAACACTGACGCCTCAAGCCAGAAGTAACCTCAAATACTTTTCTATACGCATAGTTAGATGGTGGAAAAAAATAAAGATAAATTCAGTCAAACCACTTCAAAACAAATTAGCATATCTTAATGAATTAGGCTGCATATTTTTCCCTTTTAAATTTATGCATATAGGATGGAGAATTTAAAAAAAGGCAGAACTGTGGGTAGGGATACAAAACAATGAGGTAGGCAAAAAGCACACGTGTATTCTTAATGGCAGAAAGTTTTACTTTCTTTGGCATGTATATGGTAAAGATCTGAATTTATACAGAGGGAAGAAAGTTCTAGTCTCTCTTCCAACCTGTACTTAGTCCAAATGTCCAACTGCCTGGTGGATATCTCTAACTTCATTTATTAAAGGTTTCACAAATTCAATACATAACCACTTGAAATCATGAATCTCCTATTCTGCTGAATGTTCTTTTCCTCCATACTTCCGTAACTCTGTTGAAAATTAGTTACTGCAAACTCCCATTTCCCAGGTTCAAAGTAACACTGTCTTCAATCTGTTGCAGAATTTATCCCATTTATATATTGCTTGTACATGATTGTTTGCATGTGGTTTTCTCTACCAGATTGTGAGTCTACAAAAACAGGGAAAATTTTTGTCTTCTCTTGTTTTTCCAGTGCTTGGCACATAGAAGGTGCTTAATAAATGTGTATTAAACTGATGATGAATCTTGAACATCTTCCTCTCACCTGTTGCTCCAAGAAGCTGTAGCATGGGAAGTGTTTATACCCAGGTAAAAATTGTCTTGATAGATGAGTTAAACCAGATTGAGGATCACCAATAGGTCTCAAGTCCCTTGGTGAATTAGGAAAGGTATCTACCCCAAGCATGTGAAGACTTGCCCCAATAAAGAAGGCAGTTGAGAAAAATTTGTTCCAATGGCCATAGAGGTGACTTGAGCAGTTTCTGTGGAGCTCTTAGAACTGTGGAGTTCTTGGTCAGACATCAAAGACACCAAGGTCATCCATTGCATCTCAAGCCATCTCTGGTTGTCTTGACTTTTGTCTTGCCACTGGATTTTGAACACTTTGGATATAGGAAGCTGATGACTTTCTGCAATTCTGCTTCACTTAAATCAAATTCATTCACAAATCAAGACATTACCTCCTGATATCATTGGTCTTTTTCAGAAATGAAGAAGGAACAACTTCACATTCCAATCAAACTAGATTTCTAGTTATTTCTTCAACTAGGAAAAAAACACATCTTAATTCCATGAATTTCTATAGACTATACTTAATGCTTGGAATGAATTCCATTTTCATTTAAACTTTTCAGATTCCTTTTCATCACTCAAGGCTTACCTAAATTACCAAATTTTGATGTAATCTAGGTTGATTTCTCCACTTTTCTTTGTCTTCCCAAACATTCCCTTAATACTTTATCTTATCTCTCTTTGGTCCTCTTAGCTTTCTACTTTACATTAAAGACTTTTTGAAATGACCCAGTAAAATATCAGCCTCTCAAGAGCAGAAGCTATTTTTCACTTTTGCCTTTGTAGTCACACAATTTAGCACCATGTCGTACACATAGCAGGTATTTAATTTATGTTTTTTTTAACTTTTAAGAAAGGCTATTGGCTGTTTTCTGGGCATTGGATAAGGGAGAAAGGAAAAGATTTATGCCATACTCAACAAGCTGAGCTGATAATTGAAGGCACCCAAGCTGTGATACTTTGTGGATGTTTTATTTGAAACACAATAAGCTGTGTACTCCACTTGGGAAAGTCTTCACATGCTTGGGGTAGACACCCATTTAACTATTCATTGGGTGTGAAGCATATTGGTTACCCTCAACCTGGTTTAGCACCATCCATCAAGACAGTTTTACCAGAGTGTGGTCACTGTCCATGCTATAGCTTCTAGGAGTCACAGGTAAGAGAAAGACTTTTTTAAAATAGCATTTTGTTTTTTCCCAATTATATATTAAGAAAATTCTTAGCATTCATTTTTTGCAAGATTTTGAGTTCCAAATATTTTTTCCTCCTTCCATCCCCTCTCCTATTTTGAAAATGGTGGGCAATTTGATATGTTGTACATGTGCTATCATGTAAAATATATTTCTAAATTAGTCATAGTTGTGAAACAAGAAACAGACCAAAAGGGGAAAACCATACATGAAAAAAGATAAAGTAAGTGAAGAAAATATGCTTCAACCTTCATTCAGAGTTAATCAGTTGTTTTTTTTTTTTTAATCTGGATGTGGATAGCATTTTCTTTCATGATCCCTTTGTACCTGTCTTGGCTCAATGTATTGATGAAAAGGGTGAATCGTTCATAGTTGATCATTACACTGTGATACTGTATATAATTTTTCCTGGTTGTATTCATTTTACTTTGTATCAGATCATACACATTTTTCCAATTTTTCTCAAATCTGCTCATTCATCATTTCTTTTTTTTTTATTAAAGCTTTTTATTTGTATAACATATGTATGGGTAGTTCCCCAGCATTGATCTTTACAACGCTTTCCATTACAAATTTTACCTCCAGTCCCCTCCCCTTCCCTAGATGGAAGGAAGTCCACTACATGTTAGTAATGTAATAATAGTTGATAAGTTGTGCAAGAAAAATCCTATCTACAAGAAGAAAAAGAAAATCAGAGAAAGGAAACACAATGCAAGCAAACCTCAATAGAGAGCATGAAAATGTTATGTTGTGGTCCATATTTCATATCCCTCTCTCTGGGTGTGTATGGTCTTTTTCAGTGAACAATTGGAACTGGTTTGAGACAACTCTTTGTTGCAGAGAGAGCCATGTCCATCAGAATTGATCATCATGTAATATTGTTATGGCTGTGTATAATGATCTCCTGGTTCTGCTGATTTCACTCAGCATCAGTTCATGCAAGTCTCTCCAGTCCTCTCTGAAATCCTCCTGATGGTCGTTTCTTACAGAACAATAATATTCCATAACATTCATATACCATAATTTATTCAGCCACTCTCCAAATTGATGGGCATCCCTTCAGTTTCCAGTTTCTAGCCACTACACAAAGGGCTGCCATGAACATTCTTGCACATGTGGGTCCCTTTCCCTCCTCTAAGATCTCTTTAGGATATAGGCCCAATAGAAACACTTCTGGGTCAAAGGGTACACACAGTTTGATAACCTTTTGAGCATAGCTCCAAATTGCTCTCCAGAATGGTTGGATCCGTTCACAGTTCCACCAACAATATATTAGTGTCCCAGTTTTCCCACATCCCCTCCAACCTTCATCGTTATCTTTTCCTGTCATTTTAGCCAATCTGACAGGTGTGTAGTGGTACCTCAAAGTTGTCTTAATTTGCATTTCTTTGATCAATAGTGATTTGGAGCAACTTTTCATATGACTAGAGATGGTTTTAATTTCATCATATGAAAATTGTCTGTTCATAACCCTTGACCACTTACCTATTGTCATTCATCACTTCTTAATGCATAATACTATTTCATTACATTCATATACTAAAGTTTGTTCAGCCATTTCTCAATTATTGGGCATCCCCTCCATTTCTAATGCTTTGCCACTTTACTATAAATATTTTTGCACATGTAAATCTTTTCCCCTTTTTTATGATTTTTTTTGGATACAGGCCTAATCAATACTGATAAATTCAAGAGTATGCAGTTTGGTTTCCCTTTGGGTATAGTTCCAAACTGCTTTCCAGAATGGTTGGATCAGTTCACAAATCTATCAGTAATGCATTAGTTTCCCAACTTTCTCACATCCTCTCCAACATTTATCATTTTCCTTTTTTGTCAGACTAACCAATCTAAAAGGTATGAAGTGGTACCTCACAGTTGTTTTAATCTGTATTTCTCTAATCAAAAGTAACTTAGAGAATTTTTTCAAATGCCTATAGGTAGCTTTGATTTCTTTATCTGAAAATTGCCTCCTCATATCCTTTGAACATTAGTCAATTGAGGAATCATATGCTTGCATTTGACTCAGTTCTTTATATATTTGAGGAATGATGTTTTCATATTGGAGATACTTGTTGTAGATTGTTTACCAGATTTCTGCTTTCCTTTTAATCTTGGTTGCATTGGTTTTGTTTGTACAAAAGCCTTTTATTTTAACATAATCACAATTATCTATTTTACATTTTGTAATGTTCTCTATCTCTTCTTTGGTCATGAATTGTTCTTTTCCCCATAGTTCTGACAGATAGACAATTCCTTACTTTTCTATATTGCTTAGAGTGTCATCTTTTTTTTTGTCTAAATCATGCATCCATTTTGACTTAACTTGGTATACATTGTGAGATCTTGCTCTGTCCCTACTTTGCATTCTATTGTTTTCAACTTTCACAGCAGTTTTTGTCAAATATGAATTCTTATCCCAATTGCTAATGTCTTTGGGTTTATCAAGCAGTAGTTTACTATCATCATTTACTACTGTGTCTTATGTACCAATTTTATCCCACTGATCTACCATTCTATTTCTTAGTCAGTATTAGACAGTTTGGATGATTACTGATTTATATTAGTCATGTTGTGAAAGAAAAAAACAGAACAAAAGGGGAAACCTATGATAAAGGAAAAAATAAAGAAAATTGAAGACTGTATACTTCACTCTACATTTAGACTCCATAGTTCTTTTTCTGGATGTGAATAGCATGTTTCATTATGAGTCCTTTAGAATTATCTTAAGTCATTGTATTGATGAGAAGAGCAAGTTCTATCAAAGTTGATCATCTGCACGATGTTACTGTTACTGTGTACAATATTATGGAGTTGCTGACTTCATTCAGCATTGATTCATGTAAGTCTTTCTAAGTTTTTATGAAGCTCATCTGCTCATCATTTCTCATAGAACAATAAAATTCCATCACCTTTCATATCACAATTTGTTCAGCCATTCCTTAATTGATGGGTATCCCTTCAATTTCCAATTCTTTCCCATCACAAAGGGAGCTGCTATAAATAATTTTGTCCATATGGGTACTTTTTTCATTTTTTATGATCTCTTTGGGATACAGACTTGGTAGTGACATTGCTGGATCAAAAGATAAGTACATTTTTATAGTCCTTTGAGCATAGTTCCAAATTGTCCTTCAGAATCATTGCATCAACAATGCATTAGTGTTTCAATTTTCCCACATGCTCTCCAAAATTTATCATTTTTCTTTTGTCTTATAAGTCAATCTAATAGATGAGAAGTGATACTTGAGTTGTTTTAATTTGCATTTGTCTAATCAATAGTGACTTAGAGAATTTTTTAATATCCCTTTATTTATCTTTATTTTCTTCATCTGAAAGCTGCCTGTTCATGTATTTTGACCATTTATCAATTGGAAAATGATATATATTCTTATACATTTGACTCAGTTCTCTATATATTTCAGAAATGAGATCTTCATCAGTAACACTGGTTGTAGAAATTGTTTCCTGGTTTTTTGTTTCTCTTCTACTCTTGTTGCACTGACTTTGTGCAAAATCTTTTTAATTTGATGCAATCAAAATTATCCATCTTGCATTCATAATGTTCTCTATCTCTTGTTTGGTCATAAATTCTTCACTTTTCCATATATATGAAAGTTAAACTCTTGCTTATTCTCCCTATTTGCTTATGATATAATCCTTTATATCTAAATTATGTACTCATTTTGACCTTATCTTGGTATAGGATGTGAGATGTTAGGCAGTGTTTAGTTTCTGCCATACTACTTTCCGGTTTTCCTAGCAATTTTTGTCAAATATTGAGTTCTTTTCCCAAAGTTGTACCCTTTGAGTTTATCAAATAGTAGATTAATATAGTCATTGGCTTTTGTGTCTTGTTTACTTAACTTATATAATTGATCTTTGAACCAATATTGATGAGAGTTAGGTTTAAGAGATGCCCATTGCCATTGAATCTTTTTATGTACAGTAATTTACCCCATTCTACCCCTCCCTTCCTTTAGCACCTAGTATACTCTCCTTTCTTATCCCTTTATTATATTCCCTCAAATTTACCTTATACATGTGTCCTTTATGTATATTCCTTCTAGCTGTACTATTAGTGATATGATTTTTAAGAATTATAAATATTATCTTTTCATATAGGGATGCAAACAGTTTAATTCTGTTGAATCCCTTATATTTTATTTTCCCTTCTGTTCATGCTACTCGAGCCTTGATGTTAAAGGTCAAATTTTTGGTTTAGTTCTGGTTTTCTCCTTATGAATCTTTCTGTTTCATTGAGTAACCATTGATGCATTATGCTTAATTTCTTCAGGTAAGTGACTCTTGATTGTAGTACTACTAGTTCCTTTGCCTTCCAGAATATCATGTTCCATGGCCTCTGATCTTTAATGTTGCAGCTGCTAAATCCTGTATAATACTGCTTGTGGTTCCCTGACATTTTAATTGTTTCTGGCCATTTGTAATATTTTTTCTTGACCCGATAGCTCTAAATTTTGGCTGTAAAGTTCTTTGGAGTTTTTATTTTGGAGACTTTTTCTTTAAGTGATTGGTGAATTCTTACAATGTCTATTTTGCCCTCAGGTTCCATGATATCCAGGCAGTTTTTCTTGATAATTTCTTGAAAGATGCTGTTCAGGTTCTCTTTTTGATTATGCTTTTTAAATAGTTCAATGATTCTGATATTGTTTCTCCAGGATCTATTTTCCAAGTCAGTTGTTTTTTCTCATGAATATTTTACATTTTCTTCTATTTTTTTCATTCTTCTGAATTTGTTTGATTGATTTTTGATGTCTCACAAAGTCATTGGCTTTCTCTTACCCAATTCTAACTTTTAAGGATTTGTTTTCCTCAATTAGCTTTTGTACTTTCTTTTCCTTTGGCCACTTTTACATTTTAAACAGTTTTCTTTTTTAACTGACTTTTTTTCATAATCCTCCTGCATCGCTTTCATTTCTTTTCCCATTTTTTCTTCTATCTCTTTTATATGATGTTAAGTTCCTTTTTGAGCTCTTCTACAAGTTCTTTTTTGGGTTTGAAACTACTTCCCATTTTTCTTTGAAATTTTTTTTTTATTTTTTAAATTTTATTTGCATAACATATGTGTGGGTAATTCTTCAACATTAACCCTTACATAGCTTTCTGTTACAAATTTTTCCCCCCAACTCCCCACCCCTCTCCTAGATGGCAGGATATCCACTACATGTTAATTATGTTAAAATATTGGCAAATTGAATATATGTATACATATTTCCAAACTTATCATTGTTGTGCAAGAAAAATCTTATCTACACAAAAGATATATCAGATAAAGGAAACACAGTGTAAGCAAACATCAATCAAGGAGTATGAGAATGTTATGTTGTGGTCCACATTTCACATCCCTCTCTCTGGGTGTATATGGCTTTCTTCAGTGAACAATTGGAGGTGGTTTGAAACAATTCATTGTTGAAGAGAGTCATGTCCATCAGAATTGATCGTCATATAGTATTGTTGCCGTGTATAATGATCTCCTGGTTCTGCTCATTTCACTCAGCATCAGTTCATGCAAGTCTCTCCAAGCCTCTCTGAAATCGTCTTGCTGGTCATTTCTTACAGAACAATAATATTCCATAATATTCATATACCATAATTTATTCAGCTATTCTCCAATTGAAGAGCATCTATTCAGTTTCCAGTTTCTAGCCACTACAAAAAGGGCTGCCACAAACATTCTTGCACATGTGGGGCCCTTTCCTTCCTTTATGATTTCTTTGGGATATAAGCCCAATAGAAATGCTGCTGGGTCAAAGGGTATGCACAGTTTGATAACTTTTTGAGCATAGCTCCAAATTGCTCTCCAGAATGGCTGTATCCGTTCACAGCTCCACTAACAATGCATCAGTGTCCCAGCCTTCCCACATCCCCTCCAACATTCATCTTTAACTTTTCCTGTCATTTTAGCCAATCTGACAGGTGTGTAGTGGTACCTCAGGGTTGTCTTGATTTGCATTTCTCTGATCATTAGTGATTTGGAGCACCTTTTCATATGACTATAAATAGTTTTTATTTCATCCTCTGAAAATTGTCTGTTCATATCCTTTGACCATTTATTGATTGGAGAGTGGCTTGAATTTTTATAAATATGAGACAATTCTCTATATATTTTAGAGATGAGACCTTTATCCGAACCCTTAAATGTAAAGGTGAATTCCCAATTTATTGCTTCCCTCCTAATCTTGACTGCATTGGTTTTGTTTGTACAAAAACTTTTTAACTTAATATAGTCAAAGTTATCTATCTGGTTTTCAATTAAGAGTTCCAGTTCTTCTTTGGACATAAATTTATTCCATCTCCATAGGTCTGAGAGGTAAACTTTCTTTGAAATTTTTTGCATAGGTATTTGAACATTGTTGTCCTCTTCTGAATTTATGTATTGATTTTCTGTGTTTCCGTAATAACTTTCTATGGGCAAATTTCTTTCTTTCTTTTTCTTTCTTTCTTTTTTTTTTGCCTTTTTCCTTCCTTGTAAATTGAATTCTGTTCCTAAGGTAGAAGGGGTACTATCCCAGTCTTGTTGTGCCAAGGTCTGCAGGCCATGGTTATTTCCTTGGTGCTACACTGGTGTTGTCCTGGGGCCATAGGGGACTCTCATATCTGATGCTGTGCTGAGGGACTGGGTTGGGGAGTGGTTGATGCTGTTGGAGGTGATAGGGGTCTGGCAGTTTGTGAAACCAGGTTCCCGATGCTTGTGTCCCATATGTGCTGAAACCAGTGAGGTGTTTCTGAATTTCCTGAGACTACACCAAAGCATCTGATAGTCTGGCCACTGGCAATTGCCTATTTACCCAGGACTATGCTGAAACACATGATGGGGTCCCCCACTGATAGTAGCCTATTTGCTTAGGCACCCCTACAGTTTATGTCTACCTCTTTGCTTGGAGCCACACTAAAGAGCCAGGAAGTCTGTCAGTAAAAGGTTGCCTGTTTGCTCAGAGATTTGCTGAAACACTTCATGATTCTCAGAGGTGGAGTCTGCCCATTCCCCTTGGCTATGCTGAGGCACTTGAGAGATCTTGATATTGGCATTTGTCTGCTCCACTGCACCGAGGTTCAGGATCTACTGCTGGTTTGCTGAGGTGGGACTTGTTGCTGGTTTACTGGAATGCTTCCTGTCCTGAATGGCACTCCCCTTTTAACTGAGTGAGACAAAACTTTTCTGCTGATCTTCCAAGTTTCTTTGACTGAAAAAATTGTTTCATGCCCTCTCTTTTGTTGATTCTGCTGTTCCAGGATTTGTTTTGGAATGATATTTTGTGTTGTTTGAAGGTAAGTATGAGAGAATTACAATGATCTGCTGCTTACTCCACCATCTTGACCCTAATAAGTTCAAGAGGAAGGCTTTGAAGATCAGTCATCAGTTAATAAGGAAATTATGTTTGCCACAAATTGGGAATTTTCCTAAAGGAGTGGCCATTGAAGGAGCAATAGTAGTCTCTTTGACATTGGTAATAGGTGGGTTAATCATGTCTTAAAAGTCACCTTTGGACATTTGAGATGTAGCATATGTGAAAGAAAGTGTGAATGTGTTTAGCTATTGCTGTGTGAATGACTAAATTGATGAAGATATTGTGGTTGGTGCAATGCATAGTGGAACAATAAAGTACTGTATGCATAAGAATGTGATATATAAGACTGAACACAAGAGTATGTCTAGTGTAGAATTCCACAGTTTAGGAGCCTCTGAAATAATAATAGTAATGACAGTAGTAGTTGTAGTAGTAGTAGTAGTAGTAGTAGTAGTAGTAGTAGTAGTAGTAGTAGAGATGGTGATAGTGATGATAGCTAATATTTAGAGAACTTTTTAAAGTTTACAAAGTGCTTTGTATTTGTTATTTCATATTATCTGCATGACAACTCTGGGAGGTAGCTGCTATTAACTTTCTTCATTTTATAGTAGAGGCAATCAAGGCACAGAAAGGTTAAAGGTATTATACAGGGATAATAATTATAAGGCAGGATTTCAAAGCATATCTTTCTGGTTTCAAGTCCCATTCTTTATTCACTGTACCAATTATCTGAGTAAGACTCTTGAGTTTTGGGGCAGCTAGGTGGCACAGTGGATAGAGCACCAGCCCTGAAGTCAGGAGGACCTGAGTTCAAATCTGGTCTCAGACACTTCCTAGCCATGTGACCCTGGGCAAGTCACTTAACCCCAATTGCCTCAGCAAAAAAAGCAAAAAAAAAAAAAAAAAAAAAAGACTCTTGGGTTTGGATCTTTGCAAATATGGGGAGAATACAGCCCAAGGAGATCTTCTTGTATATTTATACTATGTTTATGTTGTTTCCCAGAGTAACTGATTCTTAGTTCTGGGTCCCAGTGCCTACTCTTATAAAGGACATTAGTATTTTGGAAATTTAGGAAATTTCTGACAACTACATTCATAAATTGTCAATTCCTGTCCTGAAGTTCTTAGAGTATCTACATGAGAAACTGTGATTTCAGTGATCCCAGAATTCAGAGTCTGGTACATTAAATACTTGACAACATGAAATAAATAAGTGGTTCCCTGGCACCAGACTTCATACAGGAGGGGTGGCAACCAAAAAAGCAGAACAGGGCAGATGTTCATGAGCCTATTGAGTCATATTGGGGTGGAGGTATTTGAATGCCTCTGAATCATAAAGGCATTTTTTTCACTGCTTTTTACATTGTAATAAATGTTTTCCTGAGTAATGCAATTGGAACTGATGATTGACATAAGGTGTGGGTATGACAGACAGCCCTTGATTTACAAAAATTCTACTTATGTACATTATGGCCATTCCCTACCTAAACAATTTCCTTGGCTCCAGGCTCTACTCTTATTCCTACTGATGTGACCACAGGGATTCCCCTTTTCCTCTCCAAGTTCCAAACACCCTAATCACAAATGAACATTTGGAACACAGGCCATTTCCAGTATTCACTTTCTCATATTGCCCTGTTTTCATTTGCTAGAGTCTTGAGACAATAGCAGATTTAGACCTAAAATGTCTTAAGAGCAAAGCAGAAATTGATTTAATCAGTTAGCTGGAGCATGCATGCTCACTCAAGCATTTCTATCATTTGTATTCCTTCCTGTGGCACCTGGGAATTCGTTACTTTAAGTGCATAAATCAGCCTTCTGAGAAAATGTTACTGTTTCCTGAGCTTATGTTTAAGCTGAATTACAAGTGACCTTGCCCAACTATTTTATCCCCTCTTTGCTTGAATTCCTGTGGAAAGGATTATATTTAAAAAAAAAAACATGCCGCCTGTATTTATGGACATATTTCTTTGCGTCCCATTCCTCTTTAATAACTTTGGCTCCTTCAAGCTATATTCTCCATTGTGTATTTTATCCAAATTTGGACAGGCAGGTAAATGCTCAAATCTAATTAGGCAATCTGTAGCAATGGAGGGAAAAAAGAAGAGACATAAGGATCTTTTGTGATTTGTCCCTCCTCCTAATATCCCTCAGGGAAGAGCTACATTTGCAAATTGATGAATATTATGCTTTATGGTGTACCCATCACCATCACATGCAAGCATGTGGCCTGAAAGCCAGGGGAAGTTAATATGTTTTCTGATTACAGTAATAGGTCAAGATCTTGATCTCAAAAGGTGTTAAAGGAGCCTGAAACAATTTTTGAAGAAAAAGCAGGACCCAAGAGAGGTAAAGTACTCAGAATATCTACATGCTATCTGGTATATGGAGTGTTGTTACACAGGAGTGGGCATGGGATGTGGAAGACAATGCAGTTACAACTCCAACTCATTCTTCAACTAGTGTATAGAATGTTTGGACAAAACTCTGATTCCCTTTCCTCCTTCCTCTGTATTTTTTAAGGAATTAGCCCCAGGCAATTTGAATACCCTCTTCCTGGACTGAGATAGGAGTAAAAGTGAGGTTCAAATGGGCATGCTTTCTCTAGACCTCCAGTGTAGGAAATCTTTTCCTCTCCAAGTTCCAAACATCCTAATCACAAGTGAACATTTGGAATATGGTCTTTTTCTGGTATTCACTTTCTCAGATTGCCCATTCTCATTCAAAATCCAAGCAGAAGAAAAACAAATTTATTAAAGCTTTTTATTTGCAAAACATGCATGGGTAATTTTTCATCATTGACCCTTGCAAAGCTTTCTGTTACAAATTTTTCCTTCTTTCCCCTCACCCCCTCCCCTAGATGGCAGGAAGTCTAATACATGTTAACTATGTTAAAATATTTGACAAATCGAATATGTGTATACATATTTATACAGTTATCTTGCTGTACAAAAAAACAGAAGAAAAATCTTTAGAAACACAATGGCATTGTTTGAGATGTGCTTCAGCCTGCCAGTAATGAAAGAGAAAGAACTGTGGGATCCTGAGAATGGGAATGATGTTCATTTCCTGAAAGCCAAGGAGAATTTAAGGAAGCCTGGACTAAAGGTTGGGCATATAGAATGGCATAAATCAGAAATAGGAACAAATTTTGGCAATATTCACAAAGTGTCCCACCATCTCTGGAGAGGAAGCAGTGGGTATCACTTGGTATATTCATGTTTCAATTCATCATTCTTGCTAATTCTCCCCTAATCCTTGGGAATTGCTGGGAAGCAGCATGAACAATGCAGTCTTTCCAGGATTCCTTTAATGGTGGTCCTTTTTTCCCCTATTATCTCCAATTTATGCTGTCTATGTCTTATTTGCATATAGTTCTTGGCGTGCTGTCCTCTCATTAGAATTTGAGTTCTGTGAGATCAGGGATTACCTTCTGCCTTTCTTTGTACTTCCAGTGTTTAGCATGATGCCCAGCATAGTAGGTGGTTTTTATACATGTTATTTGGCTGATTTTTTACTCTGTTGCAAATGTTATCAGTTCCCTCTAAGTTTTGACACCCTTGGACAATGTCTTGGTTACAGTTATGATTGGGGCCTCTTAAATATCTAAAGCCAGGATAAGAGGGATTTAGTGATAATGTCATGTGCTTATAGATATGGCCCCTAAGCCATACCTTATCCTCTGTAATTGAACTTGCCTAGCAACAGAGATCTTCATGGCATGAACCATGATAGTTACACAGACTTTACCTTCACATCTCTTGTTTAACCTGAAAGGACTAATAAAAGAGGTGAATGGGTTGTTATTATATATTGTTTACATAGTTATTAGAAATAAATAATAATTGCCTGAAATTGGGCCCTTTTGCAGATAATGATGACATCCCACTTCAGGGAAGGGATACCCTGTTGCCAGTGCCCATTCTTGTGCTACCACCCAGCTACCAAGGATAATAAAAGGAAATGTTGGTCTCTTACTTATATGATCCAGCATTTAGGATATAGCCTTTTGCCTTGCAAACATATCCACCACTATTTTCAGAGGGAGTGTGATGCAAAGGAATATATAAGACATTTAGAGGCAGAGTATTTGGGTGTAATTTTAGCCTTGTCATTTACTAGTTATGTGATCTTGGATAAATTACTATCTCTGAGCCTCAATTTCCTCATTTATAAAATGAAATATTTGAGCTTCTGATTAAGCTGACCATATACAAGGAGATCCTAAATTTAACATTTTCACCATAGTAATGAACTACAAGGAGTATGAAAAGGAACAATGACTAAGAAATTAGGAGGAACACTAGTAAGTTCCCTTTATTCAGTACAAGGTGGTATAAAAAGATTATTGTCTGCTAAGGTCAGTTGCAGAACAATCCTGACAGGAACAAAAAAACTGCCTGAGTGTATATAAGTAGACTAGGAAGCTATGGTAGATCTCTGACTGGGTAAAACAATTACATTACCCTGACCAAAAAATTCAAAGAGAAATACCAATAAGGTTGTATATCCAGAAAAGCATAGCATACAAAGCAAACAAACAAAACCCAGTCATAAAAAACAAAAACAAAAGGAAAGAACAAGAGTATTTATAAAGAGACTAAAAGCCCATGATGATTCCCTGAGTAAAACAACTGCAGTGTCTTGGCTTCAAAGCAATGGGGCATGGGAGACATGTGGTCTTAAAATAAAGCATCATACATTCACGATACAAAGACCAGAGCTGATTAGAAACTTTGGAATGCACACAGAGGAATCAATAAAATGAGGGAGTTGGACTGCATGGCCTCTAAATTCTATTACCTCTTAATCTATATTCTTATGATCTTTCCAGCAGAGCTAGCCTAGAAAGCATCAGTCTCTGGAAAAGTATAAAGAAACTCAATTTGATGTGCACTACTGATTGAATAAAGCATTTCTTTTCTAGTAAACCAAATTCTAAGACTAAGTTCTTGGCAATTCAAATGAAGTGAATACAGAAGAAGAAGGAAGGGGGTAACCATAACCATGATGTTTGGATTAAGATGGTGAAGTATAACATCAATATAACATCTAAAGGAAAAACTTAGCACTCAACAACTGCTTAATGAATATTTGTTGAATTTAATAAAATCAGCCTGGGAGAGTTTGAATAATATTTGGCCTGGAAGATTCAGTTTTATCAGAGAACTTTAAGAAGAAATTGAACATTCACTTAGCAAGGGTTATAGTAACACAAGATTTAATACAGATAATATACTGTGCAGTGGAATGCAAGCTTATAACATGGTAGGGGCAGGGAAGCTTCAAAGCTTTACAGAAGAGTCACAAAAAGGAAGGAAAGACTACAGATGTCCTGAGCTAATAATTATCAAGAGGTGACCTAGGCAATAGGTAATGGGTATTGATGCCTTTGTTTTTGTTGTGGACATTGCCTGGTTCACTACTATAATCTGGAGACAGCATGAATGAACTCAGATGAGAATAAGTTGGGTATTTCTATCCAACCTAATAACAATCATTTAATGCTTATTGTGTACTAGTTACTTAACTAGTTATTAAGGATACAAATATCAAAAAGGAAAGAGTCTCTGATCAAGGAAGTCACATTTTATTGAAGGAAATAACACGTAAGGGAAATATGTAAGCACATACAAAATATATGCACAATAAATATCAGATAGTTTTGGAATGGAGGGTGCTAACAATGAGAGATGGGGAAAAACTTCAGGTACAAGGTAATGCTTGAGCTAATGTTTGAAGTAACCAAGGAATTCTAAGACCAAAAGGTCAGGAAGAAGTACATTCCATACAATTTATGGAGTGTTGTGTATGAAAACCAAGAAAGCCAGTCTGGCTGTAATATAAAGTGTAAAAAGAAAAGCAATACTCAATGATGTTGAAAAGTTGTATTGAAGGCACTTTGGAAAGACTTTTAAGAACGAAACAATTTTTAAAAAACAAAGTTTATGTTTAATCTTTAATGTAGTAAGAACCACTGAAGTAGACAATGTAAAGTGAAGAAATGACTATCTACAGAGAAATGCAAATTAAGACAACTCTGAGGTACCACTACCTGTCAGATTGGCTAAAATGACAGGAAAAGATAATGACGAATGTTGGAGGGGATGTGGGAAGGCTGCGACACTAATACATTGTTGGTGGAACTGTGAACAGATCCAACCATTCTGGAGAGCAATTTGGAACTATGCTCAAAAAGTTATCAAACTGTGCATACCCTTTGACCCAGCAGCGTTTCTATTGGGCTTATATCCCAAAGAAATCATAAAGGAAGGAAAGGGCCCCACATGTGCAAGAATGTTTGTGGCAGCCCTTTTTGTAGTGGCTAGAAACTGGAAACTGAATGGATGCCCATCCATTGGAGAATGGCTGAACAAATTATGGCATATGAATGTTATGGAATATTATTGTTCTATAAGAAACAACCAGCAGGATGATTTCATAGAGGCCTGGAGAGACTTGCATGAACTGATGCTGAGTGAAATGAGAAGAACCAGGAGATCATTATACACGGCAACAACAAGACTATATGCTGATCAATTCTGATGGACATGGCTCTCTTCAACAAAGAAATGTTTCAAACCAGTTCCAATTGTTCAGTGAAGAAAGCCATATACACCCAGAGAGAGGGATGTGAAATGTGGACCACAACATAACATTTTCATGCTCTTTATTGATGTTTGCTTGCATTGTATTTCCTTTATCTGATTTTTCTTTCTTGTAGATATGATTTTTCTTGCACAAAATGATGTGTGGAAATATGTATACATATATTCGATTTGTCAAGTATTTTAACATAATTAACATGTAGTGGATATCCTCCCATCTAGGGGAGGGGTGGGGAATAGAGGGGAAAAATTTCTAACAGAAAGCTTTGTAAGGGTTAATGTTGAAGAATTACCCATACATATATTTTGCAAAGAAAGAAAGAAAGAAGAAATGACTATCTAAAGTGAGTGTTCTTAACCTGATTTTATAAACTTTTTAAAAAATCAATAACTTTATTTCTATTTAATTGCCATATTTTGTAATCATATTCATATTATTTTATGCTTTTAAAACATAATTCTGAAGAGATTACACAGGTTTTATCAAAATGACAAAGAGCTCCATGACAAAAAGGAGTTTTAGAATTCTTGAACCAAGCAGAAAAATGTGGACAAAGTCAAGGAAAAAATATGGGGAAAACAAAGATGCTCCCTCTCATGCTCAACCTTACAGTAGTTAGAGAGATAAATCAATATATAGTTAGAAATAGGTGTGTATATATATATATGCATATATATACACACATATATATAATTACACAATATGTGTACCTACATTTTATACATACATGCACATATATGTATATGTAAATATATGTACATGTTAATTCCTTTATTTATTTATATATTATGTATGTATCTTTCCCTTTGAGAGATGTGATAATTTGGGGAGAATATACATGAGACCTTTTCTTGTCATTTTATTTACCATACTATTAGATTTCCAATTTATCCTATGGCTATATAGTTGGTAAATTGGTGGGAATTATGATGGATTTGGGAGGAGTAGTAGTAGTGATTCACAGAATAGTTCAAACCTGAAGGTAATTTTTTTTTATAAGCCCATATATAATAAGGCAGAGGGGTAGGTCCTAATCTCCTTTCTTTCTACCCTCCTTAGTCCTTTCCTTTCTCCCTGTTTCCCTAACCCTTCTGTTTCTTTCTTCTTCCCTCTTTCCCATTCTTCCATTCCCCCTTTCTCCTTTCTTCCCATCCTTTTCTTTCCTTCATTTCCTCCCTTATTCTTCCCTTCCTCTTTTGTCTCTTGCTTCTTTCCTTCTTTTCATTCCTCCATCTTTCCTTCTCTTCATTTGTTCTCACCTTCCTTCTTTTTCCTATTTTTAACTTCCTCTTCTCCCTCCCTCCCTTCTTAATTTTTCTTCCCTTCCTCTTTCCTTTCTTCTTTATTTTCTACTTTCTCTCCCTTCTTCCCTCTTTCTTTTCTTTTTCCCTTTCTTGATCCTTCCCTCCCTCTTGTTGAATTGGAAAGCTTCTACATTGTTAGTCATTTTACTCTAACAATGCATCTCATTCTAATATCATCAAAGGAATATAGAATTTATGTTATTCTGGATCTCATTTTATAGGTGCCCAGACGTTCAAAGTCAAAGTATATAATAAACAGTAGAATGAGGTTCTGAATCCAGTCATCTGACTCTGATTTTAAATTTTTTATTACATTATTGTACTGGTTGTTCTTCCTGGAATCTACTGATATTTCTTTCTCCTTAACTAAAGAAAAGGTAATCCTTATACAAAATTAAAAAAAAAACTTTAATTTTTTAAAACTATTTAATTTTTAAGAATACATTTTATTCGAAGTGAAACCAAGAGAACATTGTACACAGCAACAAGAAGATTATACAATGATCAATTCTGATGGACTTGGTTCTTTTCAACATTGAGGTGATTCAAGCCAATAGATTTGTGATGGAGAGAGCCATCTGCATCCAGAAAGAGAACTGTGGGGACTGAATGTCAACCACAACATAGTATTTTCATTGTTTTTGTTGTTTGCTTGCTTTTTATTTCTTTCTCAGTTTTCTCTTTGATTTTTCTTGTACTGCATGAATATATATAGAAGAATTGCACAAGTTTAACATATATTAGATTACTTGTTGTCTAAGGGAGGGGTGAAGGGAGGGAGAAAAATTTGGAATACAAGATTGTGCCAGAATGAATGATGAAAATTATCTTTGTATATATTTTGAAAATAAAAAGCTATTATTAAAAGAATATATCTTATTGGAATGAAAGAAAATGGATACAGTTTTATGTATGGAATATTGGCCTTATGACTAGTTTTAAAACAATTTTCATAGGTACTTTAAGATACATCTGGGTCTATGTCTGACCTCTTCCCATTCCACAATGGGTTAGGGTTAGGGTTAAAGACGTATTGTACTTAGTCCAACACTAAGATCCCTGTCTTAATCATCTCCAGAGGAAAAAAAAACTTAGATTATTTTCCTTATTAGTTTACTCTACTATATCATAATTTTGGGGACCAGAATTCTTTCTAGTAGCTTTTTTAAATCATGCTGCCAGTTTGGGTTATGTATGTGTATGTGTTTGGGTTATATATGTGGGTGTGTATATATATATATATACATATGTATTTTTATCATATGTGTGTGCATGTAAATTATATATACATACATATTTGTATATATGTGTGTATATATGTATATACATACCACATAGTTGTTTCCTTCATTAGATTGTGAACTCATTAAGAACAAAGCTGCTTCTTTTTCTTTTTTTTTCTACTTCTTGCTCCTCCTTCTCTTCTTCCTCCTGCTCCTCCTCTCCTCTTTTCCTCTTTCTTCTCCTCCTGCTCCTTCTTTTTCTCCTCCTCATCCTTTTCCCTTCATTATCCCAGTGCTTAGCATATGGCCTGACACAAAACCTTAACACATTATTAAATGTCTGATACACAGCAGGCATTTAACAATGTTTCTTCACTGATTGACTGACTCCAGACTAGCTTCCCTGTCCTAGTCAAATATATAATCAACCTAAAGGACTTTAGAAGAGTGTAGCTCTTCTTGGTGCTTTACTTTTCCATGGAACAGCATATGAATTGGGGAGTGTACAAATGGCTAACTTTTCCTAGTAGATTTTTTCTTGTGCTTCTGTTCAGGTTCCCAGTTCATTTTAAATGCCACAGAATCTTAAGAGCATTCCCTAAGTGAGAAACAACAATTAGTCATTGAGCATTATACAGACAATCCTTCCTCCTCCCCAAAACATACACTTCACTCCTTTAAGCATAGTATTTCTCATTAATTGTTATTTCAAGCATTTTCAATTGTGACCAATCATCCAAATGATCATATTGTACAAGGCACTAGCAGCTGGCTCCAAACTGTTTTCTGATGGATCTCATTTCTGTCCTCTTCAATAACTTGATGAAGAGAGGAGAAAGGTGTAGCAATAAGTTCTCTTTAAGTCTCCCTCTTTCTCACCCTTCATCCTATTGCTTGTCAAGAACCATGTATTCTCCCTTCACAATAACTCCACAATTGAGTTTCTTCTCTCTCATTCACACATACTCTCCCCTAATGCAAGTCCTCATCACCCTTTTGCTAGCAGCCTCCCAATTGCTCTCCCTGCCTCCAGTGTCTTCTGTCACTCAATAATTATATGCACAGCTGCAAAATAAGCTTCCTAATGTTCAGGTAGGCCCAGGTCATTTCATTGCTCAAAAATCATCAGTGGCTCTCTGTTATCTCTAGGATAAAATAAACCTCCTGAGCTTTACATTTGAGAACCTCTACAATTAGTTTCTTCTCACTTATTTTATGTTGCTACACACTAGACTATTCACTTACAATTAATTCTTCCTCTGTGCTTTCATAAAGCAAACTCTTATCCATGCCTGAAAAGCACTCTCCTCTCAATTATGCCCATTGATATATTTCTCTTTCTTAAGGAATTAATTTAAGGCACCACTTCATCCATGAAGCCTTGACTGATTTTTTCTTAAATTTTTTAAAAATAAATTTTCATGGAAATCTTCTGTTTTTTAGATGCCAGACTTTCTCCCTGTATCTCACATTCTTCTCCCCTCTCCCTTCCCAAAGATCTATCCTACATAATTAGTAATATTTTTGAAGAAAAAAAGAAAAGAAAAAAAATATTAAAATTAACAAATATATCAAAATGTCATACATAGGAATATATAAACACATAATTATAAAAATGATAAAAACTAAATATTTACTCTTCATCTGAAAATATATGCAATGTTCCACACCCATGGGCCTCTACCTCTACATGTTTTTATGTTTCTTATATTCCTTTGCTTAAGGCTCTCATCCTTGCTTATTGATATAGCAGTGATATTAATTACCTTCCTTAAAAGATATAATCTTATTGAAGGCAATACTTGGGTCAATTTTTATCTTCCTCTTGTCCAAAAGGAAAAGACAGCAGGGAGACTTTGATGCACTGTTAATTTCTCTTTCTTTTTGAAATATTTTCAGTGATTTAAATTTATTACCTTGGGGATACGTCTGGCTTTTTACACTGCAGTGATTAACAGTGGGAACTATAGAAGTTTTTCCAGATTTTTTCAAAAGCAAAACACAAACATTCCCAAATTTTATATTTTTTTTTCTTTAAGAATTACCCTCATTGATCTCTAAAGGTCAGACCCTAAATCAGTGATATGAAGTGACGTGACTCACCAGAAGCAGACAACATTGGTGACCTTTGGTCAATGATGGTTGCTTCCTTTTAGTCTATCCAATGAAAAGGCTCTGGTCTTTTGCTGCTTAACCGGGTGGTCGGCTTCCTGCTGGTCGGGTTGATGAGCACATGTTGGGAGCTGAGATGGCTCCCTGAAGTGCTTGGGTCTCTCCCTGCAGGGATTAAATGAAGGCTTTCTCTTTGTACCTGAAAGTAAATAAATAAATAAATAAAAATAAATAAAGAATTACCCTCATTGTTGCAGAGATTTATTTCTTTGAAATAAATCCATTACCTGAACTTGCATATCAGCACTTGTATATAGTAGGTGCTTCATAAAGGTTTTATAGTTATTTAGACTTTTAGCTCTCAGGTCCTTACACAGAAGCAGTTTCTCCTTCTCCAATCACAAAATGATTACTTTTATAGACTCTTTAGAGAAGTAAAAAGTGGTGCTTTTACACCTGCTTTATCATGCAGGAAGCAACGTGAATCTCAGAACCTTGGGACAGAGATAGCAGAAAGAGGGGGGAGTGGGAAAGAAGCATACATGACCCAGCTTCATAGAATGTGTGCTATGCTGAATAGCTGAGATATAATGAAATTTTTCCTGACCACAGGGCAGTTTGCTTCCTTATTATGCTAAATGCAGTTAGCAGAAAACAGGGTCCAAATTGCCTGTGTCTTTTTAGGGCAAGGAAATCATTGGGGATTTATTTTTGAAGTCAGGTAAATACTATCTTCAATACAACCTTCATCATTCAGATATGACTTTATTTCATGCAGTCAAGAACATAACTAGTTATGACCCTAGAGTATATTCCTGCTAATAAACTTGACAGAGAAGCAAGTTTGTGGTGACTTTCCCTGAACAGTTACTAATGCTTTTTATGTGGGCAGAATTAGTAACTGTCTTTCAACTAAACAAGCTTAGCCTTACTAATGAGTATTGATACAGACACATTGATGCCCTCTGATGAAAAGCTGTAAAAATACAGAGCCAAGAACTTTCTCATATAGGTTTGCTGTCTAAAAGAACATAGTTAATTAGCAGAACTAATTATGTTTATCTGTGTAACAATTGTCCTATGCAAATCCAATATGCATCTATTTTGAAACTGGTGGGTTTGCTGGGTGGGTGTGCAGTGACCTTTGGAAAATGGAGGAGACTACCTTTCTAATACAAGAGCAGATGAATGCTTCATGCATTACAACTGTTGAGTTTCATTTTCATATAGAAATGAGCTGAATAGGAATGAGTCTGACTCAGAATCATTACACTGTTACTATTGATTTCATAGCAGGAACCTTTCTTCTATTGATTCCCTCCCTACATCCCAAGCCCCAATTTTACTCAGAAGACAATGGAGAAATTATCTGATTTTTAGGATATGAAATAAGTCTCGATAACCAAATGCAATGAACAGAACTATTAATGTCTCCAAGAAAGTAACATTTCAGTGGGGTTTGGGGGTGGGGATAAGGGAGAGAATCTGGTACTCAGAAGTTGGAAAAGCAAATGTTAAAAAATTGTTTTAAATGTTACTGTGAAAAAAATAATTAATTAATTAAAAACCAAAAGGTAACTTTTTTTATTCCAAGAAAGAAATTCCCTAATATTTTGCTAAATTTAATCTGGTTAGATGAAGAGTATATATTTATTTTTTCGTGTTTTCATAATTATGTATTTTCCTATTGATGTAGTTTTCTTGGGATTAGGTTCATCCTTTAAAAAGCAACAGATATACATATATGTTTAATTATGATTTGTCTTTACATCTTGATATTTACTATCCATCTCCTCCAGATTGAATCCCTCCTTGTGACTGAGAAAAACAAGTAAGCAATACAGAGAGTATAAATGCAATTAGATTATAAATTTATGATTTGCATAGTTTCAAGGAGTACACTGTTCTATACTGATAGGCCCCCATCGCTACCATAATCCTTTCAACAGAGAGGGAGGGTGCTTAATTATTTCCTCTTCCCAGCATCTTCCAGTTATATCATCCTGCTGATGCAATGAAGTCATGCTGTTCCACCCTATATAACCCACTCTCTCTAGCCAGGCTGAGAACCTCAACTGGCTATTTTCTGGCCAGCTCAGACCACTGGATGTGTCCCTCTGAGTCGGTGCTTAGCTACTTGGGTCAAAAGATGTGGATTCTTCAATTATTTTTCACGAATAATTTCATTTGAATTTCAGAATGGTTGCTCTA
This sequence comes from Myrmecobius fasciatus, assembly GCA_023553655.1. Lineage (NCBI taxonomy): Eukaryota > Metazoa > Chordata > Mammalia > Dasyuromorphia > Myrmecobiidae > Myrmecobius > Myrmecobius fasciatus. The sequence continues at coordinate 69,827 of JAJPUD010003271.1, read as the reverse complement.
CACTTCAAAAGGACTTCAATGTACCAATCTTCCCATAGCCCTCCAAAATTGACTTCTCATATTTTATCACCTGTAGGAATTTTAATGTGTGTAAAAGGTCAGAGGAATAAAATTTCATTTTTTCATATTAGTAGTTTGTAACATGTATTAATGTGATCAAATTTTAGTTTGTAAGTCTTTTTAAAATTGTTGATATACATTGATCAATTATTCTTTGGGGAATAGCTCTTGGCATTATATATTTGGTTCAATTCTCTATTTTTTATATTCAACTTTAATCAGTGATTTCTGGTATAAATATTTTTATTAGTGTACCATTTTTATGTTAATTAGGTCATTGTGCTTTTATTTCAGCAAAGGCTTTTTATTTTTATGTAGTCAGAATTGTCTAATTGACTATTTTATCTTTTCTGATATTGTTTATCCTTTGTTTGGTTACAACATTTATCTTACTTCAACCCTTCAATCTCTCGGGCGCCCCCCCCCCTCTTTCTTTCTCTCTCTCTCTCTCTGTTGGCAATTTATTGTAGTATATATCAGAAGATGTTACTTTGAACCTAATTTCTGTAAAATTCTTCTCCAAATTTATTTTTTCAGTCCTTGTCAAAGGATGATTCCTTCTTTTAATAATTTATGTCCTTAGTATTATTTAATTATTTTTGCCCTTTCTTCATGTTTCCAGTACTTAATAAACATGTGTGGCATAAAGTAGGCACCTAAAAATGCCTACTATAAGTCCACTAAATGATTAATGGACTATAGTTTTCAAATGCTTTTATTTCTTATTTTACCCAATTTCACTATTTTTTCCATATGATTTTGTTTGTTTTGGACCATTGTTTGATAAAATCATCTATAGTCTGGTAATATCATGCTCTCTTTATTATTTTTTTTTTGCATTATTCCTTATGAGTCTAATCTCTTTTTTTTCTAAATTAGAAATTCCAATTTCTAATTAGAAATCTAATTAATATAGCATGATAAAATAATTTAGGTAGTATTGTCATTTTTATTATGCTGATATATAATCCAACCAGAAGAAATACACATATCTCCAATTAATTGTCTCCCTTTATTTCTGTAAACAGTATTTATATACATGCATTATGTGTACATATATTATTAGTCTCTCAGATATTTTATGAATTCTGGGATAATTTTGAAAGGAATTTCTCTTATAATATCTTCCTGATTTATTAATACTATATAAAATGCTGATGGAATTTGTATATTTATTTTATAACTTGGAATTTTGTTTTAGATAACAATCATTTTTGCTTTAGATAATCATATTAATAAATTTCTTCTATAATTTCCTCAAATTTGCTAGATACAGCATAATGTTATCTATAAATATAGCTTTCCCCCCACTTTGTCAATGTTTTAGCTTTGGTTTTTAACTTTTCTTATTATTATATATTTGGAATTTTAAAAACTATGTCACAACAACTCTTCCAAATTTCCTCATTATCCTCAAGTGTCTTATAGCAACATCATCCTTAGGACCTCATTTCATACTCACTAAAAAACTGGACTATTCCCTGAGAGCTCCCTCTTCTCTTTATGAATCCCCACTCTTTTCTCTTCCATGTCAATTCAGATGAAGTGGTCCCTTTAACATTCTAAGATCAACCTCTTTACCCTAAATTCCATTCCTACTCATCTTTTGCAGCAGAATGCTTCTGCTATGATCTCTACTCTCTCTTTAACCTGCAATTTTTTCCCAGCTAATGTACAGAAGGAAACTTTTCCTTCTGCCTATAAATACACATTTCCCTGATCTTTAAAAACCTGCACTCATCCTGTCATCTCATCTACCTATTTTTCTTTTTTTCATATTTATTTCATTTTAAATGTATGTAATAAAACAAAATTTCTATAACATATTATAATAAAAAATGACTACACTTGAAACTGCAGTTCTATTGTGTAGAATATGCTATTCCTTTTAACTATATTACAGTTATCATGTAAATCTTTTTCTTTTTTCCCTTTCCCTTTTCCTTACCCCCCCAGCAATGACTACTATTAGACACATATCCACACACAAACACATACACAATTATTCTATACATACTTCTATTTATCTGTTCTTTCTCTGAATGTAGAAAGCATTTTTCTTCATATGTCCTTTGCAGTTAATATTCAAAATGATTTAGTCATTCAAAGTTATTGGTGTTACTATATGCAGTGTTCTTTTAGTTCTGCTTATTGCTCTCTTCATTATCCTGTGCAAGTTTTTTCATGTTTTTCTAAGATCATTGAGCTCATTGTTTCTTGTAGTACAGTAGTATTCCACCATGATAATATACTTCTTGTTCAGCCATTCTCCAATTGATGGGCATCCTTGTCATTTCCAATCTGTGTTCAACCTTTTTTGGTTTACTTTTCTAGATCTTCATCATGTCATGCTCACTAATTTGGAATCCTTCCCAAAGCTCTTTCCTGGCTCATTTCTTTTTTCATTCATTCTCTTTCCAATTATTTCCCCCCAAAACTCTAATTTCTTTTCCATTTTTTTTCACTCTAGCACTCCAATTTCATTTACAAAAAGACATTTGCTTCCGGTATTTGGGGAATTCTAGTTGAACTTGTGTTCAAACTGTTTTTTATATCAAGGCTCTGCTTATAGGTGTTTTGGAATCATTCTCTTTTCTAAGTTTATGTTTTGAGAGTTCTTGTTGCCATAATAAATATTTATTATAGGATTCTTTTATTTTCTTTTTGCTCATTTTTCCAATCTACTTCCTGACTGACTTACAACTGGGCTTTGCAAAATTCTGAGAGAAATGTCAGGTCTGAACTTAGCCCTCCTTTATCTTGCTCTTTCTTTCTTGGAGTATTGAGTTTTGTACTTCAGGATCTCAGGGCATTTCAGGCTTAAAACTTATATGTTTTCAGTACTTCTAAAGTGGTCTGATCTAGAGCAAAAGCTGCTCATTGCCTTCCTCGCCTGAGCTCTGAAAGTTCCTGGCCTCAGATTAGGTCTGATCAACACTGTGGCTTTGGCTTGCTATTGTTTACAGTTTCAGACGATAGTTATTGGACTCAGTCTGTATCAGCTAGGTCGAGAGTTCTGCTGATTCAGTGTGACAATTGCAAATTCCACTTTAGTCTGGATTTCCTGTTTTGGTTGTTCTGCTACAGGCTAATATTCAACTGGAGGCTTGAACTCAGATGCCTACTACCCGTTACTTCCAGTGTCAAGGCCACACAGTTGCTGCTTGCTTCTGAATTTGCTCCCTGTCCAGTATGCCACCCAAAGTCTATGAATGCTTCTCACCTTGGAATACTGCTTCAAAGTGCATATCTTTTCCTCGGTTTGCCTGAGCTTTGTGACCTGAATCTAGGTAGGGAATGGCAGAGCTGGCTGTTGCTCCTATCTTGCATATGGTAAGAGGTTAGACTCCATGTGAGTCTAGAACCTCTTCTTGTATTGGTGCATTGTCTCACTCTTTTTCAATCCATGAACTACAATAGTTTATGCATGGATGTTTCTGGCTAGACATAATACCTAGTATCCACTGACCTCACTATCTTTATGTTATCTGGCTTGCAAAGTACCTCATTGTCACTTTTCATTGAACTTCAAAGTCAGGATTGGATTTGGTGCATTTTCTAGATCTTTGGAAGAATTCTCTGGGAGAGCTTAGCTGTGCTTCATTCTGATATTCTGTCCCCTTGGGTTCTCTACTCTACTATTTCCTTACCTCTGGTTAATAGGATTAAGGTTTAACCTTCACATAGTTAAAATGATCTTACCATATAAGAAGATCTAAGGAGAGTCTCATAAGATCTCATTTAAGGAAAGGACATTCTACCTTGAAAGTTTTTGTTTACCAAGATATCACTCTACAAACACCATTTTCTTACATGTAGAGTGGTTTAAGTTTTCTTGAAGGAGGGAAAGGGACAGATTGATTTAACAATAAGTATTTCAACAAGTATTTTCAGATTCAGAAGGCACAGTAATGTGCCTTCTTTATAATAATCCCAAAAAGTATATAGTAAAAGTATTATTAGGTATGTTATAATATAAGTATTATAGTTGTTTGGTTGTTTTTATTTGTGTCTGACTCTATGTACCCATTTGGAGTTTTCTTGGCAGACATTTTGAAGTGGTTTGCTATTTTCTTCTCCAGCTCATTTTAAAGATGAGTAAACTGAGGCAAATAGGGTTAAGCAACTTGTCCAGGGTCATACAGATAGTAAATGTCTTAAATTGGATCTGAAAATTCACACCTTCCTGATTCCAGGCTCAATGCTCTATCTATTGTACCACATAGATGTCATAGTGCAGGTATACAGATAAATGATTTAAACATGGAGGGAACTTCCAGTCTCAGATTTCTTATCTGTAAATAATAATAATTATTAAATAAAATTATTGATAATATAATTATTATTTCATTTTATTCTCATAACTACCTTGGGACTTGGGTTCTCTCATTACCCTTATTTTACAAGTGAAGAAACTGAGGAAAATAGAGTTTAAATGATTTGTCTCAAATCCCATAGCTAGTAAATGTCTGAGACCAGATAGGAAGATCTTCTTAATTCTGGATCAAGCTCTCTAATTTGATGACCTCTGAAAGGGAATAGGACTTGACCAATTATTTACAGATAGTTCTAGAACCACACTTCAAATCCATATTAATTAAGTGCAAAATCAAGGCTTATTCTATATATCAGACGACTTCATAAAGGCCTTTTCTAATGCTAATATTCTATGGTAGGAAGCAGGATGACATAATGGAGAAGCATGGATTGAGATGTGCCTTGCCTCAGGTTCTGGCTCCTTCTACTTATTAGTTGTGGGATATTGAGTAAGGCATTTCATTTCTCACAATCTCAGTTATCTGATGTCTCACTTGGGTCCACCTGTTGCTTCTACCACTGATTTTTCTCTTGCCCGCAGGAAACTTGTATTGATTTACAGAAAGATGTCCTTATGAATTCAAATCTGGCCTCAGATATTTCCTAGTCGTGTGATTCTAGGCAAGTTATTTCATCTTGTTTGCCTCAATTCCTCATCTATAAAAAGGATCTGGAGAAGGACATGGTAAGTCATTCTTATATTTTTTGTCAAGAAAATCCCCAAATCACAAAGAATCAAACACAACTAACCAAGAACTGATTGACATGTTTTTTTCTTCCCCTGCAGTTAGTGAAAAATTCCATCTTTTGTGCATCAATGCAAGTTATCTCTATGCCTAGAATGTAATCATTTTTCATTTCTATATTTCAAATTTCTAATTTTCATTCAATATTCCAGTTCCAGGTGCCACCTCTTAAAAGAAGTACTTCCTGATCCCACAGCTCTTAGTTGTGATTTGTCCTTCCTAAATCTGTGAGGTCAGTTGATGTAATTATTCTTTGATTCTGTCAATCCTTATCACATCTGGTATTAGTCTTCAATATTCCTCTCCATCCCCACTCCTGCCAGTAGCTGTTTAAGGTCAGAAATTTTTGCTGTTGTCTTCATACTCCTCAGTACTGAGCTCAAAGCCCATATTTGGCATGTACATGATATAGGTTTATTGACTTTTACTGAAGAATAGAAGAATAACTTGGGGGTAAAGACAGGTCAGTTCTCCAATAAGGAAAATCAAAGGATTTGGAGGAGAAAGCATGGGTGTTTTTCTTGGCAGAACTACTGATGAGCCAAGGAAAAATCAGATGCTGCTCCCTCACATCTTTTTTTTTAATATATAAAGTTTTTTATTTACAAAACATATGAGTGATTTTTCAACATTGACCTTTGCAAAAACTTTTTTTTCCCAAGCTTTTCCCCTCCTTTCCCCCAACCCCCACCCCTAGATGACAGGTAATCTAATACATGCTAAATAGGATAAATTATATGACAAATACAGTACATGTATACATATCTATACAGTTATCTTACTACACAAGAAACATCAGATCTAGAAAGAGAAGAAGAAAAAACAACCTAAGAAGGAAAACAAAATGCATGGAAATATTCACAGAAAGCATTAAAATGCTGTGTTGTGGTTCACACTCAGTTCCCACAGGCCTCTCTCTGGATGTATATGACTATCTTCATCGTTGAACAACTGGTTTGAATCACATCATTGTTGAAGAGAACCATGTCCATCAAAATTGATTATCGTATAGTCTTGTTGCTGTGTATATTGTTCTCCTGGTTCTGCTGATTTCACTCAGCATCAGTTCATGCAAGTCTCTCCAGTCCTCTCTGAAATCCTCCTGTTGGTCATTTCTTACAGAACAATAATATTCCATAACATTCATATACCATAATTTATTCAGCCATTCTCCAATTGATGGGCATCTTTTCAATTTCCAGTTTCTTGCCACTACAAAAAGGGCTGCCACAAACATTTTTGCACATGTGGGGCCCTTTCCCTCCTTTAAAATCTCTTTGGGATATAGGCCCAGTAGAAACACTGCTGGGTCAAAGGGTATGCACAGTTTGATAACTTTTTGAGCATAGCTCCAAATTGCTCTCCAGAATGGTTGGATCCATTCACAGTTCCACCAACAATGTATCAGTGTCCCAGTTTTCCCACATCCCCTCCAACAGTTATCATTATCATTTCCTGTCATTTTAGCCAATCTGACAGGTGTGTAGTGGTATCTCAGAGTTGTCTTAATTTGCATTTCTCTGATCAATAGTGACTTGGAGCACCTTTTCATGTGACCGGAAATAGTTTCAAGTTCTTCATCTGAAAATTGTCTGTTCATATCTTTTGACCATTTATCCATTGGAGAATGGCTTGAATTCTTATATATTTGCGTCAATTCTCAATATATTTTAGAAATGAGGCCTTTATCAGAACCTTTGGATGTAAAAATATTTTCCCAGTTTACTGCTACCCTTCTAATCTTGTCTGCATTCATTTTGTTTGTACAAAAACTTTTTAACTTGATATAGTCAAACTTATCTATTTTGTGATTAATGATGACCTCTAGTTCTTCTTTGGTCACAAATTCCTTCCCCCTCCATAGGTCTGAGAGGTAAACCATCCTACATTGTTCTAATTTGTTTATAATATCATTCTTTATGCCTAGATCATGAATCCATTTTGACCTTATCTTGGTATATGGTGTTAGGTGTGGGTCAATGCCTAATTTCTTCCAGACTAGTTTCCAATGATCCCAGCAGTTTTTGTCAAATAGTGAGTTTTTATCCCCAAAACTGGGGTCTTTGGGTTTATCAAGCACTAGATTACTATTGTCATTGAGTATTTTGTTCTGTGAACCTAACCTATTCCACTGATCCACTACTCTATTTCTTATCCAGTACCAAATGGTTTTGGTGACCACTGTTTTATAATATAGTTTTAGATCTGGTGCATCTAGGCCCCCCTCATTTGCATTTTTTTCATTAATTCCCTTGAAATTCTTGACCTTTTGTTTTTCCAGATGAATTTTGTTGTTATTTTTTCTAGGTCAGTTAAATAATCTCTTGGGAGTTTGATTGGTATAGCACTAAATAGATAGATTAGTTTAGGTAGTATTGCCATCTTTATTATATTCGCTCAACCTATCTAAGAGCACTTGATGTTTTTCCAATTGTTTAGATCTGACTTTATTTGTGTGTAGAGTGTTTTGTAGTTTTGCTCATATAGATCCTGACTTTCCCTTGGCAGATATATTCCCAAATATTTTATACTATCAATAGTTATTTTGAATGGAATTTCTCTTTGTATCTCTTGCTGTTGCATTTTGTTGGTGATGTATAAAAATGCTGATGATTTGCTCCCTCACATCTTCAAATAGTCCACTCTCAATCTGCATTCCCTACCCCATCCAACAAATACATAATTTCAGTGACTAGACATGTCTAATTATATGTGTCCCATGCAGAATTTGAATTGGGAAAGAATAATAACAGTTATATTTCCATAATCTTATAGTTTACAAAATACTTTCTTCCCATATTCTGATGAAGTCTGAAATTGAAGTATAATTCTCTCTGTTTCATTGATGGGGAAACCAAGGCTCAGAGAAGGCAAATGACTTATCCTTGACCACAAATATCCAAACTGCAACTTGAATTCCATTTTTTTTCTGACTATGATTCCAGTTCTGGTTTTCCCACAGTGTATCCACAGGGTCCTAGGAATCCTGTGGGAACTCAAGGTTGAAAAAGACCAAAGAGACCAATTAATCCAACCTGCTCTTAAACAAGGATCCTCCCTACAATATTCCCGAACTATAGTGATCCAGTCTTTGCTTGCATTTATCAGGAGATAGGAAAATCTAGTGTTTCCAGAGGTAGCCAATTAGACTTTGGCACAGCTCTAATTCTGTGGAATTGATCAAACTTAAATTTACTTCTTTCTAACATCTACACATAACTCCTAGTTTTGTCATTGTTTCCCAAATAAAATAAGTCTGAGTCACTTTACATATGTTGGTCCATTAAATATGTATCTCTATAAGTGAATTTTAGCAGCATTAAATGACAGCAAAAGGACCTTGGGATCATAGCCCAATTACCTAATTTTCAAGAATGGGAACTAAAGCCCATATTGGAGAAGGATTTGGCTCAATGTGACATTGCTGATTAGTGGCAGATTCAGAACTGGGGCCCAGGTCTATCTTCTCATGCTGTGTCCCTCATGCTTTTAAGAGAAGAGTTAAAAAACTTATTCTAAGAAATATCCAGGTGACATCAGTGTGATATTAATGGGAGGCCTTGGACAAGTAGGCATTCTCTTGGTTTCAAAATTATTACAAAAGGGCCACCATAGGCAGAGCCTTTGCTCCAAAACAACCCAAAAGATTATATCTTACCTCATAAACATTGCCCACCTGCTCCTGATTCCAGTCTAGCTCACCCAGGGCTCATCTTCCAATCTCTAAATACAATTATAAGCTATTCTTTTGTTCACTGAGGAGCTATTTTCAGCTGGTGTTAAAAAGAGCTCATCCCATTTGCCTCAATAAAATAGTTGCAAGTATTCCAAGACCTTGTGTTAATGTCTTCAGATGGGTGTTATGAGAAGCTCAGCACTCCCAGAACCACCATAATTTAGTACAAAGAATAGGAGAACATTCCTGCCTGGAAATGTGCTCCATGTGCTCCAAATGTGCTCTGGCCTACTGCCCACTCCCCATATATAGAGTGTAGTCATTCTATCAATGCATTGTTCTCAGCCATTTGAACTCTGATACTTGGATCGTTCCTTAATCTTATCAGGGTAGGTGATCTCACAAATGTTGCAGATGTCAAATCATCCACTTCTTCTCATCCTATGCTATCAATGCCCATATAAGTGTCTAAATGGTACAATGGTTACAGCAAAGGGCATGGAGTTTGGAAGATCTGAATTAAAAGTCATCCTCACTAGCTGTTTGAATCTAAGTTAAGTCCTGCTATCTTCCTCAATTTCTTCATCTGTCAAATGGGAATAATCTACCTTCCTGTGTTGTTATGACAACAAAACAAAATATTTTAATCTACTTTCCAAACCTTAAAGTGCTATAGAAACATAATGATGATGATGATGATGATGATGATGATGACGATACTACCATCACTACTACTACTACTACCAACAAACACTAGTATTACTACTTCTAGTACAGCAATACTACTGCTACTACTTCTACTATCAGCACTATTAATACTACTTCTACATCAGTATTATTAACTAGTTCTACTACTAGCATTACTATTACTACTAGTACTACCAGCATTGTTATTGCTACTACTACAACTACGACTACAACTACAACTACAACTATGACTACTATTAACCAGGCACTGTGCTATGCACTTTACAAATATTTTATTTGATCCTCAAAAGAATCCTGGAATATAGGTACTATTATTATCTACTGCTAAATAATCCTACCATACCTCCCTTAACTCACTCTTCACAGTGGCTCTTCCAAACCTTTTCAAATCACCTCAAACTTCCAATGGCTGCCACTCCCCCAACTCTCTCGGTTGAGAAACTTGTTTCATACTTTACAGAAAAATTTGAGAACATTCGCCATGAGTTTCCTCTGCTTCCCTCTTTCTCATTTCCTATCACTCAGGAGCCTTTTATCCTTCTCTCGTCCTTCACCTCCATCCCACATGATGAAATGGCCTCATTCCTGACAAAATCTAACTCCTCTACTCATTTGAGCAATCCTATTCCATCTCATATCTTCCAATAGATTGCCCCTTCTATTGTCCCCACTCTTTTACTTATTTTCTATCTCTCCCAGTCCTGGCTCCTTCCCTACTGCCTATGTCTTCCCCACCCTAAAAAACATTCTCACTTGATCTTTCCATCTATGCTTTTATCCTATTTTTCTTCTGCCCTTTATATTTAAACTCCTCAAAAAAAGAAAAAAAAAGCTGCTTCTCCTTCCAATATTTTCACTTTCTTCTTAATTCTTTACAATTTAATTTCTGACCTTATTTTACTCTCTCCAAAGTGACTAATGATCTCTTAGTTATGAAATTTTCATTCTTTTTGATCTCTCTGTAGCCTTTGACATTGTTCACTCTGTCTCCTTGATACTCTCTTCTTCCTCCCACTATTTCCTGGTTCTTCTCTTATCTGACTGCTCCTTCTTGGTCTCCTTTGCTCTCTAACAGTAGCTTTTCCTTGGGTTTTGGTTATAACCCTTCTTCTCTTCTTCCTCTATATTTTGTGATTTCATCAATTCCTATATCATTTTCTGATCTCATCAATTTCTATATATTTAATGACCATCAATATCCTGATGATTTACATATCTATCTAATTTGCCCCAATTTCTCTACTTATCTCCAGTCTCATATTTACAACTGTTTTTCAGAAATTTCAAACTGGATTCCAGCACACATCTTTATATATATTTATATATATATAAAGCTTTTTATTTACAAAACATATGAGTGATTTTTCAACATTGACCTTTGCAAAAACTTTTTTTCCCCAAGCTTTTCCTCTCCTTCCCCCCACTCCCCACCCCTAGATGACAGGTAATCTAATACATGCTAAATAGGATAAATTATATGACAAATACAATACATGTATACATATCTATACAGTTATCTTACTGCACAAGAAACATCAGATCTAGAAAGAGAAGAAGAAAAAAAACAACCTAAGAAGGAAAACAAAATGCATGGAAATATTCACAGGAAGCGTTAAAATGCAATGTTGTGGTTCACACTCAGTTCCCACAGGCCTCTCTCTGGATGTATATGACTATCTTCATCGCTGAACAACTGGTTTGAATCATATCATTGTTGAAGAGAACCATGTCCATCAAAATTGATCATCGTATATTCTTGTTATCCAGCACACATCTTAAACTAAAAATATCCAAAATGCCGTCATCATCTTTTCACCTAAAATTTCTCTACTCTTGTACCTTATTTGTTACTGTTGAGGGCAACCATTCTCCCAATCCCTTAGGCTAACAAACTAGAAATTATCCTGCACTTTTAGCTAGTTCTCACTCCCCACATCCAGCCTGTTGCTAAGGTCTGTCAATTTAACCATCTATAAAACAAGGATCACTCAAGAAATAAACATTTATTAAGCACCTCTGCGCCAGGCATTGTTCTAGGCACTGAAAATTTTTGTTGGTGTTATTGGTTTTATTGGTAGTGGTCCTTCCTTCTCAAAAAGGGCCAGTGACATCAGGGGAGTGATGATCTGATTTGCAAGTAGATTGGAATTCAATGAGACAGAGCTGTGCAAAATCATCAGCCTTTCTCTCTCTTTCAGAATTTTCAGAGTCCAATGGCAAGACATAGGTCTCTATGACTTATGATAGCACTTAAAGAAGTAGAAGACCATGACCTTTTTAAGCTAAGGTCTCTCCCAGATCTCCGTTTGTTTAAGATAACCCTCTTGTAGGATTAAAGGCTAGATAAGAAGAAACTTAAGTGACTTTCCCAGGAGCACACAGCTGGTAAGTAATTGAAACTGGATTTCAGTTCAGTCCTTCTTGACTTCAGGCCTGGTATATTATCCAATGTGTCTGTCATGTACCTACCCCTAAATTTTCACTTGACATTTTCAGTCTTCTATGGTTTTGGCTTTGTTTTTCATGATCTATTACCCTTTAGTTGGCTTACAAGGTTTTGATATCATGTGACCAACATGATAATAGTTGCTTTCTACAAATCTCTTGGGCTCTATGGACCCAAATCCTGAAATAAAAGAATTTTGCCCAGGTAGGGTAATCACACTTGATTCCACAAGAAAAGAAAAAAAAAAAAGAAACCTCTGATTGTAATCCATATAAACTGTGCAATCCATCATGAATTGATATGGGAGAACTTTAGTTCTTATTCTGTATTTTTTTTTTTTTTTTTGCTGAGGCAATTGGGGTTTAGGGACTTGCCTAGGGTCAAACAGCTAGGAAGTGTTAAGTGTCTGAGGCCAGATTTGAACTCAGGTCCTCCTGACTTCAAGGGTGGTACTCTATCCACTGCACCACCTTACTGCCCCTCATTTTATATTTCTATCTCCAAACCAACTAAATCTATGTGCTTACCACAAACTATCTTAGAGGTTTGTGACTAGAAGCCCAGGTCTACTGATTCCTTATCATATTAGCTCTTCCCCAGGGTGTGTCAGCTTCTACCTGAGGGATTATGGGACAGCTAGAAAAAAAGAAAAGAAACACAAGGAAAAATATTCTAAGTACTATAATGTAAGGGAAAAGAAAATAATTCAGAAATTCTGAGTATGAACAAAATATTTAAGAATGTCTATAGATCTTTTCCTTAAAAAATTTAAAATCACTTATGCCTCAATTTTTTAAGTATATGATGCCTAAATACCTTAAATCTCTTTAAATATCTATTTTTTTGCATCACCTGTACTGTGTAATATACCCTCTCTGAAAGAGCATTTTTCTAAAGCAAAAATTAAATGGAAGCAGGGAATTGAGCAAAAAAAGTAAAAAAAATTATTCAACAAAACTCTTAAATCTAGAACATAATAGTGAATTGCTACAAACATATAAGAACAATAATTATTCCCTCTCTTGTCTCCATTATAATTCTAATCAAATTGCTTGTGAAAAAGCTTTTAAAATCTTATTTATGATCCTCTTTAGACTTTCTTTTGTTCAATAATTCTCTTTTATTCATAGTTGTAAAAGCTTTTACTCTCCCCTATTCTCTTATTTGCTTAGACTATGATATTTTATATTTAGGTCATCTGTTTATTCATTTGGTGTTTGTTGTGATAAATAGTACAAAATATTGGTTTAAATCTGGTTTCTGCCACCTTACTCACCAATTTCCCTAGAAGTTAATGAGAGGTTTCCCCATTGCTGATACAGCATATATAAACATTGTAATGACAAAATTTCTAAAAATAAAATTCCTGAGAAAGAAATTAAGTATAAAGAAGATGGGCTGCTCATATAATAAGAGCCAGGGGTAAGATATAGACAATTCTGTTATTTGAAACAAAGATAGACATCATCATGTTTGGGGAAGAACCTGGGGAATAGTTATGAAAAGATATGGGCAAGAGTTACATAAAGAAAGAGGCTATGAAGTATCACATCAGTGAGTCCTCACACCACTGAGATTATAGATCCATCAAAATAATTGAAGTATCATGAATTCATAATGTAGCATATTTTGGAAGGAGGAGGTTAAAGAAATACTCTTTTCAAAAGAATACTCCCTTAGTTTTCCAAAATATTTTCCCAAGATTATTGCCTCCAAAAAAAAGATATCTTTGAATTATGTGCTGCAGTCATTGAAACACAATCTCACATATCCCTTAGGAAGGTAAAGCTAGCTTACTTTCCAAATCATACAACCCAGAGCTATGCAGCAAATCACAGCCTTCCTAGAAACCTTTACTGAAAATGGCCATAGTACTCCTTATAAGACCATCCACAATTGGTTCTTTAATTCAAAGTCTGCTCTGGATTTTATAAGGAATATTATGCCCCAGACATACAGAAAATAATTCCCTGAAGCTGGGTTAACAACTACAATGATATAATTCAATGAGTCACAGATAGGGATTGGCTTCTGTCCTAGAAATCATGTGCCCTTGTGGAAATTTCTAAAGGTTAGCAAGAAGTCAAAGATACTTCCACATTTTCTTTAAATCTCATCTTTTGAAACAAGTCTTTCCCAGTCCCCTTTAATGCTAGTGACATTCCTTTGTTGTTACCTCTAATTTATCTTGTGTATAGTTTGTATATGTTGTTGTTCAGTCATTTCAGTTGTGTCTGAGATTTTGTGACCACATTTGGGGTTTTCTTGTTAGAGATACTGAAATGGTTTTCCATTTCCTTCTCCAGCTCATTTAACAGATGAGGAACCTGAAGCAAACAAGTGTAAGTGACTTGTCTACAGTCATATAGTTAGTAAGTATCTGAGGCCAAATTTGAACTTGGATCTTCTGACTCCAGGTGCTCTATCTATGGTGTAACCTTGCTGCAATTTATACAGTCATTTGCATATTTTCTTCCCATTATCCTGCAAACTCTGTGGAAATAGAGACTGATTTTGCCTTTCTTTTTATCCCCTGCACTTAGCACAATTCCTGTCATACAGTAGATTCTTAATAATTGTTTGTTAACTCATTACTGATTGTCATTTAACAATTCAACTTGTTGGATTGTCCAATTTTGGAATATGAATGTGTACAAAAATGTGTGTAATATCATTGGGGGAGGGGATAGGGTTAGCCAATATTTCTATCCACAATCAGCTAAGAAAAACAAGCAGCTCCAGGGATATTGTGATAGTTTGCTTTTAGCACAAATGGTTTATTCCTTTTCTCCTTCATCATAAAGTCATGAGCTTTTAATAGGCACTTTCTGTGATTGCCATCTTGATCAGTGTCTACTGCCAAATGCCCCCAGATGAGCCTGCGGATGGTGGACTCTTGGGGAAAATTTAGAAGGATTCTCATAATCAGATTGTTAAAGCTTTCCCAACATGATTGGATAATAAATGTCACTCTTCTAAATTATGCAATGTACTCAGTTACCACTGTCCTTCCTCAAATCTCATCTACATTTAGTTTTTTTGTTTTTCTAATATCCTAGCAATAAGGAGGGAGAAGGAAAGGATGTATCTCTCTAGGGGTTATGTATCATTAAGTGTGCACATTGCAGAATTGTATTCCTAGATATGACTAAGCAAAAGTTTAGGCCACATCAAGAGAAGTGTAACTTCCCAAAATATGGAAGTTATGGTCCTATTCTCTTCTGCGAGTAACTCTAAATCTGGCATTTCTTTCTTTTTAAAGTAGCATAGATTAAGAAGGATATGGATACTGGAGAGCAGTCATAAGGGGGTAACCAGAACAGTGAAGGCCAAATATTTTATGTCATATGGTGGTGCCTTAAAGGAACTTTATATATTTTGCCAGGAAAAGTGATGACTCAGCCAGGGCATGATTTATATCTTCAAGTATTTGAGGGGCCATTCTCAGGAGGAGGTATCAGATTTGCTCCTATTTAACTTCCAATGACAAAACTAGGAGCAAAAGAAAGCAGTTTCAAAAAGACAGATTTATGTTTGATGTCAGCAGGAAAAAATCTTAGCAATTAAAGCTGTGTGGAAGAGGAACAGATCACTTTTGGAGCTGGTGACATTCCCTAATTGGAATCTTCCTCCAAGAGGTGAACTGACCACTTGTCTTGTCAGTTACATCATAATTGATATTTCTTTTGACTAAATCCTCTGGGTCCATTCAATCTCTGAAAATCTATTATTTTGTGATACATGAATAGTTCCAGATTATAGATGTACTTTGACCCACTTTTTTCTGAAGTTTTGTTCTTTCCTTTGCTTTCTAAGGACAATGACCAATTTGATAGCCAGTAACTCATGAAACAATTAATCTCTTCAAGTAGCAGGGGTTTCCATTGCTGTGAAAACCACCTGGGATTAGGTGCAATATTTCCCCATATCATGTGAGTTGTGAATTCAAGGTCTTTCTAAGAATGAGACAAATGTTTGAATGTCATTTTTATATAAATAGCATTTAATTTTATCTAATGACATGTAAATGTAGTTTTTAACATTCATTTTTATAAAATTTTGAGTTCCAAATTATTTTTCTCCCTCCTCAAAACAGTAAGCAATATGATATAGGTGATGCATGCAATCTGACATAGGTTATGCATGTGCAATCATGTTAAACATAATTCCACATTAATTATATTGTGAAAGAAGAAACAGAACAAAAGGGGAAAAATGAAAGAAAGTGAAAGTAATATGTTTCAAACTGCATTCAGGATCCATCAACTCTTTCTCTGGATGTGGTTAGCATTTTCCATCATGAATATTTTAGAATTGTCTTAGATTATTTTATTGTTTTATTGCTGAGAAAAGCTAAAACTGTTATCGTTGATCATTGTTCATGTTATTGTGTACAATGTTCTCCTGGTTCTACTCACTTCATTCAGCAGCAGTTCATGTATTATATAATCTGCTTGCTCATCATTTGTTATAGCACAATAGTATCCCATTACATTCATATACCACAATTTGTTCAGCCATTCTCCAATTGATGGGCATAGAATGTCTTTTTTAAATGCCAAACAAGCACCTACTGCTTGTAAATCTTTTCATTTATGGTTGATAATGAAATGGCAGTAGGTTTGGTATTGGCTTTTGAAAGGATAAAAATCATTAGTTGGTATTATCTTGAAAAGGAGGATAGTATGGATATAGATAGTTAATCCAAGCCTGTTTGTTTGAATTCAATCAATCCAAACCCTTAATTAACTCTTCTTTTTCTGCCTCTGCTTTGTTTTCAAATTGTCTGATGACAAAAGTAGTCAATATTAAGGATTTATTTCAAAGAAACAAGCACATTCTAAATCTTTTTTTCCTTCCACATTATTGTGTATTTGTCCTTAGATTTAAGGATGATGATTCTGAATCAAGTTTCTATCTCACTAAAGAAAGTAAGCCAACAGGCACTGTAAGATAATATTAGATTCAAATATGTTCATTATATTGGCAGACCATGATGTCACAGGTACCAAAGCTGGTACCTGGGCACTATATTGTGGTGTAAAATAGTTTAACATATAGGGTTAAAATTGATTTGGAGCTCAGTTTTGAATACTTACTAGCTGTAATATCTCATGGCTCTCTTTGGACCTCAGTTTCCTCATCTGTGAAATTAAAAGACTCCAATTAGATAATCTTTAATGTTCCTTTCACATCTATAATCTGACAATCCTACACCATCTAGAATATCAAGATATCTAGTTTCTGGTACATAGTATGTGCTTAACAAATGCTCTTCAGTATAATGAAAGGATGATCTTCCAACTTCTCTATAAGTTCTCAATATTTTTGTGCATATAATGGACACTTTTGGAAAATTTCTCTAGCCTATAGACTTATCAGTCAACAAACATTTATGAAACACCTTTTATATGACAGTTACTCTGCTAAGTCTTGGGGATACAAAGAAAGATAAAACCAAATTTTTTAAATCCCACCCAAAAAACCACTAAACTAGTCTATACCCTCAAGGAACTCTAAATTACATGGGAAAGACAACCTGAAAACATCTCTGCACAAACAAGATCTATCTGAAACAGACTGGAGATTATCAACAGATTTATTCTCAGAATAATATTTTAATGTATAAAATAAAGTCTATTAGATTAAAAAATAAGATTTCAAAATAAATAAGTTGTATACATATAGTTATATCACAATATTTATATATCTTTTTCTCTATCATTTATTTGCCTATTTATATTCTTATCTATATATTTGGTTATATATACATATGTCTCTACTTATCCATCTCTCTTTCCCTCTCCCTATTTATTTATATTCTATTATCCTATCTAACCATCCATCCAATTACCTTTCTACTATCATCTATTTGCCTATATTAGAACCTATTTATCAATCTATCTAGGTATCTGTCATCAGTCTTTGTATAGCAAGATCATGGATCTCAGGTAAAGAACCCCTGATCTATGAAGAAACTGGGCAAACTTCCATGAATATATAAAGGACAAAGTGAGCAAAACTAGATGAACAATTTATATAATGACAAAAATATTGTAGGGTGAAAATACTAGGAGACTTTGGAATCTAGTCAATGCCATGATAAAGCAGGGATCTGGAGGGCCAAAGATAAAGTGTGCTGCTCATCTTCTTCCTGAGAGGTAAAAAATTGACAAAGATCCATAGAGACAGGTTTTCTAACATGCTCAATGTGGAAATTGGCTTTTCTGGACTATGTAGATTTACTAAAGTGACTTGGAATTTTGTTTTCATTTATTTATTTATTTCAATGAAATGTAATAGAAGAGATAGATTTTAAAAAATCAAAAGCAATTCAAAGAATCCTGCTGTTGGGTAATTTCCAGTGATAGACAGCTCATTACCTCTCAAAGCAGCACATTCAACTTTTGGAAAGCTTCAATCAGACGGAAGTTTTTCTTTCAATCAAGTTGAAAGCTGCCACTCTCTGATTTCCATCCATTGTTCAAAGTTGACTTTGCTTCTCTGGAACTTACAAACTTTGTTTCGACTTCTTCCTTCTGGAGCCAATCAAAACAGGTTTAATCCTTCATTGACATGATAGCCCTTAAATACTTGAATTCCAATATCCTATCTGCTTGTTATGTCTTCTCTTTTCTAGGCTAAACATCCCAGTTCCTTCAATTTTTTGAGTAGCCAGCCATTCTTGACCACCTTTCTTTGGATATGTTCCAGCTTGTTAGTATCTTTCCTGAAAAATGCAACACCAAGAACTGAACACAATGTGCCAGAGGTGGGCAGATCAAAACTGAGGATAATGGGATTATCACTTCTATGATTCTGAACAGTAATCTTGCTCATGCTGCTTAAAATCACACAATAGAATGTGGTTGTTGTATCACTTTTCATCCACAAGTTTCTCCTCAATGTCTCATCAAGACATTAGAGTGGTCCTGAGTTCTTGAAGGCCAATGCCAAATGAGCACAAGCTCCAGCAAATTCTATCATGATAGAAAGAATTCAACTGGAATCTTAGTGATAAAGTGACCCTGTTGTAAAAGAATAGATAAGTACAAAGAGACTAATGACCAAAAGGCTGACCAATAAGTGATGAATTCTTTGACTCTGATGGACCCTTATTGCTTATTTGACTATATGTGTACCCTTTCTGTTTCCATGGGATATTAAGCACAAGTTATATCTAATAGCTAATAGTCAAGTCAGCAAGCATTTATTAAAGACCTATTTTGTGCCAAAACACTGGAGACATTAAAAAAGGGCAAAAACAGTACTTGCCATGAAGGATCTCACAGACAAAGATGCAAACAAAATAGATGCACAAACAAAATAGAAAAAGGAAAAATTGAAGATAATGTTCATGAGATGGCACTAGCACAACTGTAGATAATAAGGGTTCATGGTCCAGTAACCAATAAATTGTTCCACTATTTAAATAACTGAGGGAGTAGCAGCTAAATCAATGTTCATGGATTATCCTTGAGAAGAGAAAGCAAGGAGATGGCAAATTTGCTTTCACTGTGTACCCAAAGAAAGAAGAAACATGACTCCATGGAAAACTTGGCCATCTCATCTTAAAGTGCTTATGATGATTTCAAGGGGACAAAAAATATAACATAAACTTAACTGCAGTTAAACCAACTAGCCCATAATGACGAATGTTGGAGGGGATGTGGGAAAACTGGGACACTGATACATTGTTGGTGGAACTGTGAACGGATCCAACCATTCTGGAGAGCAATTTGGAACTATGCTCAAAAAGTTATCAGGCAGTGCATACCCTTTGACCCAGCAGCATTTCTATTGGCTTATATCCCAAAGAAATCATAAAGGAAGGAAAGGGCCCCACATGTGCAAGAATGTTTGTGGTAGCCCTTTTTGTAGTGGCTAGAAACTGGAAACTGAATGGATGGTCATCCATTGGAGAATGGCTGAACAAATTATGGTATATGAATATTATGGAATATTATTGTTCTGTGAGAAACGACCAGCGGGATGATTTCAGTGAGGCCTGGAGAGACTTGCATGAACTGATGCTGAGTGAAATGAGCAGAACCAGGAAATCATTATACACAGCAACAACAAGACTATATGATGATCAATTCTGATGGACATGGCTCTCTTCAACAAGGAAATGTTTCAAACCAGTTCCAATTGTTCAGTGAAGAAAGCCATATACATCCAGAGAGAGGAATGTGAAATGTGCACCATAACATAACATTTTCATGCTCTCTATCGATGTTTGCTTGCATTGTGTTTCCTTTCTCTGATTTTTTCTTTCTTGTAGATACGATTTTTCTTGCACAAAAATAAGTGTGGAAATATGTATACATACATTTGATTTGTCAGGTATTTTAACATAATTAACACATAGTGGATATCCTGCCATCTAGGGGAGGAGTGGGGAGTGGGAGGGGGATTTGTAACAGAAAGCTTTGTAAGGGTTAATGTTGAAGAATTACCCATACATATGTTTTGCAAATGAAAAATTTTAATAAAAAAGAGGAAAAAACCCAACTATCCCAATAACTATCAATATATATATACCTTGTTATCTTTATAAAATATTCTGCACAAGTATAAAGATAATTTTTGATGAAAATATGGGAGAGAAAACAAACTTTCAGAACAGTTCTCTACCATAATCTTCATTACAATCACTTAAGTGATTGTATATTGCAAGAAATACTACTGTGGATTATTATTCAACAAATGTATTGTTAGGAAAGGGAGATTCATTAGAGGGGGGTGTTTGTCTAAGAACATTTTTCACTTTTAAGAACTATTGAGCACCCTATACCCTGGAGAGCTTTTGTTTATATTGTTTATAACCATTGATAAAGGGTTTTTTTCGAACCCTGAAAAGGTCTCAAGGATCCTGAGAACTCCTCAGATGATATTTTGAAAACCATTTCATTACACCATGCTGCCTCCTTGTTCTATCTCCCTTTTTCTTTTCTCACTTCCTCCCTCTGCTTCTTTGTTTCTCTCTGTCCCTCCCACTCTGATTTTTGTTATTCTACCCTGTCAAAACTTTTAAAATCTTTAATATCATTCAATATATTGTCTGTCCCTCCTAGATTTGTCTTAGCTGAAGATCTGATAATTTGAAATGATTAAAGTAGTAACTTAATTTTTTGATCGTAATTTCTATTTTATCTTAAAATATAAATGAATTTGCAACTTTTTTAACTTCTTGAAAATTCAGATTGCATCAATTTAAATGGCTAAAAAAAATCAGCTAACTATTCCAATTTAGTTCACCCTGAAATATGAAAAGTGTAAATTGGATTAATGAAGAAAAAAGTTTTTCTTTTACTTTTGATCTAATAGGTGTTTGGGGGACATTTTCTTCAAGAAAAACAATGCTTATTGCATATAGAGAATGATGATGTTAAAGGCTAATCAAGAGTATGTAAGACTAGGGTGAGTGACACCTGAGGAGAATCTGGTTAAGATCTGAGTATGAAAGATTTCTTAATGATGTTAATAACAGACTATTAGTTTTATTTAATGCACTATTATACATGTGTATATATTCATATATTCATATGATATCATATATTCATATGATAAGCATATGTGTGTGCATGTATGCATAAATATAAGAAAACATTTTCCATGTTTTATAAAAGAATGAAAGATATATCAACTGATATCAATTGAATTAAAGAAGTAGAATCAGGAAAACATTGATCATGATTAAAATGAAATGGAAACAATAGCAACCAAATGCAATCAAACACTGCAGGATTAGACATTATTCAAACAACTAGGTACATGTAAGATGTATAGAGAGTAGGTAGAAGATTGTTGCTTGTCCTTCAATCTCAAGGAGGACCTTGACACTGTGAAAGTGATGTCATGACTTATAAGTGCATTGGATTTATGTAGGCCATGGCTATACAAAGTTATCAACCTCTTTCCTCCTGAGCCATTTGGATTCAAGGGAAAGATATAGATCAGGATGATTGAAGATAAACAATGCACTGGGAGGTCTTGCTCTTTTTTTAAACTAAGGTCTTTTCTAGGTCTGTTTGTTTTGGGGAAATTCCCATTAGTGATTAAGGGTAGGTAAGGCTAGAAATGGTTTCTTTTACCTACTCAAAAAAATTAATTTGGGAGGGGAAGACCCTTAGGGTTTCTAGCCCAAACAGAACAATTGCTATTTACATTCACTCTGAATCATCTGAACTCAACTCATATCAAGATAGACTTTGTCTGCGATCTGTTATTGTCAGGGTGATTTAGGTTTAAGGCATGGTACTTAAAAAGGAAATCTAGTCCATAATTCCCAAGATATTTTTGGCAGTCTCAGCAATTAAAATTTATATTTCTTTGAGCAGAATATCTGCAGATAATCTGCAGATACATCCTATATAGACAGAAGGAGATAAGGGAGGGAGAGGAGGGACAGAAGGCATAGGATGGAAAGAAAGTAGAAGGTAATCTCAGAGGGGAAGGAACTGCCATCTGACAATACATGGAAATGCCTACTATAGAAAATGGGATTTGAATTGTGACTTTGAAGGATCAGAAGTATGAAGAGGTAAGTTTGAGGTGACAGTTCTTTCAGGGCATAAGAAACAAGCTAGTACATATGTACATATTTTAAGAGATGGAATGTTTTGTTTAGCTAGACTAGTATATAGACCAGTATGGTTAGATTAAAAAATGCACAAAAAATGCACAAGTGGTTCTGTAGGTAGAGTACCCAGCCTAGAATCAGAAAGACTTCTTTTTCTGAGGTCAAATTTTTCTTCAGCCACTTACTAGCTAGGTGATCCAGGGCAATCATATAATCCAGTTTGCTTTAGTTTCCTCATTTGTAAAATGAACTATAGAAGGAAATGGCAAACCACTCCAGTATCTTTGTCAAAAAAGAAAAACCCAAATGGGTCATGAAGAATTGTACATGTCTGAAATGACAAACTACAACAACAAAGAGAGCATAGAGAGTAGAAAAGAACCGGATTATGAAAAGTTTTAAATGCCAAATATTAAATCTGTCATGAACAAACTTTGGGAAGATCACATTGACAGCTGAGTAGAGGATGGATTGGAGTGGAAAGAGATTTGTGGAAAGGAAACCAACCAGAAGGCTATTGTAATAGTCCAAGTATGAGAAAATCAAGTTCACCACCAGATTGGTGGCAATGTTAGGGAAGCTAAGGGGAAGTGTATATATTAGAGGATGAGGAAAAAGAGAAAGAATAAGTAATCAAGGACAGCACCTGGGTTTTTTGCACCTATGCAATATAGAAGGTGGCCATGCCCTGACAATAATAGGACCTTCTCATATAGAGCTTCAAAAATTCTTAGATTCTGTCTTCTCCAGGCTCTCCAGGTTATGGACTTCCTCCACTCTGCCCCAGAGACCAATTCACTCTGGAAGTTCACTGCAATACCAGTATTAACATATTGAAAGTACCGTCCACTCTGAGGCTCTCTTTCTGATTGGATATCTCTTCCATTTAAAGAGGGAATCCAGGACAGCCATATCTTCCTTCTTCTCCAGGATTTATTTCAGACTTTATCTATCTAGAACTCATCTTGATACCAACTTCTCATTTTTCAGTTTCCTTTCTGTATTGTTTTCCCTTATTAGGATATAAGTTTCTTGAAGGCAGGGACCATTTCTTTTTCTATCTGTATTTGTGTCACCAGCATTTAGAACAGTGATTGAAACTTAATAAGTGCTTATTGAATGATTTAACTGTGAATTTCAAAACATTTCAATACAAATGTGAATATTTTTAATGATAGGAATAGTTTTAATAGATTCATAACATGTATCCCAGTTTCTGGCAGCAGTTCCTTAGTGCTATGGTTATGCAGATGTGAAAGAATTTTGTATCACACAATCCATAGCAACTTTGTATTAAACTTTCATTAGGTCATCACCATCAACATTCCAATTGCATTTTGATCAGTAAATACTGAACTCTTTTTATGAAATTGCCACAAATTCCCAAGAGGGCATCTGAAGCTATTTGTAGAGGCAATGGTTTGGGGGAGAGTGAGTGGGGAAGTCATTAGTACAGTGTCTAGAAGAAGGCAAACAAAATATAAAAAGAGTTGAATTTTGGCACATGAAGACTGGTTGAAAGAACTGAGGATTTTTTTTTTTTTTTGCTGAGGCAATTGGGATTAAGTGACTTGCCCAGGGTCACACAACCAGGAAGTGTTAAGTGAATATATATATATATATATATATATGTATGTATGTGTGTATATGTGTATATATATAAAGTTAAGGCCAGATTTGAACTAAAGTCTTCCTGACTTCATGTCTGATGCTCTATCTACTACACCAACTAGCTGCCCCAAACTCAGGGATTTTTGATAGCTATCTTCAAGTAACTGAAGGACTATCACATGGAAAGAAAATAAGACTGGATCCCAAAAGAAGAAATAAAAGCAGTTAGATTTTAATTCTTTTTATTTTATTTTTAGTTGCATGTTTTCTTCTTCTCCCTTTCCCTCACCCATCCATTGAGAAGTCAAGAAGAACAGAAACAATTGCAACTATGTATAGTCATGCAAAACAAATTCCACATTAGCCATACTCCCTCTTCCTCTCAATCTTCCTCCCCAAAAATAGGAAGAAAAAAAAAGTAGAGGAAAATATGCTTCAATTTGCACTCTGAATCAATAAGCTGTCTTCCTGGAGGTTGATATCATGTTTTATCATAAGTTCTCTACAACTCTGATTGGTCACTATGTTAATTAGAATTACTAAGTCCTTCACAGTTGATTATCTTTACAATATTGTTGTTTCTATATAAATTATCTTGATTCTGCTCAGTCTTTTAAGGCTTCTCTGAAATGATCCACTTCATCATTTCTTATAGCATAATAGTACTCTATTACATTCATATACCATATCTTGTTCAGTCATTCCCCAACTGATGAAATCTATATCTTTGCCTCAACAAAAGATCAGCTATAAATATTTTTGTATAAATGAATCCTTTTCTTTTTTTCTTTGATTTCTTTGGGATATAAAACTAGTTGTTATTACTGTTCACTCATGCTTTCCTGATTAATTTTATTATTTTTTGTAATTATATAAAGCAGTTCTTTGGTAATTAGATTGGAATGGTACTGAATAAGTCAACTGATTTAGATACTATTGTCATTTTTATTATATTGTTATAGTCTAATCAGGAACAATCGATGTTTCTCCACTTATTTAGATATTTTTATTTGTATTAAATGTTTTGTCATTGTTCACTTAGAGTGTATGTGTTGTCAAACAGACTGCCAAGTATTTTATCCTGTGATAGTTAATTTAACTTGAACTTCTTTCTTCCTCGTGTTGTTGTTTTTTTTTTTGGTAACATAAAGAAATATCGATGATTTCATATTTCATATCCCTCCACCTTGTTGAAGTCATTAATTGTTTCTATTAGTTTTTTTGTTAATTCTAGTAAACTAACTAACATATATGCAAAAAGTGATAGTTGTGTTTTCTTGTTGCCTATGCTTATTCTTTCAATTTCTTTCACTTGTTTTCTTGCTATAGCTAGAATTTCTATTATAATATTCCAGAGAAATGGTGATAACAAAATCCCTGCTTCACCCCTAATAATTATTGGAAAGACTTGAATTATTCTTACTACAGGTAATATAATTAATTTTAGACAGATACTGCTTATCCTTTAGAGGAGATCTCCATTTATTTCTGTCCTTTGTGATATTTTTCTTTTTTATAACAAAAATACATATATTTTGTCAGAACATTTCTCTACATATATTGACAATATGATATACTTTTTGATATTTTTGTTAACATGGTTAATGATAACTTATAATTTTTCAATATTGAATAATTCCTGTATTTGCAATATTAAAACAACCTGGTGATAGTGCAAGATCTCTGGTATATATTATTGTAATATTTTTTTCTTTCTTTTAGTTAAAAAAAACAGAATAAGAAAAAATAAAAACAGAAACAAAATAAAACAAAACAAAAGTGAACACTGTCATGTCCCCAGCAGAACATCAAGGAGGATTCAAAATATATGACAACAAATTACCAGTTCAAAAAGTGTGTGTGTGTGTGTGTGTGTGTGTGTGTGTGTGTGTAATGTCTTCTACTATTATAGAAGAAATTGTATTCATAAGTGTCCATCTTTACTTCCTTGTAAATTGTTCTTTTGTTCTCTTTTGTGCACCCCCTTTCACCCTTTCCATACCTTCAAGCAGACTATAGTTAAGAAAGGAGATATATATATATATATATATATATGTGCATATATATATACATATGTAGATATATACATACATATACATATCCCCTCCAACTACACACACACACACACACACATATGTTTCTTATCTTTGCTAATTCTTTCCTTTAATTCTTCTCTTTAACTTGCCTTGCTATTACTTCACCTCTCCCCACCCTTACATATTCCAAAATATTCCCCCCCAAATATATTTTTCTTCCAATCCAAACCCAGCTTTCCTCAGGGGTCCCTACTTGATATTTGCACTTCATACAGGTTAATCCCCCATCCAGGATCTTTCTTCAGATCTTTTTGGTATATACCAGGAGGATAAGTCTTCTGCCCCAAGTCTTCTTGATTTTTCAACAATCTATGTTACTCCAAGTGCAAATTTGTTTTACTTGTGGAGGAAATCTGAAGGGCTTGAAATTTACCAACCTACTCATCATTTTCCCAGAGTCCTCTCTGTAATCTTCTTACTACTATTTTATTTAAAATTTTTCTATCAATACGAAATGTGCATAACTTAGGAAAACTGGTTAACAGTTTTTTTTTCTGTTTTGACTCCTCCTGGTTTAGGTATCAAGTGCATATGTGTAGCACTCTTTACTTACTTTTTTCTTTTCTTTTTTTAAAAGACACACATGACACTAAATTTTGTTCAAAGAATGTGTGGAACAGAACATGTAAGTATGACTGGAGGAAGGGATGGTATGCATATGACAGTGATTGAAAGTGATAGAAACTTGACTATTTGTTTCTTATTACTATTTTTCTATTTATTTTTAATATACATTGCTTTATGAATTGTATTGGAAGGAAAAAATCAGAGCAAAAGGGGAAAAAACCATGGCAGAGGGGGAAAAAGCAAAAAATAGATGAATATAGCATGTGTTAATTTACATTCAATCTCCATAGTTCTTTTTCTGGATGCAGATGACATTTTCTGTCCAAAGTCTACTGGGATTGCTTTGGATCACTGAACTGCTGAGAAGAACCAAGTCTTTCATAGTTAATCATTGCACATTCTTGCTGTTATTGTGTACACTATATTCCTGGTTTTGCTTGACTGGTTCAGTATCTGTTCATGTAAATCTTTCCAGGTCTTTCTAAAATCAGCTTGTTCATCACTTTTTATAGAACAATAATATTCCATAATCTTCATATATCAGAACTTATTCAGCCATCCTCCAACTGATGTACATCTACTTATTTTCCAATTCTTTGCCATCACAAAAAGGGCTGCTATAAGCATTTTTATATATGTGGGTCCTTTTCCTTTCTTTATGATTTCCTTGGGATACAAACCCAGTAGTGGCACTGCTGGGTAAAAGGATATGCACAGTTTTGTAGCCTTTTGGGTATAGTTCTAAATTGCTCTCCAGAATTATAGGATCATTTCACAATTCCACTAAGAATACATTAGTGTCACAGTTTTCCCATATCCCCTCCAACATTTATCATTGTCTTTTCCTGTCATCTTAGCCAATCTGAGAGATGTGAGATGATACCTCAGAGTCATTTTAATTTGCATATCTCTGATCAATAGTGAGTTAGAGCATTTTTTCATAAGACTAGAAATGACTTTAATTCTCCATCTGAAAATTGTCTATTTATATCCTTTGACCATTTATCAATTGGGGAATGACTTGTATTATTATAAATCTTTACCTACTTTTTCAAACATTTTATTTACATGGGCAATAATTGTTCTTTATATGTTTGATAGAATTCACTTGTAAATCCATCTAGTCTTAGGAAATTTTTTCCTAGGGAGTAGGCTATTGGAATTGTAAAGAGGAAATTTTTGTCTTAATATTATGAGACAAAAAACAACCACAAATTTTCTTAATAATTAGAGCAGTACTAAAGGAGAATTAGCTGTTGATGGTGCTATGGATTTTCCCTCTTGTACA
This sequence comes from Myrmecobius fasciatus, assembly GCA_023553655.1. Taxonomy (NCBI): domain Eukaryota; kingdom Metazoa; phylum Chordata; class Mammalia; order Dasyuromorphia; family Myrmecobiidae; genus Myrmecobius; species Myrmecobius fasciatus. Next base: position 41,727 of record JAJPUD010003271.1, on the reverse strand, counting down.
TCTTTGAGTAGAGGTTGGGTGATTATTATTCAATACATTTTTGAATGCATTTTTTGGGCAATGACAAAGAAGAAGTGTGTGAGCTGAAGCAGGTAAGCACTGATGTGCCTTCCAACACCAAAATTTGATAATTCTGTGATATGTTCATTGTGTGTGTAGCTAACTAAGTCTAGCTCCTGTCTTTCATGGAGGCAATTTACAGAACTTAGAAGTTGTTGTGAATCCTTATTAATATTATTCCTTCTCTCTTACAGTCAATTTTTCAATTCAACATCAAATTGTAATTCATCATCAATATGGTCTTTAATTCTTAAGAAGCTTTTCTTCCAACATCATTGCACCATTTTTTATTGCTGAGATACGGACATTTCTTCAGTCACCTGAGAATTTCTTCTTTCTGTACTCAGAAAAGCTGATCATTTATCAATTCATTCACTGACTCAGCATGTGCTGACAGTAGAGACAAAAATAAAATAATAAAAATAGTCTTTACCTCCAAGGATTTGAATTTTCATAATTCTATGTAATTGGATTTTAAAATAAAACAAAAAGAATCAGTTATCATCAACAACATATATATTCAAAATAACAGATTTTTATTTATATGTCATTCTCATTTGGAGAGTCTTAGTAGGATAAAACAACCTGTACATAGAAAATTGGATTTAAAATAGATACAAAATAGATATTGAGTAATTTCTGGATCAATCATATTATTTATCAATAGAAAGCAAGATATTCTTCTGAATGGACATAGACTCTAAACTAAGCTTAAAGGAAACAGTGATTCTGTAAAGTAGTGATGAGGAAGGAGAGCATTTTGGATTTGGGGGATATCCAGAAAAAAGGAACAGAGATAGAAGATTAAATGTAGTGTAGGTAAAATAGCAATTAAGCCAATTTGTAAAGTCAGTCAACAAGTATGTGAGAGTGTTTGAGGGAGAATAATATGTCATAAGTTTGGAAAAGTCAGATTGTGAAGGGATTTCAAAGCTAACAAGAAGAGTATGAGTTTTGCCTACGAGTCAGGCTTTTAAAACTACAGAGTACCACTGAAATTTCTTGGGCATGGAAGTGATACAATTAGAGCCACTTGATCAGAACATTCCATTGCCGAGGGTGGTTTCCACCTGTGTTATTTGCTGCTACATTTTGCTGTTCTTCATCCATGCTTTGATGAGCTCAGCAACATAACAACAGTAATAATAAACAATATAATAGCAATAATTATACCAGCTAATGTTTGCAAAGTACTTTAGAAATATTGTCATTTTATTCTCACAACAATCTTTGCATTATATGCTCTTATTTCCATTTTACAGATGAGAAAATTGAATCAAATTGGGCTAAGTGTCACAGGTCTCGAGTCACATAGCTAGTAGTGTATGAATTAGAATTTGAGTTCTGTTTTTCCTGACTCCAGTTGCTTTGTTCTATCCACTGTACAATCTAGTTATCTCTATCTCTATTTCTAGCTATATTCAATCATTTTTCAATTGTATACAATTCTCGATGATCCCATTTGGGGCTTTTCTTGACAAAGATACTAGAGTAATTTGACATTTCCTTCTCTAGCTCAGTTTACATATTTAAAGATAAGAAAACTGAGGCAAACAGGCTTAAGTGGCTTATCCAGGGTCACACAGCTGGTAAATGTGTGCAACCACATTTGAACTCAGATAAATGAATCTTCTAGATTCAAGGCTCAGTGCTTTACCTACTGTACCATTTAGCTGACTATCTCCACTTATATTATCTAACTATATTAACTATAGCTATATAGAAAACTAAGCTATATTCATGCCTATTTATCTATCATCTATCCATATATCTATCATCCATCCTATCTATCTTTTCATTTATCTGTCTATCAATTTATCTATCATATTTTAAATCCCATTGGTTCTAATTCCCATAGGACCTCTTTGAGTATTTTAAACCCCTAAACTCTTTTATGTCACAGTGTCAGCCTCCTGATATCATTGGTCCTTTTCAAAAACAAAGGACAAAGAAGAACAAGAACAATTTGAATTTTTGTATATCAATTTTTAGTTCTTTAATTCACTCTTTTTTCCCCAGAATCTCAGAGCTGGAAGGCTTGCTAAGGTGTACACACTGAAATCTATTGCCATGAATCAAAATAGGGAACATTTCACCTGAATGCCACTCCTTATACCTACACCCTTGCTGAGTCCCCTCTCTGTCCTTTTCCCTGTCCTAGAGGCATCTCCCCATCACTGCCATAGCCATGGCAGAAATTTTTGTCTGGGATGGGGTGCTAGTGTTCTAGGGCAGCTTCCCCCATGCAGCCTCCTTTTCTGAGATTTGAAGCCCTTTCAGAGGTCTCAGACTTTCTCTCATTTTCAATCGGTTTAAATCTCATTTGGTTTTCATTGTGATTTGAAAACCATGGACATTAGATAGAAAATACTGGTAAGGATTTTTTCAAATTGCTAAAAATGCTTACATTCTTTTCTCATAGTATATAATTCATTATAAGTGACATCTGTTTTATGGAAATGTGTGCAAGCATGTTTATAAGTACATTGGACAAAGTTGCTAATATGGTCTTACTTCACTTTCACTGCGTATAAGTATCTCCTAGTATCTGCCATGGGGCAGCCACCTCCTCTGATGGAAACAAAAAAGGATGTGAAATAGCACAATGGATAGAATGCTGGACCTGGAATCAGGAAAGCCTTAGTTCAAATCCAGTGTCAGACACTTACTACCTACATGACCTGGGCAAATCACTTAGCCTCTATCTTAGTTTCCTCACATGTAAAATGAGAGTGATAATGGTATTCATTTTGTAGGGTTGTTCTGAGGACCAAATGAGATATAATTGTAAAGGGCTGTACATTTTTTTAAAAAAATTAAAGCTTGTCAATTTTCAAAACACATGCATGGATAATTTTTCAACATTAACCCTCGCAAAACTTTGTGTTCCAATTTTTTCCTGCATTCCTCTTCCCAGCCCCTCCCCTATATGACAAGTAATTCAATATGTGTTTAGGATGGTAAAAATATGTTAAATCTAATATATGTATACATATTTATACAATTATCTTGTTGCACCAGAAAAATCAAATCAAAAAGGAAAAAAAGATGAGAAAGAAAATAAAATGCAAACAAACAACAAGAAGAAGAGTGAAAAATCAGTTCCCACAGATTTCTCTCTGGGTGTAACCATCTACTCTCCATCACAAGATAATTGGAACTGACCTGAATTATATCATTGTTAAAGAGAACCATGTCCATCAGAATTGATCATTGTATAATCTTGTTGTTGCTGTGTACAATGATCTCCTGGTTCTGTTCATTTCACTTAGCATCAGTTCATGTAAGTCTCTCCAGGTCTCTCTAAAATCATCCTGCTGATCATTTCTTATACAATAGTAATATTCCATAATACTCATATACAATAACTTATTCAGTCATTCTTCAATTGATAGGCATCCACTCAGTTTCCATTTCTTACAAAAGGGGCTGACACAAATATTTTTGTGCAAATGTTTTAAGTGTTAGTTACTAGCTAGTATTATCTCACCTGAACTCATTATATTCTCTTTTGATGAGTTGCCAGGGTCATTAAGAAAATCCAGGTCCAGACCATTGCCCTACAATAGTGGACTTTAAGATTTTTTTCAGTAATAACACTCTTTTCTTATTATTACTGTTGTTGTCATTGTTATTATAGTTTATTTTTTAAATACATGCAAAGATAGTTTTCAGCATTCACCTTTGCAAAATTTTGTGTTACAAATTTTTCTCCCTCTCTCCCCAGACCCCTTCCCCAAGACAGCAAGCAAACCAATACAGGATAAACAGGTATGATCCTTTTAAACCTTTTCCCATTTTTTTATGCTGCACAAGAAAAAAATCAGATTAAAAGTTTAAAAAACCAAGAAAAAAAAGACAAACAAACAAACAACAACAACAACAGAAAGGTAAAAATATTATGCTTTGCTCCTCATTCAGTTTCTACAGTTCTCTCTGGATGCAGATGACTCTCTCCATCACAAGTCTATTGGAATTGCCTTGAATCATCTCATAGCTGAAAAGAGTCAAGTCCATCATAGTTGATCATCACATAATCTTGGTGTTACTGTGTACAAGGTTCTCTTGTTTCTGTTCATTTGTTTCTGCATCAGTTCATGTAGGTCTTTCTAGGCTTTTCTGAAATCAGCTTGCTCATTCTTATAGAACAATAATATTCCACTACATTCATATACCATAACTTTTTTAGTTATTCCCCAAATGATGGACATCCACTCAGTTTTCATTTCCTTTCTACTACAAAAAAGACTGTTGCAAATATTTTTGCACATGTGAAACCCTTTGTTTTAAACAAATATTTGGCTTAGCTCATATAATGAAATCTAGAATTATAAATTCCTTATAACAAAGAACATAAGACTCATTTAAAACCTGAAAGAAACAGAAGCCTAGGGTGCTTCCCGGGTCTCTACAGAATGTGTTGAGAGTTATTTTAAAGAATTCTACAAATTCAAAAAAAAAAAAAAAAAAAAAAAAAAAAAAGAATTCTACAAATTCTCTTAAACATTCTCACCCAGATATATTTTAGAAATTCATATTCTGCTGGTTCAATCCACAGTCCAAAATGCATTCTTGATTTAAAAGAAAATCACCTTGTAATCATCAAAAGAAGGTGAAATCTCAAATATTCACATACTATTCTAATCCATATAACAACATGCCCTTCTATTTTGATCTAAGTATAATAGGGCATCTGGCCAACAATGTACTTTCATTAAAAGAAAGAAAAATACTAAAAATGGGTGAAGATGAAAAAAGCATACCTTCATCTTCCAAAACTAAATGATGAGGAAGCAAATTGAATATCTCATGAATTCTAAGAGCATACAACAGAGATAATTCATTCCAGAAAGGGCATCTCAGCAAAAGAAAGGTCATATTTCATTCCAAAAAGTCAGTTGTTTTTTTTTTTTTACCTATTAGGCACATATAAAGCATCGCTAATATTAAACTTTCTGCACAAAACCTATTATACACACTGCTTGTATTGTTATACTTTAATAAAGTTCAAAATGACAATACTGAGTGTAAATGTTTATGTCACTTGAGCTCATTCTGTGCTCTCTTCCCCAAGTTGCAGTTGATAGATCTATGGCATTCTGCAGAGAGACCTCTCTATTAACTGTGACAACAGAAAAGCAGTAACAGGTGATCTTGTCATGCCCAATGGGGTATCCAACAGGCAATCTCAGTGGTCATTGCTTCTCTTTTCAAGTACTCATGAATCAACAATCATCAGCATTTATGAAGCACATTATGTTCCAGACACTGTGCTAGTCTCTAGAGATAGGCCAACTGAGCCAGTCTCTTCTTTCCATAACTATCCAGTGTGGACCATGCCTTTAATTATTTTAAAAAACAATCTCCACAAAATACTCTGATAATTTAGTTTTGGAGAGGATGCTGGATTATAGAATATGAAACCAACAGAGCATAATATCTGACTATTGGCAACAAGATGGAAAGGTTAATTTTGGAACTCAGATGGTACCTGCAGTTTGTTACTGTACTCGCCTAGGTATCCCAAAGGTTAAGAGTTTTGGACCTATGTCTGGAAGACCTGAGTTCAAATCCTACTCAAGAAACTTACTAGCTGCTTGACCCTGGGCAATTCACTTAGCCTCTGTGCCTCAGTTTCCTCATCTGTAAATTGATAATAATAATAATAATACCTTCCTCCCAGGATGGTTGAAAAGATCAAATGAGATAATATTTTTAAAGCATTTTCCAAGCTTTTACACTTTAATAACTAGATGATAAATTTCTTGATAATGGGAAGATATGAAGAAAAAAGGGCTCTCAGTCCCTTGTGGTTGCCTTTTCCTTTTTCATAGACCATGGCAAGGTGACTGAAAAGGGGACAAAGGATGATAGGAGTAATAATAGTGTAATTGCTCAGTTGTTTCAGGATTTGGATTCCTTGTGACCTCATTTGGATTGTCTTGGTAAAGATATTCAAGCAAAGACACTCCAGTTTATTTTACAGATGAGGAAACTGAAGCAAATAGGGTTATGTAACTTGTCCAAGGTCACACAGCTGGTAATCTAATCTGTCTGAGGCCAGATTAGAACTCAAGAAGATGAGTCTTCCTGATTCCAAGCCTAGTATCTATATACATAATACTTTAAGGTTTACAAAGTACTTCATAAATATTATCTCATTTGATTCTCACAATCCTAGGAGGTAGGCATTATTATTATTCCCATTTTACAGATGAGGATATTGAGGCAAACAGAGGTTAATTGACTTTCCCACGATCACAAAATTAGTATCTGAGGCTAGATTTGAATTCAAATCTTCCTGACTCCAAGTGTTATGCTCTATAGGTTGTGTGATCTAATTTCCTTCTCAAAGCACATAGAATTCATTCATTAACTGTTAGCTCTTTAAAGGTGAGACCTCTGTACAGTGACTGTATTTTTCCCATAAGTTATTTGAAAAAATGAACTATGCTGACATTTATGGACATTTTTGCAATAAACAAAACAAGAAAACAAATAAAAGTCATGTTCAATAAGTAGAAGGATAGCTTATGGTTTGTCTTTGCTTATCAGCAATTATAAATACTGCAATGGGAGCTAGCCAAGCATCTTACAATGACATTTTTATTGCAAGGGATCCCTTTTCCATGTGACAGTACTTCAAAAACTGGGCAACACAATCATATCTGTGGATAAAACACATCTTTTACCTCTTGAAAGAAAGGTGATGGGTTAGAAATGTAGAAGGAGACATACATATCCATACTTGGCCAATATGTTGAAATATTTTCCTTGCCTATGAATATTTCTTGAAATAGAGGAGTCAATTTTAAAGAGAGATAGGATGAACTGATGCTAAGTCAAGTGAGTAGGACCAAAAGAACATTATGCACAGCAACAACAAGATTATGCAATAATCAATTCTTATGGACATAGCTTTTTTCAACAATGAGGTGATTCAAGTCAATTCCAATATACTTGTGATGGAGAGAGCCATCTACATCCAGGGAGAGGACTGTAGGGACTGAGTGTGTATCACAACATAGTGTTTTCATGTTTTTGTTATTGTTTGCTTATTTTTTGTTTTCTTTTTCATTTTTTTTCCTTTTTGATCTGGTTTTTCTCATGTAACATGATAATTATTGAAATATACACATTGGCTTGGAGCTATGCTCAAAAAGTTATCAAACTGTGCATACCCTTTGACCCAGCAGCATTTCTATTGGGCTTATATCCCAAAGGAATCATAAAGGAAGGAAAGAGCCCCACATGTGCAAGGATGTTTGTGGCAGCCCTTTTTGTAGTGGCTAGAAACTGGAAACTGAATGGATGCCCTTCAATTGGAGAATGGCTGAATAAATTATGGTATATGAATATTATGGAATATTATTGTTCTGTAAGAAACGACCAGCAGGATGATTTCAGAAAGGCCTGGAGAGACTTGCATGAACTGATGCTGAGTGAAATGAGCAGAACCAGGAGATCATTATACATGGCAACAACAATACTATATGATGATCAATTCTGATGGATATGGCTCTCTTCAACAATAAAATATTTCAAACCACTTCCAATTGTTCACTGAAGAAAGCCATATACACCCGGAGAGAGGGATGTGAAATGTGGACCACAACATAACATTCTCATACTCTTGATTGATGTTTTCTTACATTGTTTCCTTTATCTGATATGTCTTTTGTGTAGATATGATTTTTCTTGCACAACAATGATAAGTTGGGAAATATCTATACATATATTTGATTTGCCAAGTATTTTAACATAATTAACATGTAGTGGATATCCTGCCATCTAGAAGAGGGGTGGGGAGTGGGGGGGGGGAATTTGTAACAGAAAGCTAGGTAAGGGTTAATGTTGAAGAATTACCCATACATATGTTTTGCAAATAAAATAAAATTTAAAAAAACTTTTAAAGTCCTTTGATTTTTATAGATTCTTACATAATTTTGTTTAGCACAATGCATATGAAATGTTGCAGAGATTTAGCTGATTAATGGTATTAAACTCAGACTGTTTGACATGAAAAAAAGGAAATATACACATTGCACATTTTTAACATTTTGGATTATTTGCTGTTTAGGGGCAGGGATAGGAGAAGGGAGGGAGAAAAAATTTGGAACACAATATTTTGCAAGAGTGAATGTTGAAGACTATCTTTGCATATAGTTTGAAGGTAAAAAGCTATTATTGAAAATAAAAATAAATAAATCTGAAAAAAAGAGAGGTGGATTAGTGGTATAAGAGAGAGAGAAAAAGCAAGGTAAGAGAGACAGAGACAGGGTGGGGGAAGGAGGGAGGGAGAAGCAGTAGGTAATGAGAGATTAATCATATACTCTCTCTGCCTCATATTCAAAATTCCACTTAAACATTGAAGGGAGTGAGATCAGGGGTACTAGTGGAGGATTTTTAATAGGGAAATGAAAAACAGACAGTAACTGCCCCCAAAGCAATGTTCTCCCTCTTCACCTCCCTAGCATTTAGCACAGTACCTGATACATAGCAAGTGCTTAATAAACTCATGAGGATAATAATGATGATAAAGAATATATGAAGCCTCTTTTCTCAGGAAAGTAGGAAATGAGGTCATTTGTTGATAGAAGTGATGGAAGATGTCTAGATCTTGAGGATAGAAGAGGTTTGAATCATCCTCACTGCTTTATTGCTTTTTCTGCTGCCACTATTATTACTTTTCTCATTTGTTTGTCTCCTTTTCTTCCTCCTCCTCCTCTTCCTTCTCCTCCTCTTCTTTTACCTTCTACTCCTCCTGTTTCTCCTTCTCCTCCTGCTCTTCCTCCTTCTCTTCTTCCTCTTCCTTTTCCTCCTCTTCCTCATCCTTTTCTTCCTCCACTTCCTCCTTTTCTTCCTCCTCCTCCTCCCCCTCCTTTTTTCTTCTCTTTTTTCTTCTTTCTCTTCTTTTTTTCTTCTTCTTTCTCCTTCTCCTCCTCCTTCTCCTCCTCCTCTTCTCTCATTGAGTCCTAAAATTTTTTAAACATAGAACTCTGATGGGGGAGTGTTTGAAGCAAGATTCATTATATCCTGAAATAGTTCAGTCCATTTTTATATAGTATATTTCATCTATCTCTCTTTTAGATCTGTCTATGTATCCTAGTTTCTATTGATTCTTTAGTACAAGGTAGAGAAAATTAAGTCCTTCTTCCATTTGGCAGGTTCATTGTTTATCCTTCATTCTCTAAGAAGATCAAAATAACATCACTAAGTGTACATTGTCTAATGTCTAGATAGTTTCCTTTTGGACAAATAGCTGCCTGATTATGTGCCTCAACTAATCTCAATTTGTACCATTTTTAAAAAATTTCAATGAAATCCTTACCAGTTTTCATCCTTAAGGGATCTGTTTCTTTCCCCACTGGCATATGAATCTGCAGAAGACTGAACTCCTTTGAGTCTTAAGGAGTTTAGCTTGAATCCATCATTTGATTTCTTGCTTGTTGTTAGCCTTGTTATTCCAAAGCAATAAAATATGCTGCTATTTCTGATTTCTTCCTGGTCTATTAGGAAAATTCCTTGGTTGGGGCGGGGGGGGGGGGGGTTGAGCCAAGCACAACACTACAGTTGAATCTAAGAAACAATATGATTCCAAAGTCCAGTGCAATACTTGTTACACACAAGCAGTCTGGCTAATAGATAAATGGGTTTTAATAACTCAAAGAAATATAAACAATGATTGAAAGACTGGAAAATTGATAGAATCTCAACCCCAGAGAGGAAATGGCTCATTGCTGTAATTAGAGAAGTCCTGCAATTACATGAGGATTGGGAGCAAATCTTACAAAAGTACTGGGAGCAATCAGCCTACTATATCAACAGCATGCAAGGATGGCTTTCATTGGAGCATTGAAGGAGAAGAAAGGATCATGACAAGGAAATGGGGGGTTTCATTACACTGGATAACACAGTAGATGCTTTAGTTTATTCTAAGAGGGAAAAAGAGACCCAGGAGAGCTTTTGGGTTTAGGAATGGTATCCCACAATTGCATGAGGTTGCTATGAAAAATTAACATCTTTGTGTCTCTCTTTTACATAATTCATTAGTAAGGCAGTGATCAGGCTTCACCATGTGCTCCTTTCCTAAGCATTCTACATCACAAGATGTGGAGCTCAAAAGAATCTACCACTCCCTTTCATGGAAGTCACTTCAACTAATCTTCATATGATAGCCAGCATTGCTTTAAGCCAGAATGCTTTAAGATTTAGAAAGTTCTTTACATACATTATTTCATTTAATCCTCACAACAACCATCCCAGGTAACTGTTTTTATCATCCCTATGTTACATATGGGGAAACTGAGGCTGAGAGAGTTTAAATGATTTGACCAAAGATACAACCAAAAAGTATCTGAGACAGGACATGAACTTATGTATTCCTGCCTCCAAGTTTAGTGCTCTAACCACTGAGCAACTTCATAGTCTTATTCCATCTGTATTACCCAGAAGTAAGGCATCAGTTTAGAGAACCTTTGCTCTTCTGATTCAAGTTTCCCCATTGTTTCTATCATAGCATATTGCCTCCTCATGTCTTTTGATGGTGTTTTGAATTTCCCCATTTTATGGAGGTTGGTATTGCAGTAAGGTTTAGTGGTAGCCTTGGCTGTATTCCTTAACTGATAATAATCTGAGATGAGTTTCTTCCTTCATAAGCTAAAGGAGCGTGCAGACAAAACCAAATGATATCCTATGATGGAACAAATGATGTCCAGGGAGTGCAAATAGAACCAAATGATACCCTGTGAGTACAGGGGAGACCAAATGATGCCTGCAATCCTTCTTATATTAAAAATGTTAGCAAGTTTCAGACTAATGCCTTTGCAACATCCCCCACTCTCTGTTTTGAATTTAGTGTCTTTATGAGTAAATGAAATGATGGTCTGTCATCATCTATGTCTGCTAGATTATTAATAAAATCCAAATCATAAAATTCTTTCACAATCTGCTCATCCCCCTTTATGTAAACTTTAGGTTCTTGGCAGAAATGTAAAACTATGGCGCATTTTAGTTTTTTACTATACCACATCAGTTATTGGAATCCATTGCCTTCCTTCTCTTTATGCAACTCATTTATAATCAGCCAGAGCTGAAAGATAAAAAAAATCAAGAAATACTAAAAATTCTAAGAAAATGTCTACGTGTTATTAACACTGAGGAGAGAGCGTCACTTTTGTTGCCCTTATATGTATTTCCCCAGAGAGAGACCCCTTCAAGCTCCAATTTCTTTTCCAGTCTTTCCTAACCACCATCATTCCCATCCACCTCAACCTCAACCTCCCCAGCATTGTTTCCTTAAGAGCATAGACAGTCATTGGAGCCAAACCTGCACTACTTATAATATGATTTATCTCTATTGGCCATTGCTGCTACTTTCTGCTGATGCAAACGTGAACTCCTCTTAGGATAGTCTTCACTGTGACTGTTCCTCTTGGAACTGACACTGTACCTTGTGTTCAGTTCATTGGGGCATAACAACTTTTCTCTGGAGTCACAGTGCTCATTTCTGTGGAGAAGATAAGCCAATGGAAGGTTGTTTCTACCCAGTGGGAGGAAATGATGTGATCTTAAAAGGATTTATCCTCCCTACTTCCTAAAATGTGCAGGAGACAAAAGTGAGTGATGCTTCTTTCCGCTTCCATTTTCTACTACAACCTTTCTACATAGTGACACTTGCTAATTACACTGCTATTCATAATAGGAGAAAACTTTGGGCTTGAAGAACAAGCAATAAGAGATGGATAGCCACAGGGTTCCTCTGGATCCCCTTATTTCAGTAGAAATCGAGGAAAGACTATAGTATGTTGGTTATACTTTTTTTTTTGTCAAACTTATAACTGGTCATGGACAAGATGCCATGAATGGCCACATACAAATGGTTTGCAATTTGTGGAAGAAAGAGACAAATGCATTTTTTTATTTGAGCATTTGAAATATGACTTTATTTTTAAAAGCTTTTTATTTTCAAAACATATTCATAGATAGTTTTCAACATACACCCTTGCAAGACCTTGTGTTCCAAATTTTTCTCCCTTTCTTCTCTCTATCCCCTTCCCCTGGATGTCAAATAATGCAAAACATGTTAAACATGTGCAATTCTTCTATACATATGTCCACATATATCATGCTGGACAAAAAAATCAGATAAAAAAGGAAAAAAATTAAAAAGAAAACAAAATGCAAGCAAACAACAACAAAAATGTGAAAATATTACATTGTGATCCACACTTAGGCCTCTCTGTGTGTGTGTACTCTCTCTCTGGGTGCAGATGGACTCCTCCATCACAAGACAATTGGAACTGGCTTGAATCACCTTGCTGTTGAAAAGAGCTGTATCCATCAGAATTGATCATCATATAATCTTGTTTTGAACAATGCTCTTTTGATTCCATTCACTTCACTTAGTATCAGTTCATGTAACTCTCTCCAGGCCTTTATGAAATCATCCTGCTGACCATTTCTTATAGAACAATAATAAGGAATAGACAAATTTTTAAAAATAGACCTATCATCTCCTCTGTGTATATATAAATGTTATTAGTCTATAATTCTTTTTGTTTGGTTTATCCTTCCCTCATTTAAGTATTAGAACAATATTTGTCTCATCAAAAGAGTCAGGATGTTTTTTAAAATTAATTCTAGGTCTAATTTGCACAGTTATGACTTGATCTTTAAATATTTGACAACTTTCACCTATAAATCTTTTCTACTCATGATAATTCAAAATAACAGTTAGTGAAATTTCATTTTTAAGACTTTAAATATTTCATTGATCTGTTTTAACCAATCCTCATGTCACACTTTCTAAAAACATTTTTAAAGCTCCATTGCTCTTTCTTTTATGAACAGAATCTGCTCATAAATGTTGACTATTGGTTACAGGTGTGCACTGTATGTTTGTGGATTTCCAGACTGAAACCAGTACCACCTGATACTCTGACTTTTTGGATTCTTAAAAAATAGTTGGGTCTTATGGCCAAGTCCCTCTCTATCATTTTATAGGAAAGGAAAAGTCCCTTAAAAAGTAAAGGAGTAGTAAGATAGAATGAAGGAGAAGATATAAGGGGGGGGAAGATAAGAGTGATTTAGTAATTATAGGTTAGTTATTTTAATTTTGAGAATTAGAAATTTACTAACATTTAAAAAATTCTGTGACTCTCTTTTTCTAGTTCAAATAGAAAAGACACTGTGGAAGAACAGGTTTAAATGTAGAATACATGTGGCTCCTATAAGGCCTTTTGCTGTAATTCTCAATATATTTCCCTTAGGTGTGAGCATTATATTATATGGACATTATATTAGGTATGAATTTATGGAAATGGTATCATTTTGGATATCTATCTTTTGGATGTCTTGAACTGAATGGTCTATATATTTCTCAGCTTTTTCTAATAGCAACTACAGAGTATAATAAGTAAAGATTTGAACTCAAATCTTGCCTTCAGTGTTTTCAGTTGTGAGAGCCTGGACAAGTAAAAATTCTCTGAGCTTCAGTTTACTTATCTATAAAATGAGGGTAATAAAAACCATGGGATAACATGTATAACAATTTTATAAATCTTAAAGTTTATCTATATGTATGTATGTATGTATGTATATACTATTTATTGGTAGTAGTGGTGGAAGTGGTACTGTTGATGGTGGTGGTAATGGTGGTGGTAGTGGTAGTAGTAGCAGTAATAGTAGTAGTAGTAGCAGTAATTGTAGTAGTAGTAGTAGTAGTAGTAGTAGTAGTAGTAGTAGTAATAGTAGTAGTAGTAGTAGTAGTAGTAGTAGTAGTAGTAGTAGTAGTAGTAGTAGTAGTATTTTCAAAACAAAAGTCATTATCTTTCCTCCAAACTATTCCTTCTTCTCAAGTTTCCAAATGCCAATGAATACATCTGCCTTTACCTTCTCCCTCTTTCTCCCTTTTCCCTACTGGAAACCTCAGTGTAATCCTCCACTCATCATCACCAACTTTTAGCATTCTTATCATCTCAAAATCTCTTGTACATGTTTTTTTTTTTTTTTTTCTCTGCGCAAACAAAAGTACTACTCTAGTACATACTTTCACTCCTTCATGCCTGGACTATTGCAATATTCTGAAGGCTAGTTTCCCTGATGCAAGTCTCTCTACTCCAATCTATGCTCCACATAGCTACCACATACCTAAAATGCAAGTTTGCCCATGCTCAATAAATTTCTGTAGCTCCACATTACCTTTAATACCAAGTACAAAATGCTACATTTGGCTTTTAAAGATTTTTACAACATGACTGATTTCTACCCTTCCTTTCTTCTTAAACTTCTTATTCATACTCCCCTCCACCTAAGTAGGGAACACTAACTTTTATCCTATTCTTGCATATAACATCCCATCTCTGACTCTATCTCTGTGCCTTTTTGTTAGTTTTCTTTATCCCTTGAAGACTCTCTATCCTTACTCTACCTTCTGGATTCCATGGCTTCTTTTCATACTTAGTGCTAATCTCACCTGCTGCAAGAGGCTTTTCCCACTCTTACCTTCCTCTCTGGGATCACCTCCCATTTACATTCTATATATTTATAAGTACAAAGTTGTTTACTTGTTGTCTCTTCCATTAGAAGTTAAACTCCTTGAGATCAGGGTTGTGATTTTGCCTTTCTTTATAGCCTGCTTATTATTGTCATGCCTGACATAAAGTCAGATCGTAGAGGATAGAGGCCTTGGTGTGCTATAGTGGGTGGGGTCATAGAGTCAAACACAACTGAAGAACAAAAGGATCTTAATAAATACTTGTTGATTGAGTAAGAAACCTTCAAGTAATTTTCCACTGAATTTTTTCATTGAATTTTTTGACTTCCCAGATATATGAAAGGCCCAAATTCAGTGTTAGAGTTATGAGGACCTCAAAGAAGAAGCATCTATCTTTAAGAAGGTTATACTGTCCTGGGGGGGGGTGTCACAATAAAGATGCAAATAAGCACATGCAAAGGAATTTGAAAATTCCAAAACTAATCACTTCAAAGAGCAAAAGGTACCAATCATCAGTTAACAAAAAGAACTTTATGGTGGAAAGAATACAGGATTTGAAGTCAGAGTATCTGAGCTAAGTAACCAAAGAGGTAAAAGTGAAGGCATCAAAGTAAAAGATAAAAGCCAAGTTTGGTAATCAGCAAATTAACCAATTAGGGTCAAAACCAGTGATTGAAAAGGAATATAAAATTTGTCACAAAATGCAGAATGAACATATCTAATTGTGCACCATCTCAAAGAAGAGAGAAGGTGTGGAAAGGAAAGAGAAAAATTTGAACTCAAAACCAAATTTAAATAAATGTTAAAAATTGCTTTCTATATAATTGGTAAAAATAAAATAGTTTAAAAAGGTTTTTTTTAGAAACTAATTGCTTAGGGGGATGGAGCCATGGTGGCAGAGATCAGACAGGAGTCTCTGTAACCTCCTCTAACCTTCCCTCAAACCAACAACATATGAAGCCTCTAGACTGATTTTGAAGCAAAAAAATCCACAATATCTGGAGGACAACACGATTCTAGAAGAAGATACCCTGGAAGAACCTCAAAACAGGTCTGTTTTAATTGGGCAGGGGGGTGGTCTGCTGAACCCAGACTGCAGCACAGGGAGACCGGGGCAGGGAGCTGGAGCAGGGAGCTGGAACAGGAGTCGGAACAGGAGTGGGAGCGTTGTGCTTTTCATACACCTGGGAGTCTTCTGCTGGCCTCTTGGACCAATCTGTCCTGATTATGGGCAGGTGGTTTGGAGGGTCTGCCTTTTGTGGGGGGTAGATTGTGAACCACTGAACCCCTGATGAGCATGGGACCTAGCTGCCATTACACAGCACCTTAAAGCAATCAATCAATCAACAGGACTGATCAGCACCAGAAGTAATTCAATCAGCGGAGCTGCCCAGTACCTGAAATACTTCAATCAGCAGAACTGCCCCAGGGTGAACTAAAGCAGAACTGCCCAGCACCTGACATAATTCAATCAGCAGAACTGCCCAGTTCCTGAAATAACTCAATCAGCAGAACTGCCCCAGGGCAAATTAAAGCAGCTGTCCCACCTTTGCCCTAAACAGACCTCACACCTTTAAAAAAAAAAAAAAGAATAAAAAACCAAAAAGAGCTCTCACCATAGACAACTTTTATGGAGAGAGGCAAGAACAGACCTCAAATCCTGAGGCCCCTAAAGGTAAAGCAACTCCAGAAAAAGCCCCAAAGAGAGACATAAACTGGTCTCCATGTCACAAGGCTTTCTTTGAAGATTGCATAAAAAATCTTAAAAGAGAGTTAGAAGAAACATGGGGAAATGAAATGAGATCACTGCAAAATAAAATAGAAAAAAATGGGAAAAGAATGCAATGAACAAAAAAATGTAATTGGTCAATTGCAAAAGGAACTAAAAACAGTAACTGAAGAAAATAAGATATTAAAAATTAGAATCGAACAATTGGAAATGAATGACTCATCAAGACTTCAAGAATCAGTCGAACAAAAACAAAAAAAATGAAAAGATAGAGAAAAACATGAAATATCTCCTAGGAAAAACAACTGACCTGGAAAATAGATCTAGGAGAGACAATCTAAGGATTATAGGGCTTCCTGAAAGCCATGATGAAAAAAAGAACCTGGACACTATCTTCCAGGAAATCATAAAAGAAAACTGCCCAGATATTTTAGACCCAGAAGGCAAAATACTCCTTGAAACAATCCACCGATCACCTCCTGAAAGAAACCCAAACATTAAGTCCCCCAGAAATATCGTGGCTAAATTCCAGAACTATCATACCAAGGAAAAGATATTACGAGAAGCCAGAAAGAAACAATTTAAATATCGGGGAGCCACAATTAGGATCACACAGGACCTAGCAGCTTCTACTTTGAAGGATCGAAGGGCCTGGAATCAGATATTCCGAAGGGCAAAGGAACTTGGATTACAGCCAAGAATAAGTTACCCAGCTAGAATGAGCATTATCTTCCAGGGAAGAAGATGGTAATTCAATGATATAGGAGAATTTTACCTATTTCTACTGAAAAGACCAGAACTGAACAAAAAATTTGATCTACAAACACAGAACACAAGAGAAACATAAAAAGGTTTGTGACTGAGGGAAAGTAGATGTATTAAAAGAGTTCACAATAAAAAAAAAGGTTTTTTTTTTAAAGAAAATATAGGCTGAAATAAAACTGTGAAGAACATTAAATGCCATTCTTGTACATGTAGGAAACCACAGAACCTTTTTTGCAAAGAACCATGGCAATCAGAATTGTTTTTTAGGGAGATTACTTTGGTAGAATCAATACAGATAGGGTATCCTCTGCACAGGAAACAGGGAATCCAAATACAAGGATGTTTTTGTAGTCTAAGACATGAGGACTTGAATAAAGGTAATGGCTAATTGGAGTAAAAGGACAAGAGGCAAAATAAATTGGGGAACTAAATTGACAAGAGAATCCATTGGGGGGGGCAGGGAGGAATGATTATCATTCAGCAATAGAGACATGATTTGAATACAAATATTCTAATTTTAAATCCTGCATTTTTCGCATTGTACAATATAATGCTCTAACTACAGTCTAGTTTCAGACTAGCTTTAAATTCAATCTTAAGCTATACATGTATAATCGATATTAGATTGCTTGCATTCTCAATGAGGGGTGAGGGGAGAATTGGGAAAGAAGGAAGAGAAAGAATCTAGAACTCAAAGTTTTAAAAATAAATGTTAAAATTTGCTTTTACATTTAACCGGGGGAAAATAAAATACTAGTACATAAAAAAAACCACAATTCAATCTTAAAGAAGAATCTTGGAAAATTCTTTATTGGGACATTAACAATCACTTAGCCCTTTCTTTCAGACCTTTCAGCATTATGTATATTTCAGAGGGGATGGATGTTCAGATACAGGTCTGTCCAGGTGTCCTCTGAAGGTCCTTCTAACTCATTGTACTATTGAGAAAATAGGCTAGAGAAAGGATAATGATTTATTCAAGGTTCCACAGCTAATAGATAATAACTTTTTTGGGGTAGATAATGCCTAATTTCCATTCTGACTCTGAGAAGTCATAATTCCATTGTTGAGCTCTGGCTATATGGAAAGAACTTTTCTAGGCTTGTCATAAATAACATTGTTGTTTTGGTCCAAACCTATGAATTTGTTGTTGAAGGGAATGTTGCATGAAGAAACTTTCTCTACCATAAAAGTCTGGTACTCACTCTGCAAATTAAAGAGTTGCCTAATATCAGTTGGAGAATGGCTGAATAAATTATGGTATATGAATGTTATGGAATATTATTGTTCTGTAAGAAATGACTAACAAGATGATTTGAGAGGCCTGGAGAGACTTGCATGAACTGATGCTAAGTGAAATGAGCAGAACCAGGAGATCATTATACACAGCAACAAGACTATATGATGATCAATTCTGATGGACATGATTCTCTTCAACAATGAGGTGATTCAAACCAGTTCCTATTGTTCATCGATGAAGATAATCATATACATCCAGAGAGAGGCTGTGGGAACTGAGTGTGGACCACAACATTTTAATGCTTTCTGTGAATATTTGCTTACATTTTGTTTTCCTTCTTAGGTAATTTTTTTTCTTTCTAGATCTGATTTTTCTTGTGCAGAAAGATAACTGTATAGATATGTATACATATATTGGATTTGTAATATAATTGAATATATTTAACATGTAGTAGACTACCTGTCATCTAGGGGTGGGGATAGGAGGAATAAGAGGAAAAATTTTGAACAAAAATTTTTTTTTTTTTTTTGCGAAGGTCAATGTAGAAAAATCACTCGTATGTTCTCTAAATAAAAACCTTTAATTAAAAAAAAAAGCGTTGCCTAAGGCACTGAGAGATAAGTAAATTCTCCATGATTTTACAGCAAATAAGTGATTGAGGGGAATCTGAATCCAAGTCTTCCTCACTCTGAAGTCAGCCCTTTATCTTTTTTCACTACATTGCTTCTCAAAATAAATAATAAAATTGTATGTAGAGTAAATCGTGTGTGAGACTGGAGAAATGAACCCCCAAATTAGTGATATCATAAAACAGAGTTAATGTCCATCATTTAGCCTAATTGACTGTCCATTTAATACCCAATTGGAAGAGTTAGATTCATTTTCCACTACAGTGGAGAATAATGAATTTCAGTGCTGAAAACATGGAAATAACAAACAGGTTTAGTGGCTGAATTTATAATCTCAACAAATGGTGCATGACATAAAACAATCCACTGGAGGGATATCTCCTGGGCATGGTATCATTTTGCTATCATTCAGCCTGAGCCATGGTGACAAATTCCTATACAAGATGAAACTGGGGTTGGGAAATATGATCATTAGGATGTAGCACTTATTGCCTTGTTAACAACTTGGTGCTCATTTTCTCAGTCAAGCAAGATTTATGCAATAATTCTCCTGTTTTCATCATCTTTTATAGATTAATGACATGAAAACAGGATGTTATAACACCTTGGGGGCCCTCATGCTATACCTGGATCTGGAATTAAGAAAAATGCAAAGTAGAAAAGTTTGTTTTCAGTGACCTTTTGTGACCCTTGCAGTGATCCTTCTCTCTTCTCCTTTAGTCTACCTTGCCTGCTTTCTAAGTGCCTAGAAGTTCCAGGAGATTGCCAAGTTTCTCCCTTGTGTCACATTCTTCCATAGACAACGCCTTATGCAGCTGATCTTCTTGGACCACACACTGCTACCAAATGGAAATATTTCCTCCATCACATTTTCCTTGGGGGATGTTGTCACACTCTCTATCTTCCTCCCTTCTGACATAGATCAGCTCTTTGGGCCTCTATAGATACATTTCTACATTTTATCTTGAACTCATTTTATTCCTTATCCCACTCTCTTTAGTTAGTCAATAAGCATTTATTAAGCACTTACTTTGTGTCAGGAACTTTGCTAAGACCTGGGAAAACAAAGAAAAACCAGGAAAAAAATTAAAAAGAAAACAACCAGTCTTTGCTCTCAAGGAAAAGACTAAATTGATGAGAACACGACAATGTGAAAACAACTATATAAAAGTAAGGTATATGCAGATAAATCAATCTCAGGAGGAGGATACTAATATTATGGAGGATTTAAAGGTTTCTTACAAAACTTCATTTGGCATCCAGGGAAGCAAGGATGTAAAAATGAGAAGAAAGAGAGTTGCTGGTTCTTTAAATCAGAGATTCTTAACCTTTTTATTGTCATAGCACTTTTTGGCTATCTGATGAAGTCTTTGGATCCCTTCTCAAAATAAAGTTTTTTAATTAATGAAATAATATCCATAGCAAAAATAAGCCAAAGAAAATCAAAGATCTGTGAAAATAAAGATGTATTTTTTCTTCAAATTCAAGTTCATGGATTCACTATCACCCATGTACTCTAAGTTAGAAAGTTCTCTTTAAGGGGCAGCAATCGTGATCTCAGAGAAAGCAAAAACAAAATTAGACATAATTGAAAGAGATAATTGGAGAAATTGCATTTTGCTAAAAGGAACCATAAACAGTGAAGTAATATTTTTAAAAAATTTACATAAACTCCAAGCCTCATTTCTCAAAAAAGGGGAATTGTCAAAGTTATAAAAATAAGAGTCATTTCCCCAATTGAGAAATTATCAAAGGATATGAATAGGCAGTTTTCAGAAGAAAGAATTAAAGATATCTATAGCCATATGAAAAATGCTCTAAATCACTATTGATTAGAGAAATGCAAATTCAAACAGCTCTGTGATATTACCTCACTCACACCTATCAGAAATAACAAGTGCTGGAAGCCATGAAGGGAAATAGAAACATTAATGAATTGTTGGGAGAATAGTAAACTTACTGGACTTCTAGTAGCTATGACATATAAATCCATTCTCTCATGGACTCTATATATAATGCCACAGAAGAATGTCAACACTGTTACAAGGTCCTTATTAGCTGTGTTATTCTGGGCAAATCACTAATCTCTCATCCTCAGTTTCTTCATCTCAAAAATGGGAATAATAACAACATTTATCTCCCAGGATTATGAATATAAAATGAGATCATATTTATAAAACACTTTGTAAGCCTTAAGGTGGTAGATAAATACTAGCTATTATTATTTTAATTATTTTTTAAATGTTAGGTAGATAGAGGTACAAGGCATAAAAGAATCATTTATATGGCACTATAATAATCAAAGCACTTTACAATTATTATTTCTCTTGAGTATCATGATAACTCTTGTGAGATATTATCACCATGTCCATTTAACAAAAGAGGAAATTGAGGCATCAAAATGTGAAGCAATATACTCAGGATTGTCCAATAAGCATCAGAGGCAGGAATAGAACCCAGATCTTTCTGGATCCAAAGCCAACCTTTTCTCCATTACATCACACTGACTCATTGATAGAATGAATATTGAACTGGAGCTCTGTGGTTGGAGTCAATGTCAGAGCTTGGAATGTAACCTGAGTCTTCTACTTACATAACCCTGAGCAAGTTCCCTCATCTCTCTGAGCATCATTTTCCTTTTCTATAAAATGAAAAAAAGATATCACCTATCTTGCAGTTTTGATGTGAAAAAAGTGCTTTGGAAACATGAAAGGGTTATCACCTTAGTCCCCTCTCTTTGCCATCTTTCCAACTTTTCTGTTGCTACTAGCACTGGGTTCTAAATCTTGGTTTGATGAGATGGGATTGGACATTGTAACACTCTACATTTATATTGTGCTCCCTTTCTAGACCTTTGCAGTCCACCTGGCATTCTACTCATTCATCTAACTGGACTGGTCAGAACTCCCTAGGATAGCTTCTGTCTTTGCTTCCCTGGGCTATGAGGTTGTACTCTGATATGTGACCATCCTTCACATTCCCCACTTTGGAAGCCTGCCTCCATTTCTTTGAAGGGAATGCAATAAAAACCATATCAACAACAATAGCTAACATTTATATATTGCTTTAAAGTTTGCAAAGCAAATTGTAACCTCTCAACAACATGGAAGGGAAGTCCGGATATTCTACAGATCAGGAAACAAAAGCAATGAGTGATTAAGTATCAAAAATTAGACTCAGGGTCACCCATTAAGTGTCTTAGACTGGATTTGAACTTAAACTTTCCAGACTCTAAGCTCAGTGCTCTATTCATGGTGCCACTTAGCCCTCTACAATCTTTAACATGTGCTATGTGCAAAGCTTAAGGTAAAACTTGTATAAATAGAAAATGCTATGAGAGCAGGTGCTATTATTAGCATGAGGCAACTCAACATCTGTCAAAATTTAAAAAAAAAAGAATTGATTCAAGGTCTCCTTGAATATTCTTCCAGAAAAAGGCTCCTTCTGGACAAAGTCCACATCTCACTACATGTACTGATGTTGGAGGGGAAAGTTCCAGGAAGTTTGAGTTTGTGATATAGATTATGGTCTTCAAGATTGAACTGAAGCTACAGTGTGACCTTGATTGCAGGCAGTGGGACTATGAGCAGACCATGATTGCTCTTGTGTAAATCCTTAAGGGATTTTTTTAAATTGTTCTATATTGCATATTTTTATTAAATTACTTTTATTGGCTGGTGGGTAATGTTTGTAATAATAAAGGATCTTGTTTAGGGTGTTTCCTTAGTCATCTTACTTCATTACATTTCCTGATTGTCCCAGCACAGATTGTTTTTTTTATTTCTAGTTAATTTTGCTTGAGATAGCAGAGTCAGAGGGTAAACATAACTCCATTTTCTTAGTAATATTTGACAATAGAAGGATTCTAACAAAATAAAGCAACAAGACAGGAGAGAAGAAACTTTCAGAATCTGTGAAAGCAGGGATTGCCTGCAGGGCATCAATTTCCCACAAATAGAGATTACTCATCTTAGTCCAGAGACAGAAAGGAAAATGGAAACTCTCCTGTGTTTCCAGTGAGAGAAGAGATGGGCAATCCTTAACTACAGATTAGAGAGGGAAATAGAGCCAGAGAGCAAGGAGAACAAGTCACAATGACCTCAAAATCTGAATGAGCTTGTGCTAAATAGATTGAGCTATTGTTTCCATATTGAGATTTCTACTGTTTTTTTTTTTCTTGAATGAAGGTGAATCTGATTTCAATAGATTCAATAGATTATAGTAACATATAATGTATAATGTAGGAGAGGAGGAGTTTGGGCCTGAAATCCAACATCCTAGGGACTCATATCCCTTATTTGGCTGCACTACAGGGACTCTTGGGAGCAAGAATCCTCTCTCCAAAGAGAGCCATTTAAGCAAATTCAGAAAGCTCCCTTCTTTTTCATTTCATACATTTTGGGCACTTTGCCACCAAGTGAAGAAAGGCCTATCTATCCTGATTGCAGTGAGATGCCATGTAGAACAGGATGGAATAAAACTAGTACTAGGCACTCACAGACTAATGAATATTATGCCAATGCCTGGACATCCATCTATCCTTCACTGGCAGAGAGATTATAGGAAATTTCAAAACAGTGCTCTCTCCCTCCTCCAATATTTTTTGTGGATTATTTATTACTATTATTTGTTAAATCTAATCTCTGACCTCCTGAAAAAATTTCTCTGAGATCAAGTACATTTATCCATCTCCTTTCTGTATTTCTACCCCCAGGACCTTACATATATACTAGGCACACACACAAACACACACACACATACACAAATACAATCTTTAAATTTGAAATAAAATGGCGGAGTCATTTTCTTGGAAGTGGGTTCAGCTGTGATAGAAAGAATTCCCAAGTTAGAGTCAGACAACTTGGGGGGGGTGTGATTTAGAAATCTGGCCAATCCACTTCTTTTCTCTGGACCTCATTTTCTTCATCTATGTAATGAAGTGGTTGCATGATATCAGTGTTCTCCAACTCCTGGGCCGCATTCATCACTGTGCCAAATCAAATCAATGGGTCTTTATTAAGTATATATTTGTACTTCAGGCGCTGTGGGAAGCTCTCAGGTTCTCAGAATACCAATACAAGAAAGAAGGAGGATAGTGCTCATCTTCAAGGAGCCTATGTAAGGGAAGGACACCATATAAGAGTAAATTGAAAAGTGAGGGTGAGTAAGTATTTATGGGAGATAAAAGAATTCAGGAGGAGAATCAGGAGAGGAATGAAGAGATGAACCTGGCTAGTTGTGTACTTCCTTAAGTTGGAGGTGTCAAGAAAAACTGATCAGAAGAAATGACTAAAGGGACAAAGGCATTTATCTTCCAGATTGAGAAGGCTGCTTTGACATAGTGGAGAAAGAAATGTAACTAACCTAGAGTGAGGCACAGAGAAGAATGTTTACAAATGAAGAAATGACTGGAACTTAAGAATTATTGAAAGGAATCTATGAATATATGTGCAAACAGATATCAGCAAACATACTTTCTATATATGATTAAATGCTTCATATGTCAGAATTTATTTTATTTTAATTATTTACCAAAGTATATTGAAAACTTGTAATTCATAAAAAGACAAATGTATTTAATATTATTTTACTTACAGAAGTTGCTGACCAACACTTAAGTCCCATCTCCCCCCAACCAAGAGATGTTGATTATTTGCCCCTTGGACATCCATGCATGATTTTTTCTTTAAAAATGGTCCTCCTATGCAAACAGGCAATTTTCAGATGAAGAAATTAAAACCATCTCTAGTCACATGAAAAGGTGCTCCAAATCACTATTGATCAGAGAAATACAAATCAAGACAACTCTGAGATACTACTACACACTTGTCAGATTGGCTAAAATGACAGGAAAAGATAATAACAAATGTTGGAGGAGATGTAGGAAAACTGGGACACTACTTGGTGGAATTGTGAACCGATCCAACCGTTCTGGAGAGCAATTTGGAGCTATGTCCAAAGGGCTATCAAAGTGTGCATATCCTTTTATCTAGCAGTGTTTCTGAGCTTATAACATAAAGAGATCATAAAAAAGGGAAAGGTACCCACATGTGCAAAAATGTTTGTGGCAGCCCTTTTTGTAGTGGCAAAGAACTGGAAAGTGAGTGGATGCCCATCAGTTGGAGAATGGCTGAACAAGTTATGGTATATGAATGTTATGGAATATTGTTGTTCTATAAGAAATGATCAGCAGGAGGATTTCAGAGAAGCTTGGAGAGACTTAGATGAACTGATGCTAAGTCAAATGAGCAGAACTAGGATGTCATTATACACAGCAACAACAAGATTATACAATGATCAATTCTGATGGACATAGCTCTCAACAATGAGTTGATTCAGACCAGTTCCAATGATCTTATGATGAAGAAAGCCATCTGCACCCAGAGAGAGGACAGTGGAAACTGAATGTGGACCACAACAAAATATTTTCACTCTTTTTGTTATTTTTGTTTCCATTTTGTTTTCTTTCTCATCTTTATCCTTTTTGATCTAATTTTTCTGGAGCAGCATATTTGTGGAAATATGTATAGAGGAATTGCACATGCTCAATATATAGTGGATCACTTGCCGACTGGGGGAAGGGATGGAGGAAGGGGGGGGAAATTAAAATACAGGGTTTTGTAGGGGTCAATGTTGAAAATTATCTATGTATATATTTTGAAAACAAAAAGCTTTATTTTTTAAAAAGAAAAATAAATAAAAACAGTCTTTCTCCTTGAAATATTGGGGGTCTCTGGACCAAAGTCCTTCTGCAAAATAGATTTTTTTTAATATGCCAACATGAGCAATGGTTCACTGTATTGACCACTTTCATCAGCCAAGATTGGAGCTGCATGCGATCTTGTTTGAGAGTGGCATATGGTGTATGCCATTTTTTCCTGCCAAGCTATATTGAGGCAATCCTCACCCCAGAAGAAGCAGGGACAGCAAGCTCTGGGCTTTACCAGCAATGTCATGATGTCATGTATGACAGGGTGACAGTGACATACCCATGTGGTCAGAGTTTTAGAAGTCAACCCATATTCCATTATCTCTGCCTTTGATCTGGGTTTATAGACTATACACAATCTCTCCAACTAGAGAAAGATTTTGCAATATTAGCCTTTCTTACATATTATCCAGTAAGGCTTAAACAACAACATGGTTGCAGTTTTTTAATGTCCAGCTAAGCAAGTAACTGGGCCAGCCTTGGATGACTTGGCATAATGACTGAGCTAAAAGAAAGCTTCATTTTGTAAATGGATAATTTGGCAGAGATCTGATGTTCCTGCCCAGCCAAAAAGTCTTACAGCTTGAAATGAAGCTGATGTTACTCTCATGCTATTCATCACAGTTCAACCCTCTTTGAAATGAGACAACCTAGAAAATCTGAATCTACAACCCTGGTTGAATTCAATTGAATGCAGCTTGTATTTATTATGCAAGCCTTTATATAAAACCCTCTAGTAGGTGATGGGGCTATAAA
The DNA here is from genome assembly GCA_023553655.1 of Myrmecobius fasciatus. Taxonomy (NCBI): domain Eukaryota; kingdom Metazoa; phylum Chordata; class Mammalia; order Dasyuromorphia; family Myrmecobiidae; genus Myrmecobius; species Myrmecobius fasciatus. Next base: position 15,342 of record JAJPUD010003271.1, on the reverse strand, counting down.
GATAGGAAGAGGGGACCACACCTATGCTCAGGAAGTTGGCATTGTATTAGAGAAAATATCCAGCATTAAATAAGTCACGGAATTATGTTTCACTTAGTGCTTCATGTACCTCACATATAAATCACTGACTTCCCTGGGAACCATGACAAGAGAGTGAGAATACAGAAAGCTATTAGTGTGCTGGTCAATAATTTAAATCCTTTTTTTAAAATCTGAATTGATGAATAGTATAGTCCTTAGGGTCTCATTGTCCTAATCTTATAGAAAAGTGAGTCTGAAAGGAGTGTAATCATGATAACTGATTTTAATATGACATTTTAATATTTGCAAATGTATCCATGGACTCCATAAAAGCTCTGTGAGAAATATGCTGCAGTTATCCTAAAATACTATTTTACCAAGAAGTAAATAAGGCTTACAGCAAGTGCAACTCATCCATATCTACTTACTTACTAAACACTGGAATGAGAGGGATGGGGATAATGATGATGATGATGATGATGATGATATGTGTGCATGTGCACATGAGTACATTCTGAAATACAGGTCCCTGTATTTCAACAGACTGCTAAATGGGTCCATAAGAAGAAGAAGGTTAAGAAGCCCTGCTTTAGAGAAATGTCCAATGTGAGAAATCTTAAATTTATTTTTAGATATTGCCACTTTAGTAGAACTGCATTTTTATCCAACTTCTAACACAAAAGTGTTTAGCTCAGAGTGCTTAATGAATACTTGTTCATTGAAATTTTATTTCTTATTGGACCAAAGGATCTCAAAGGAATAAGAGAAATAATGGAGAATCTAGTCCAAAGTATACTTGACCAGGAATCCTGTCCCTAGCAAGCAGTCATCCAGCCTCTACTTTCCACATTCTATGCAGTTTTGAGAAGAGTCCCTGTATTTCACCAAACTGCTAAATGGGTCCATGACAAGAAGAAGGTTAAGAAGCCCTGCTTTAGAGAAATGTCCAGTGTGAGTCATCTTTAACTTATTTTTAAATGTTGTCACTTTAATAGTACTGCATTATTATCCAACTCCCAATACAGTGTTTAACTCATAGGGTGCTTAATTAATGCTTGTTTATTGAAATTTTATTTCTTATAGAACCAAAGGATATCAAAGGAATAAGGGAAACCATGGAGAATGTAGTCCAAATATTTGACCAGGAATCCTGTCCCTAGCAAGCAGTCACCCAGTTTCTACTTTACACATTCTACTCATTTTCCTTTAAAAAAGAAAGAAAGAAAAAGAAACACATGCAAAAATCCTCACAACCTATATCACCTGCTCATAACTTCTTTTCTAGGAGCTCTGGTATTCTTCACACTATTTCAAGTAACTAGCAGTAATTTAGTAATCACATCTACAACTCTCCAATCATAATTTAAAGCACAATTAATATGTGAGGAAAGCATCAGATCCTCTCAGCCATATCTAGAAATCACAGTGTAAGTCTTGTGATAAGTGTGTAATGGAGATATCCCTGGACACAGAGTAAAACATATTGGGTTGGGATTTTGTTTCATCACAAATTAGTTATGTGATTCTAATCAAGTCATTTAATTCTTTGTATTCTTGGTGATTGGCATATAGTAGGTGTTTGACCAACACCTATCTGAGTTTTAGAGTTTTAGAGAGGAAAAAGGGAAACTTGCTGCTCACTCTGCTTAATCTAGAAGACTGTTATAAGAACAAGATGAGATCAGGTATACACAGGCAGCTGAAAATGTCAGAACAAATTGGAAGGTCAGGCTTTTAAAGGTGAACTTCTCAAAGGTTAAATTTGAAAACCCAATACTTTAGTATTATACCAAAAATCTGAGAAAAACTTTTTCACGACAGTTTTTTTTCCCGCCTTGTTAGCATGGAAGATAGAGTTTGGAAGACAGAGAGAATCCACATATTAGGAAAAAATGCTGAGTAGAGTAGGTAATACCATGTATGCTAGGATCTCCATGCAGAATGATAGCAATGGGGAAGACAGATGAACAAGATTAGACAGCTATAAGGAGAAGGGAGTGAATAGTAGAGAAAAGCAGACAAAGACAGAAGGAAAAGTGTGCAGTCAAACAGAATCAGAGAGGCAAAAGAGAAACAGAAAACACTAACAGGTAGGCAGCATGTGTTGAGGAGTCCAGTTGAGACTTCTGCCATCAGGTGAAATGTTACTGAAACTAACTTCAAATGCAAAACTAAAAAGTAACCATGATAATTATTGCATAAAGGATCCAAAATAACTTTGAAAACGGATTTTTTTTTTCTTAAGAATCAGGCAGTAAGCTAACTGGGCCTAGTACAAATTTAGCTTATCTAACTTAAATTGAGCTTCCTTGAATTAAGGCAAACCTTTTTATTTTTCCCTAATTAATTCTTTATTCCACCTCCTCCCCATCAGATGTTTTTCTTAAACTTTTTCTTCTTTTCTCAATCTCCCATTCATCTGCTAAATAATTCACTTTATATTTTACTGAGAACTCCTGAGGACATTGACTGTGAGTTCTCTTTCTTCTCCTTTTCCTTACATCTCACAATCTTTTTTTAAAGTTTTATTCCAAATTTCTCTGTTTGACTTTTCAACTTCTTTATCACCTTTCCAATAATTTCAGCCTTACTGGCTGAAATTGGACTTGATGGTTAATTTTTATATTGCTCTATCTACTATTTCCATTCTTTTGTCTTTCCACATTCCTGGAATAAATGGTATGCTGAAATTAGCTCATGCTGGCTTTTAAGAGAGTCAGTTGTTCAATTTTTATTATGAGGATCAACATCACAAAAATCAGGAAACTCTAAAAATTGGAGCCTGATTTATTGTTTTTGTTTTCAAATAGTTTATATAGTGTTGAAATTAATTATTCTTTAAATATTTGGTAGACTTCACTTGTAAATCCATTTGGACATTTCTTCTCTCACAATATGATTAACATGGAATACATTGTTTTCTTAGAGAGTTCATTGATGGACTTCAATTTCTTTTTCTAAAATGGGGTTATTTAAGTGTTATATTACCTCTTGTTAATTTAAGTAATTTACATTTTTGTACATATTCATCCATTTCAATTAGATTGTCAGATTTGTTGGCAAACAGTTGGGTAAAATAGCTCCTAATTATTACTTTAATTTTTTTCTTCATTAATGGTAAGTTCACCCTTTTCATTTTTGATGTTAGTAATTTGGGGTTTTTTCATTTCCTTTCAATTAACTAAAAGTTTATCTGTTTCATTGATTTGTTTTTCATAAAACCAACTCAGTTTTATTTATTAGTTCAAATTTTCTTACTTTCAATTTTATTAATCTCTCCTTTGATTTTCAGAATTTCTAATTTGTTATTTAATTGGTGGGTTTTAATTTGTTCTTTTTCTACCTTTTTGATATCCTCTTTCTTTATTTTATTCATGTAATCATTTAGAGATATTCTATTTCCCCCTATGAACTGCTTTGATTGAATTCTATAAGTTTGAGTATGTTGTGTTATTATTGTCATTCTCTTGAATGAAATTATTGATTGTTTCAATTGTTTGTCACTTGACCCATTCAGTCTTAGAATTAGGTTATTTAATTTTCAAATGGTTTATTTTGTGATTAGATTTATCTAATTCTGAGAGGGTGAAGTTGAGGTATTCTACTAGTATAATTTTTCTATTTCTTCCTGTAACTTCTCCTCTAAGAATATGCATGCTGTACCATTTGGTGCATGTATGTATAGTATTGATATTACTTCATTATCTATGGTCCCTTTTGGAAAGATGCACCTTTGTTCCTTATTTCTTTTATTTAAATCTATTTTTGCTTTTTCTTTGTCTGAGATCAGAATTTCTACCTCTGCTTTGTTTCAGGTGAAGTATAATATATTCTGTTCCAATCTTTTGTCTTTACTCTGTAGATATTCTTGTAATTAGAGATAATATGTATATTTGTCTGTTTCAAATGTGTTTTTAATAAACAACATATGGTAGAGTTCTGAATTTTAGTTCATTCTGCTATCCACTTCCATTTTATGGGAGAGTTCATCTCATTTACATTCATGATTATGATTATCAGCTGTATATTTACCTCCTTCATATTTTTTCCAATTTATTCTCTCTTCCCAGTTTTCTCTTCCAGTTTTTCCCTCTTCCCATTCTGTCTGTCCTTACCAGTGTTTTGTTTCTGGGCACCTCATCCCTCAACCTGCTCTCCCTTCTATCACCCATCCTCCCTTCTCTTATTCCTTTCTCCTATTGTTTCTGTGCTCCATTTTATCCAGTCCCTCCCTTTTCTTTCCCCTTTCTCCTCCTACTTTTCTATAGGGTAAGATAAATTTCTATAAAATCTAAATTTTAAAACTCAAATAAGAGAGGCTTGACTTTCATGTTGCTTCTAAGGGAAACTGTGAGATCTCAAGCAAGTTTCTGGATTCACTCCACCATCTTGGCTCTACCCTTAGAAGTCAGGCCTCATTTATTGTTTTGTTTTTTGTTTAGACTTTAGAAAGTTATGGAGAAAATGTCAACAATTTAGAATAACTTAAAAAGTATATTGTAGGTATACATTCACACACACACCCTCAGAACAAGGTATGAAACATTTGCCAGCATGCTTTTGTTCCTAATAGAATCCCATATATTATTTAAATCTTATCCCAAGTGCCCACGTTCTTCATGTAGCTTCTCTTGAACTCCCAAGTATGAATTTCCTTTTCCCCCAAACTAATTAATATTTATTTTGTATTTTTGCAAATATTAGGTATTCCTATATTGTCCTTTTTGCTGGAATACGAGCTTTATGAGGATAGGATCTATTTATCTTTTTCCCCATTATATTCCCAGTATATGACACATACTGGGTAATTATGTTCATTGATTGTTTGACTCATACAATTTTGGAGAAATGACCATTTGAAAGCTAATGGTCTGAGAAGAAGAATAGAATTCATTACTGAGGGTCCAGGAAATCAAGATGCCATACTTGCTCATGACACGTTAAAAAGACCTTTGGAATTTGGCTAACTTGAGCTCTCTAGTCCAATATCTGCCTCTTGCTGGTTGTATCATGTTAGACAAGTCACTTCACCTCTCTGTGACTTGCCTTCCTTTCTATAAAATGAGGAGTATATCATTTGTATAGGATTGTTGCACTTTTTAAAAGTTAAAAGAAATCCTGGCCATGATTTTTATTCCAAAATTTAAAAGTTCTTCAGACCAGGTTGAAATATGATAAATTATATTGTAAGTCAAAGAGGATTTATTAATCATCTCTGATGTTTTAGACACTCTGCTAAGCACTGCAGACACGAGAGTAAAAAAAAACAACACAGTTCCTCAATATCTAAAGAGTAATTAAACTGTGTATGATATTTGGTCCACTAGGTTCATATACCTAATAGGTCATTAAAAAAGTGAAACAGTCTCTCTGTACAAAATTATTGATAGCATCTCTTTTTTGTGATGACAAAGAATTGGAAATTAAAGGATAACCATCAATTGGTGAATGGTTGAACAAGTAGTGGTATATGATATAATGGAATACTATTGTGCTATAAGAAATGATGAGCAGGCAAATTTCAGAAAAACCTAAAAAGATGTACATGCACTGATGCAAAGTAAACTGAGCAGAACCAGGAAAACATTGAACATAGTATCAGCAGCATTATGCAACAATCAACTATGATTGATTTTGCTCTTCTCAGCAATGATCCAAAAAATTCCAAAGAATTTATGACAAAAATGTTGTCCACATCAAGAAAAAGAACTGATAGTATCTGAATGATATTGAAACATGTCATTTTCACCTTCTTTATTTTTTCCATGGTTTTTTCCTTTTTGTTCCATTTCTTCTCTCACAACATGATTAATATGGAAATGTTTTACATGATTGCATATATATAACCTATATTAGATTGTTTAATGTCTTAGGGAGAGAGGAGAGAAAAGAGGGAGGAAATTTGGTACTCAAAAATTCATATAAAAATGAATGTTAAAAATTGTCTTTACATGTAATTGGAAAAAAAATACTATTTAAAAGGGAAAAAAGATAATTCCTGCCCAAAAGGAGCTTACAATCTAATGATGGAAACTACAACCAAATAAATATGTACAAGCAAGCTATATACAAGATACACAGGAAAAAAAAGGTTTTTTGGATTCTGCCTTTGGTTTCTGCAATCCTAATATACTTGGCAAGTGAGAAACAGGCTTTGGAGACTGTCATTCTGCCTTCACACAGGGGTTCTTAGACTGAGATCCAAAGAACCAGAAGGTATCTGTGAAGAGATTTCAGGGGATCCATGAAATTGGATGGGGAAAAGTTACATCTTTATTTTTACTTAACTTAAATTTAGCATTCCCCTCAATTAATTTAAAGCATTATTGTGAAGGAGAGCATAGGTTTCACTAGACTGTAGAAGGGGCCTGTAGCATAAAAAAAGATTAAGAACTTCTGACCTAAACTTTTGGGAATTTCTGTTATTTTTAAGAGCAAAATAATCATAGACCTGGAGTAATGGATCTGACATTTCCTAGCATCTCTTTGGGTTAGCCTGTGGGGCTGGCATCAGAAAGGGCTTTCTTCCCTCTTTAATTCCTGCCCACCAAGTCCAGTTGTCAAGGTAACTATAACTAGGTAGAAGATGGAGCCCCTTTTCCACTGTTTCTTCTGACTCTGTTGGTCTCTGGTGACTGTACTAATGGGAAATTAGGATCCATGAAGAGATCAAAGGGCCAAGTTGTTTTCATATAACATCAGAATTCAGGAATCCATGGAGATCCCCTACAGGAGGTTTCCATTCTTCTCATACCCCTATGATAAGTGACTAACCATTTTTGAGAAAGGCAGAGAATCTATGAGACTCCACAAGAATTCAGGAATCACTACCTGGAGTGAAAATTAGGCTTCCAATGCCAGCTCAAAAAGATGTGCCATGAAAGAGGCATCTTTCCATCATCCCATCAGAGGTTGGGAGAGTGCTGGGTGGGTATGAAGCAGAATTCACTTGAGTTGAATCTTGTCAATAGCACTTGGTTACCCTGAGCAAGGCAAGACAATTTATTTCTCAGTTTTCTAATATGTAAAATGAAAATTCTTTCCAAAACCTAGTCTCAAATGGTTGTTGTAAGAAACATATTCAAGAAATAGGAGGGTTTTTCTGAAAAGTTAGCTTCTTTTAGTAACTATAGGGTCATGAGTTTGAGATCTCTAAGGGGCAATTACGTTCACCTAGGTCAACTGCCTCATATTATTACAAATGAGGAATACCAGAAATGAGTCTAAGAGAAGATAAGGGTCTTAGCAGCAAGGCAATGCAATGGGTAGTATTGAGTCTTAAGTCAAAAAGATCTGAGTTCTAATCCTGCTTCAGACACTACCCTGGTCAAGTCACAATCTCAGCCTCAATTTCCTCATCTGTGAAATGCAGATGACAAGGGAACCTACCTTCCAGGGTTACTGCGTTTTTGCACATCTTTGTTTTTTGCAAACCTTTAAATGCAACATAAATGCATTATATAATGCATTTATATTGCATAAAAAAAACAACTATTATCCAGGTCTATGTCATTCCTAGACATCTCCAAAAACCCTTCTATGTCCTGCTAGCTCTACCTCTTGGGAATGAAGAGTTAGATTAGCCAATTAAATTATTGATGATCACTAGAAATGAGAAGCTTTGAATGATGGAAGATATTTTCCCCAATTATGCCAATATCTGCTTGAGTATTTAGATTGTGTCCAACTCTTTGTGACCCCATTTGGGATTTTCTTAACAAAGATACTGGAGTAGTTTGCCATTTCCTTCTCCAGTTCATTTCACAGATGAGGAAACTGAGGCAAACTATTAAGTGACTTGCCCAGGATCACACAGCCAAAAAGTCAGATTTGAATGAATCTTCCTGACTCCAAACCTGGTACTCTGTCCACTGTTTCCCTTACATATTTAGAACTGTGGTGTATACATTGAAATCACAGGAACATCTTGGCATCCATTATCAAAACCAGAAAAGAGGATAATTTTATCTTATGCTCTTATTATCCTCCAGAAAACTTTACTCTCCAGACCTACATTGACCCCCATCTCCTTTATGCACTAGCCACCACCCAACAGTGTGTCTTTCTTCTTTTGGAATACCTTCCATTCCTCTCTTTGAATGTGGTATTTTTGCCTATTCCCTAGACAGTTGTTCTTCATTTGTGTTCAACTTTTTTGTAACCCTCATTTGTTTTTTGTTTTTTTCTTTAACAAAGATACTGGAGGGGTTTGCCATTTCCTTCTCCAGCTCATTTGATAGATGAGGAAACTGAGGCAAGCAGAGTTAAATGATTTGCCCGGGATTACATAGCTAATAAGTTTCTGAGGCCAGTTTTGAACCAGAAAGATGAGTCTTTATGACCACAGATCTGGAGCTTTATTTACTGCTCCATCTAGCTAACTACTAACCAGCTCTATTCATTAGAATTCAGCTCAGATACCATCTTCCCTCAGATATCACCTTTTATTCTCTAGAGATAGCAATCAGCTTCCTCTCTGACCTATTCAATGCTCTGATTTAGCTTGCACATTACTTGAAATACTATGAGTGGTAGCTCTGACTTGGGTGGGGGTGCCTTATTTTTCTACTTGTGAAGAAATGGCATGTGTATATATATATGTATGTATGTATGTATGAATATCTCTAATTACTCAGCCCAGGCTTCTGCACAAAGTATGTAGAGAATAAATATGGAGGTTTCAAAGAGTTTCCATCTAAACCTTAAGAAGAACTATAAGGTCAGTGGGAATCTAGATGTGTACCAATCTACTTGGGAGAAGATAAGCACAGGATTTTGTTTGTTCTTCCCTCCCCCCCTCCTTATGGGCACCAGTGATCAGGACAGCTAGTAAAAGTGCTTTGAGAACTAAAGTCAATCCATAATTGGCACTGTTTTCCATTTCACTGGATGCCATTTTACCTATGAGCATAGCCAGCCACTGCAGCACAGAATAGTGATGCTTTCCCTTGTTACTTTCTTTTGGTGTTTCCACCCCCCCCCCCAACCTCTTAAAACAAAATGCTGACAGAAAGACAACATAGAGATGAAATGATTTGGAAAGTAGAAAAACAAAGGGAGACAAAGCAGCTCTTCCCCAAATCTCTTCTGTAGTTTGTACACATATAGAAGTTCCCAAGCCTATTTGAGCCAAATTACACTTAGATTTGTACAGTTAAACTGAAACTCTGAAAATATTGGTGGGCTCACTACTTACTTCCAATGGATGTGCATATTTGGGGGGGTTATTGGGAGGAAGGTCCCTTCCAACTTGTTTTTAAGGCTCATCTGGTGAGATTAGAGATTTGAAAGCCAATAGATATCTAAACTATGGACTAATAAAAAAAAATGGGAATTAGAATCATGCTGTCTAATTGCTACCTGTGTGACCATAGGTAAATTAGATTTTTTGTTTGGATCTTGGCGTCCTCCTCCTCCTCCTCATTAGTACACATATAGCATTTTAAGATTTGCAAAGCACTTTATATATACTGCCTCATTTAATTTTCACTGTGATTCTAAGAGATAAGTACTATCATTGTCCCAATTTAGAGATGAAGAGACAAATACTCTTTAGTGTTAGAAATATTTTCATTTAAAACTTTCTTCCCTGTAGGTTTTAATTGAGAAATATTCAATTGTTTCTGAGTGACATCCTTCAAATTTGAATTTTGATCTACGTTACATGAGTTGTTTGATATGCATAGAACTCACTTGCTTTTCTCTTGGGCAATTAAGATGTGCCAACACAATTTCTTGCACATAGTAGGCCTTAGTGAAATTGATGTAAATCCAATCTGGCCTCTCTAATCGTAACCCAGGTTAGGCATGGATTAGACATAGCTTCTTCTATCTTTCAAAACTTCTGATATTTTGATAAATTTCCATTTCTAGGTGACCTTATGGTTTTACAAAATATTTTACTTGCACTATCTTGTGAGAGAGAAAGGATGATTATCTTCATCCCCATTTAATAGACAGAGGTTCAGGGAGAGAAAACCTATGGTCACTCAGCTAGTGTTAAGAGATTCAAATCAGGCATCCAGACAGCTGGCCCATCATTCTTTCCCCTATACCATCTGAATGAGCCTCTTTTAGAGGAAGGCTAATGAGGAAGTTATGATTTGTAGTCATTTGGGTCATTTTCCCCTAACAAATGAATTTGGCTTTGGCATGCATGACTCAGTGACAAGGATCACCACCTTACTTTGCATGAATCTGATGAAATATCCTGCTGGTACCATGGGACTTGCATCTGCCTTTGCTTTAGACTATTAGGAGCAGTGGATCATTTCCTGAAATGATAACCATAGTCTTCCTGGCTACAAGAAGTCTTAAAAACCACTTAATCCAACACCCTAATTTACAGGGGAAGAGAATAAGCCCCAAAGTTACAAAGATAGAGTCAAGATGAGAACTCTTAGATCTTCAGCAGCTAAATCTAATGGGCTTTCCCTCAAAAGGAAAATTCTTTTTCTGTGTGTGTGTAATTCAGTAAAGCCATACTCCCTCTTTTGAGGAGGTTCTAGAACTCTAATCATATTTAAACAAAGTTGGGGGACTGAAAAAATGTAAGGTAGGTGGCAGACAATGAAATAACAGGACAAGAGAAACAAAGGAAGTGATATCATATGATACAAGTTAGGGTTTTTCCTAAGCATGATATTCAGATGAGGCTGTCCAAGGTGCTAGTCTAGTCAAGTGGTGTAGTGTCTAAACCCCAACCCCAGATATACGATGAATATCATTTTATTACAGAAGCTTTCTCATGGACAATGAAATAAATCAACAATTCCTGATGACCTGGTATTTGGGATAATCACTTCTTTAGTTTAGTTTATCAGTACTTCTAGGCCTTCAAATGTGCATTCTTCAAATACTTTCCATTACAGATACATTCTTTCTCCTCAACAATAAATTACTTTTTTTAAAAAAAGAAAAAAATAAATGAAAATAAAAGGATACATTACAATTTAAAAGAAAAGATAACACAATGAAACACATTTTTGACATTCATCTCACAAATCATAGGAAAATGACTCTCTCTAGATGTTAGATGGTTGAATATAAATATTAAAGGTCAGGATTATTTACAGTGTGAGGGGAAATTGAGAGAGTACAAACAGACTTTAACTCAGGAGGATAGTGAATGATTTAAGGAAACATTTCAGTAATGTACAGTATGTATTTACAAAATAATATAGACTAGGCATTGTGATATGTGGCCATTGTAGTTTGCCTGAATTTTGCTGCAGTATTCCAAAGGTCTTTGCACAAGGGAATTAAATCCATGTGGCTGGTGGAACCCCACCAGTACCCAGGGGCAGAATCAGATTTTGCTTGTCACCTCTTGACTACAGGCCACAAAGGAAACCAATGTCCCTGAGCAGGCCCTTTTGGGCATGCTCCACATATGTAAGGAGGAAGATGAGGAAGAGATGCCATTCCATTGATGGGCACATTCACACACATCCCTGGCAAATCTGGTCATTGGATTGAGAAAGCACATGACAATGCTTTTTAACAAACCACATCTGGGAACAGGATTGAAAGACACAAAATGGGGAGTCTAACTAAAAGGGGGTTTGCATATACCACATTCCATTGCATACACAGGTGGTGCACTGTATGCTCTGCACACAGTAGGTGTGTAACAAATGTTTTTATTGATTGATTGGTTGATTAATCCCTGATGGGATTGGTACAGTTACAATAAACTCCCAAGGAGCAAGTTTTATTGAGGTCCCATGCAAATTGCATTGACACAAAGTATGGGGTAGGTCGATGCAAGCCAGGGATGCTGGTCCTCTCTCTCTTCCCTTGTAGATGGTTGCTGCACTGAGCTCGTTGTAGGAGAAAAGAAAGAGTGAAACAGTAACTGAACATCACAGGGACATCCTGATGACCCTGGGGGTGGCCTTTATGCTTGCAGCAGGATCAATCTCCTTGCCTCTTTCAAGAGAGATTATCTTTGATCCTGGGGACAGAAGACATTAATTATCCATGGACCTGGTAAGCCATTTCAGGTAAGGATGCTGATATCTCACCATCATAATAATCTAGGCAGTTTGGCAATTTGGGAGCCCAGATGTCATCCTTGGAAGGAGAATCAAATGGACTTTGCCCTGGGATTACTGGCTGACATATCCAGGGCACAAGCATCAATATGATCACAATGATCTAGGGCTTTGATTCAGCTCTATTAAGGTCTAAGGTAGTATTAGGAAATCCCTCAAGGGAATGGGCAGAATGTTTGCCAGATCCTGCCAAGGCATCACTGAAGGAGTTAGGAGTGGTAACCTTTGGGGTTAATCTTTTTTTTTCCTATCAAAATCTTTCATCTTTTCAAGGTCCAATGACCTCAGTGCAGCTGATGCTGTATGTCCAAGGAATCCTTATGGTGGGCAAACCAACAGAGATATTGTTGAGCAAAGAGAAAGTAAGATGCAGAAAGCAAAGAAGTCTAGCAATTTGGGCTAGAAGTGATTTCAAGACCCTGTTGTCTGCCATCTCCTTAGCTTGGCAAAAGCTCTACAATACATTAAAGACACAGTTGGCTACTACCTGAGTTCCTCTTCTGAGTAACTCTGTGCTCAGCCTTCTTTTCCTACTCAAAATATCTGACCGAAGCATCTACATTTTCTTTCTTTGTAGCTCAGTCCCTTGTGTCACTCTGTATTTATTTTATTACTTTGGGTGAGTCCATAAATCTAATTCATCACCAAATAAAATTTCATTATGTTTATCTCCTGACACACAGGAATTGACCCTTCTCCTGGGGTCCTTGCTGACTTGAGATTGAAATTTTCTCTACAATACTCTGAAGCCACTAAAAATCCATTGCGTTCTCTCTCCCTCCCCCTCCCCCCCTGTTATGGATCCATTCTAAGTAGGTCTCTTTTTAAATGTTGAGGGGATCTGTGAGCTTGGATTAGCCCCAAAAGGTGTAGGACAAGGCACATGGATGTTTGTGATCCCATTTGTCTCCCTGAAGTGAACATTTATTTAGAATGTTAATACCTACAGTCATTCTTCTGTTGACATATCAGGACCACATGCAAAACTGAACCCCATCTGAGGGTCTGCCTTGTGCCAGGGGTATGAGGATGAAAGAAATCAGATGGAGATGGCAAGAGGAATTCATGATCTAAAAGCAAAGGACCAATGGGTTGGCTGGGGGCTTATATTGAAAGGTACTGCAGTCTCAGTGATAAGCACTCAGTGATAAGCCACCACCCTTGCAAGGGTGTCACATGTCACATGCACATTTGCATATTCTTGACAAAAATCAACATGCATAATTGACAGCTGGCTCAATCCAATGTTGATTAGGAAAAAATGAAGAGGGTATTAATGGCAAGAGAGCTAGCAGCAAAATTGTTTATCATTTCAGTCAAATTATGTCTTTTGTTAGCTTAGCATCACTCCCTCCTCTAGTAACTTCTATAAATCCACTCATTTTAATCTCTTGACCAAGGGAATATGCTCACAAATGTCACTACATATGTCACATTCCATTCTCCATGTCTCTTAAGCATCATTATAGTAGCTTTTAGTTGTTCTGGACTTTCTGTTCTTTAGTGGCCTCTCCCCACCTCCTTAAGCTGAGAAGCTATTACCAACCCTCAATTCCAAGTCAAAGATAATTGTACTTTTATTATTTAGGGTATGGTTTTTGACTCTTCAGTTACTACTTCATTCCCCCAGAAACTAAGAGCAAGTGTGAAAAAACATTTTTATCAAGGGTTGGACTCATTTTGATTGGCAACGAAACCCTTTTTCTTAATAAATGACAAGTCGTTGCTCCCTATGTGAAGGTAGGAAGGTGGCAGGCAGGAAAGGAGGGAAAGAAGGAAGGAATAAGGGAAACAGGGAAGGAAGGAAAGAATTGGCAGATCTTAGTAAGAACAAGCTTCCTTCTGAATAACAATATTGGTTTGTTCATCTTTTAAATTATAAGATTCCTTCCTGCCTTCAAATGTGACTTGATGCAGCTTTTTCCTATAATTCTTACTAGCATGCTGCTGGACCTACTATTATTTCCATGCTCAGTGAAACAAGCCTTTGGCCAACAAAGTAATAAATCCTGATAGCAAAGAAACTTCCTACCAAAGGAGGATGGTACTTAGACAGGTGAACCAACACAAGTCTTACTCACTTGGGCTCTGACTATAAGCCAAAAGAGAAACAGTGGTAAGTCTTATGGATTCTACATCCATTCAACATGATGATGCAATGTACAAGAAGCCAGGAAAACTGACCATGGGAAATTCTGCAGAAATACTGTGGAACAGCAATCACTGTAACTGGACAAACTTGCTCTCAACATAACAACAGAACATAAAGGCACCATTGATATCTTTCTCATTTTTAAATACTGTAAAAAATTGCTACATATGGCACATAACACATTTTTACATACATAGATTTAATTTATAAAAGTTTTTCCTGTTTTCTATTTGCAGAACTGCTAAAATAAAATAAATTGTTTAATTTAAGGTGGAATACTTCGTTATATAAAATAAAGTTTTACACGTGAATCTATGTGTTTATTTAGGTTTTATACAGCGATAGGGTCTTGATTAGCTATTACACTTGACAGCCTGGCCTGGAATTCCTCCTGAGTGGAATAGCGGCTGGTTGGGTTAGTCCTACTGTCAGCCAGGCGGAAGGCAGGAGCTGACTCTAAGCCAGCTGCCATCGGCGTCTGTATACTCAGGAAAGGTGTATTTTCGCCTATTCTTTCATCTTCTGTTTCACTTTCCGAGTTACTGCTCTCAGAGCTTGTGTCGCTGTCCATTTCCAACCTGTTAGAAATATGGCCATCGGGCTTTGTTCTTTTTGCCCGCCGGCTGTTGACGAGTTTCTTTGTGGGCTCTTGAGCTGGCTCATACTCCTGGGTGGTCTCATATTCCTGGGTAGTCTCATACTCCTCATCCTCCACGATCCTTAAGGGGCTAGGGGGTAGGCTATTGCTCTCATGGACCGGGTTGTGGTGAAAGGAGTTAAATTGTTGGGGGTGGTGATCATATTTCTTTTCCCGAAGTCGCGGAGGTGTCACCAGGAGCAGAGGACGCTCTTCTTCCACAAGGGGGCTGACTGCCACAGATGGCATGGACACTGTCAAACTTGATATTGGTGGAGATATTTCAGAAGGAGGCGACTTAGGGGAGCTTGGCATGTAGAATTCTACAGGTGACATGCGAGCTGGGGTAGTCATTGCTGATACATATCTGTAAGAATACAAAAAACTCCAATAAATATAGAAGGAATAAACACAGGCAGAAGGGTTTGGGGGAAGCTTAGGAAATGGGGATTTTGATCATTAGCTACTCAGTCTGA
>JAJPUD010003270.1:190891-259851 GCA_023553655.1 Myrmecobius fasciatus | reverse complement strand
CCCCCCCTACTCCCCACCCCTCCCCTACGTGTTCCTAACACTTAACACAGTGTCTGACACATGTTTAGAGCTTGGTAATTGCTTGTTGGGTCATACTTGTTCCACCTGAAGACCTGTAGTGATGGGTATTCACTTCTTCCTGAGATAGGCCATATCACCTGTTATAAGGGGAAATTCAAAGCTAAGTCATCTTAAAGAAACTAATAGCTATCCACTATTCCCCTCCCACATTGATTGGGCTCCACTTAAAACCTCCTCCCATATTTCTCATTTAACTAACTATTTTTGTATCTCTCTAATGTACTTCTCATGTAATGTAGTAAATTGTGACTATCTGATATTCATTGGTAAGTAAGCTTCCTACTGTCATTTGAAGGCAAATCTTTTTAATCTAAATTTTTGTTTTTTTCTATTCCACTCCTCCCTCATCCCCAATGTCTTAGCACAGTACTGTGTATGCAGTAGTTATTTACTGAATATTTTCCTTGTCATAGTTATAGAACAAATATGGAATGGATTGAGGCTGATGGAATGATTAAGATATATCTCTGACTACCAGGAAATTGTAATGTAGTAAGAGAGATAAGATATGTATGCAAACATAACAAATAGAATGTAAATGCCAAAGAGAATTATTAGTCAAGTAATATGAGATTCCCTAATATTTATTTTGAGAGGACTAGAACAGGCTTTATGAAGGACATAACTTGAAACTATCAATAAGATTTTATCGTAATAGCTGTGAACACATTGATAATCAAATATGTAAATGACCTTTGAGGTTCCTTCCAATTCTAAACCTATAATCCTATGACCTTTTGCTGCTAGGCAAATATTATACTTATCTTGATTTGGTAAATAACCTGTATTCTTTATATTCCAAGACATATAGGGTTCTTCTTCTTCAATCTACTATCTAGATCCAAGTGCCTCTTTTTCAAAATGTAGGCTAATAGTAAGGTTGGCGTATGGTAATTATTGCAGAAAAACTAAATGAAGTATTTTTTATAAGGCAAGGTTCTAATTTTTAAAAATGTGCCCACTTTTTTTCTTTTAGTGAGTTTAGTTCATCTTAGGGATAATTCTGAGCAAAATTATGTTTAAGTATCAAGAGAAGAGACAATTGCTTTAGTCTTCAGAAGATAATTGGAAGCTAAAAATAGAAAGCAGAGGCTGCATTTTAAAATCTGTGCATACAAGTCATATTGCAGTTGAATATCTATTCTTGGGTACTTAGGGTAACCTCTTTTGCAGTCCTGATGAGATGGTGAAAAGAGCAATATGAGATCATGAATTCTATGAGTTGTAAGGTAGAATTTAGTGGAGTCTTCAGAATAAATAAAGGAATGTGGCAACTGGTTGTTAATAACATCCCTCTTTCCTGTTAAAAAATACCTAGCTGCTAACCTAGGAATGGAGAAAAAGTGGGAAAAACCTTTGCTCTACCTTTCATAGTAATAATTCAACTGTCTGATAAGAGTAGCATCTAAGTGGATATTAAATAATTTTAGCTTTACTCTTGTTTGTTTTTTTAACTCTTAGGAAGATCATTGAGCAAGTTACATGTGTGTTAGTCACATCTTCAGACCAAGAACATGCAAATACAACCATATTGAGGCTTCTATTGAAAGCTCAGATCTTGATGACAACACATGCTAAGTAAATTGGGTACAGCTGCTAATGAATTTCAGTAGTAGAGTTGAAAGAGGACATAAAAGATAGTCTCCAATTTTTCATATTGGGATCTAAATAGTTTTCAAATTATCAGTAGTTTAACATAGTTGGATTGATGGTTTGTTTGTTTTTAAAGACTAAAAATAGTAAAAGTTGTTACTTGTATTTCTGGCCACTCATGACTTAGAATACAGATTTAGAGGGTAATTTTCTTGGAGTTCCAGGAAGTTAAATAGAAAAAGTGCTGGCTTTGAAGTCCAGACATCTGGGCTCATTTCTCAAATTTGCTAGCTGTGTGGCCATGAACACCAATCACTTTGTTTATCTAAAGCATCAATTTTTCTGTGTATATTGAACTGAAACTATTGGAAATGGCATATGATATGATTGTGTCAATGGCAGATCCAGTTGTGCAGTGGAATGAAGGCGTGTTGTCTTGTATTCATTATTATAAGTCAAAGCCCAAAGGGCAATTGGTTAGCTTGGTCCTAGATGATAGGATGTTCCCTACTACATTCCTCCCTTCTTTCAATTTTTCCTCCTATGCTTTTTTTAGAGGCAAAACATTTAGTTTATAAACAAAAAGACTTTAAAAACAAAACATGAGGATGCTTATATATTTTTTAAATGCCATAAATAAAATCATACCAATAATATTTTAAGAGCTTTAACATTTTAACTATTTTACTGATTAGTCTTTCTGTCTGTTATCTTTAGTTGAATAAAATAATCTGTTTTACTAAAGGGTTTTCCCCTAACAATTGAACTGCTGACTTTTTAAGGTTAGTTTGAGACTTGGCAAAGGAAGTTTACATATAACTTTCAACTTTTACAATCCATTCACAATATTGTCAGCAATTTATTTTGGTAGAAGTCAATATTTGTGTACCAGTAGGATATTGGTGCTAAGGTTGGATGCTATAAAATGAAATTATTTCCCTTATTAAGATGAAAAAATAGAGAGAGAGCCTCATTCACTAAAGTATTCTAATGATACCTGCTTATAGTCTTCAAGTATTTTTGGTCCTCAAAAGCCATGCCAATAAAGCACAAAGGCTTGTGAAGGTCTAAGGACTCAGTGAGCTATATTCAGTCACCAGAAGTTTTGGCACTTGATGGATTTCTTTGACTTCTGTTAATTGATGAAAACTACTTACCAGGACAAGAAAGGGGTTCACATCTACTTTAATTCGTGCTCTATCCACAACTGATGGAAGGAAAGATCCTGTTTGATGGCCTTAATATCAGTAAAGTATAAAAGTCATAATTGCCTAACAAGACTGAGGGTGAAATTAAGACACAGGAAGGCTAAAGATTGTTTAAACTGACGCCTGTATGTGGCATGCTAGTTATAGCACAGGAACCTTGGAGATCGTCTACTTTAATGTTTTTATTTTACAAATGAGGAAACAAGCCCAGAGAGGTTAAAGGACTTGGCTTAGGCATAACTAGGATTTATATTCAGGTGATCTTTCAAAATTAGTACTCTTGGGGCAGATGGTATAGTGGATAGAGTACCAGCCCTCGAGTCAGGAGGATCTGAGTTCAAATGTGGCCTCAGATGCTTAATACTTCCTAGCTGTGTGACTCTAGCCAAGTCACTTAACTGCAATTCACGCACACGAAAAACAAACTAGGACTCTCTATTGTTTTATAGTTTTTATTCATTGGCCAGAAGAACTATTAGCAATAATGGCAAAAAGACAAAACAAAACTCAAGTCTTGCTTCCAGGAAATATGAAGAGAAGAAGGAAATTTTCAGAGCCATGCATAGAGTAAATGACATTTATCTTTTCTACACGACCAAGAATTTAAAATCTATGCTCAAAATATAGACTGATCTGTCTCCTAGAAAAGAAAGTGAAAGGGCTAGCGGAGTATCTCTTTGCTTTTTAGATTAAGAAGGACAATGAAACACTCTTAAAAACAAGCATCTGAAAATGCCTTCATTGTTTAAAAATTAAGAAAAAGGACAAAGAATTGTGGTTTATGGCAGGAGATTTTTTGCATAAAAGATTAATACAGAGGAGAAAGGGCAATGGGTTAACTAAACACTTTGAACTTAGTAACAGATATGAATCTCTTCCTGGAGAGAAGGAGGATGATTTGAGGAGGAAGTAGCCCCTGGTTTTCCAAAGATAAGTTCTATTAGTTTGTAAGCTTCTTGAGAGCAGGGACTGTCTTCTAATAATTAAGCTACTAAGTGTTATAGTGGACAGAATTCTGGTTTTGGAGCCAGAGAAACTTGACTTTAAATCCTACTTGACCCTTACTAGCTGTGGGACCCTGAACAAATCACTTAACCCATCTCAGCTTCAATTTTCTTTTTTGTAAAATAAAGGGATTTGAACTAAATGGTCTGAACTAAAGCCCATGATTCTGTGATAATTAAGGTGGGATCCGATGACCTCAGATGCTTCATCTCACTCACAGATTCCATGATTCTGTGATCCTTGCAAATAACCTCAATATGATTTTTAAAAATAAAGAAAAAAAGAGAAATAAGAGAAAGCCTAATATAAGACCTGACATATAATGAACTTTGAAAAAAAAAGATTGATTGAAGTATTGATGCAATGAAAAATCTTAGAAGGGTATTTATTGATGAGTAAAAGTAGCAGTTTCCTTGTGGGTTTTAGTTCTTGACATTGTTATTAGTTATATTTTAGCATCTAGAGACAATATTACTTGTTATTCATAAGACATATGTTTATAGATAGTCATATAGAATGTATGGGTTTATAGTTAGGTTCATAGGTTGAAAGCATTGTTAAAAAATCAATGCCTTAATTTTATTGATGAAAAAAAACTCAGATCCAGGAGAGGAGCGGTAGTAGATCCATGTTTAGGTAGGACAGTGCAGTGGATAGATAGCTGGACTCAAAGCCAGTAAGAGTTGAATTCTAGTCCCACCTCAGACAGATATCCCAGACAAATCATTTAACCTTAAGTTTTCAGCATCAGGGCTTCTTAAACTTTTTTCACTTGTGCCCCCTTTTCACCCAAGCAATTTTTATATGACCTGGGTTTATAGGTATATAAAATAGATATTCACATAAACATTTACTGATAATAAATTATAATTTTTGCAAACCCCACATTCAGTTATGAGACCCCATATGTGGTTGTAACATACAGTTTAAGAACCTGAGTTCTATTTAGGCAACTAAGACTGTAAATTGCTAAAAAGAATGCCCTGCATTGGTGAAGGGAATTTTCTCACCTGGGAATTATTGGAACCATTGAAACTACAAGCCTGATCTCAGTTCCTTTGAAGCTAATTAAAGGTAGATTTGGTATATATATAATGCATACTTTCCCCTGTTGTGCAGATTTAAGTCTTTCTAGATAATGAAATTGCATAGAATC
The DNA here is from genome assembly GCA_023553655.1 of Myrmecobius fasciatus. NCBI lineage: Eukaryota > Metazoa > Chordata > Mammalia > Dasyuromorphia > Myrmecobiidae > Myrmecobius > Myrmecobius fasciatus. The sequence goes on along the minus strand of JAJPUD010003270.1, from coordinate 254,808 downwards.
TGAATGATTTTCTTTTACTTAAAATAGAAAAATGAAAGAGCAGATTTAAAAGTATAAGCAATCTATTTTAAAATTTAATTTTATGCTCATTAAATTAGCAATGGAAAGCAAGAATTAGAACAGTACTGCCACTCAGCTAATCTAAACCACTGGTAGCATGCCATAGCATTCCTGAGTAAACTGCTTTGATTGTTTTCATAGGGTTTTCTTATAAGTTTTAGAACCCTAATTATCCATGGATATTTCTAAGATATGGGTCTCCCAGAAGCTTCTGAAATATCACTAAATTCTATGATCCTTGAGATTTGTAAATTAGTATAGAGTGGGTTGGCTTATGTTGATTTGTAAATGAAATTCAATCCCAGACATCTACAAACTAGTTTTTGGGCCAGGGACTTTAGTTCTGTTATCACATTGAATTTTCAAACTGTGAGGACAGCCCTTAGAAGTGCCTTTTATTAGCATAGTGCTTGGAATAAAAGCACTTAATTCTAGTTGATTGACTTTTGATAGTCCTGGTTTAATCACATAAATACTTGTTGACATGGTGGTGTGAAAATTTTAGAAAATTAACTGATAAGAAGATATTATGTGAGCCCACATTTAAACCCAATAAATCTTCCTATTAAGATTCAGTAAGTGTGATATGTAAGAGAATTGGAATTTAGGATTTTAAAAACATAGTTATTGATAATTTCTATTTTCATATCACAGTTATTTCAGATATAATGTCCCCTCTCCTCCAGTGAACTTTCTCTCATAACAAAGAAAAAGTTAAGCAAACATTGCATCAATTATTTTGCTTATCAATCTATATGTAATAGCTCATACCTATTGTTTCCCATATCTCTGTTGAGAACAGGTGAGTCTTTTATATCTTCTTTGAGGCCTAGATTTGTATTTACAGTTACTTAGGGTTCAGCTCAGCTTTAGGGTTCTTTTTGCTTATATTATTAAAAATCTACATTTTGTTGTCCTGGCTTGGTTAGCCTCACTCTCATAAGTTTTCCTACAGTTTTGTTAATATTTCATTTCTATTTTTTAATGGCACAACAATGTTTTTCCTTGCAATCATATATCCTGATTTTTGAGTCATTTCCTAATTGACATACACATTATTTCCAGAGTTTGTTGGATTATTGTGTTTTTTAACTTCCAAAAGTGTGCTTATAAATATTTTACTTTCATATATGCATATGTATATATATATATGTGCATATATATGATATTTTATTTTATTGTGTTGAGGTAAATGTGACCATGGTCCTGCCACTTTGAGAAAAAGAGTGACAGAGGACAGAGTCCTGTCACTTTCTTAGTAAAGCCTTATTACAAACCTAATCCCATCACATGATCCTGTGTTGAGGGAACAAATTGCATTGTTCTCCATCTGGTTGGAGTCACTAGTCTGAGGGATGTTAAAATAGTTCTGCTTCCTATTTAGAAACCATAATTGAGAATAAGTGAACAAATACTGCTTAGGTCTGCCTTTAGGGAGGGAAATTATATTTTCAAACTTTGTAAATGGGTGGGGAAATTTTTGGCTGCATTATAATTAACTCTAGTCAATATCTTGGAATGTATGTTTTCCTGATAACTTTAATAAAAATTAAACTTTTGTCTCTAAGAAATCCAGTCTCTTGCAGAGAAAATCCCTGTATATAGCTTAGAGGTTCCAGTCTTTGTTCTATTTTCCTCATTTATCTTTTATTTTGCTTTTTTAAAAAATGGCTTTGAGATTTGGGAGAAGAATCATTTAATGATAGAATATTAGTATTGAATAGACTCTCTAAAAACGTGTTTGTCCAAAACAGTTCAGACTAGTCATCCAGCCTTCACTTGAAGTAGATGTTCAGTGATGTTAGGAAGTAACTACCTTAGGAGGTAGCTGCTGAGATTGCTTGGACTGTTGTGACTATTAGCAAAATCCCTCTATTTATTAAGCTAAATTTTGTCTCCTATATCTTCTCATGATATATTCCTTATAAATGTTCATCCTAAAGTGCAGTCATGAGTCCCACCAGTCCTGATCCATAGCTATGGATTCTGAACTCTCAATTAACATCAATAAAGCATTACCTAATTTCCATGTGTGATACTGCCTCAGTTTCTCCCTGAGCATTACAATACCACAGAAGAAGTATGAATTTTTCCTTTATCGGGTGCTAACATTATCTAATTGTAAAATTTTGGTTTATTATTTGGTTATACATTCTGTGTCATCTTCTGTTTTTTTTTTTTTTTTCATGTCATCTGCAACTTCCAAAAAAACTCCCCCACAATTCCTACTTAATTTCTTAGGTCAACCTGCTATATATCAAAATCATAATGGATAAAGTCGTGATGTGAAAGGGATAATTGTAATCCACAATTTGATGTTTGTTTTTTTGTTTGTTTTTACATGAATTTGTGCTGACCTTGGTACTGAATAGAGGTTGTCCATTTCTACAGCATCAGCATCCATCACTGTCACTCTGATTGACATTAATTAAAGGGGATACATTTACATTAGGGAAATGATGGTTTCAATTGATAAGTTTCAGCATGAGAGCTCTTGGTATCAGTCTTTTTCCCAAAGCTCTTTTATTATGAATAAAGTCTGAGTAACATCTGGTAGAAAATGTCTTAATCATGAAGTTATTAAAGATGTTTAATGGCCACCTCCTAACCTACCTGTACATTTAATATCAGCATAATAATACTTGAAACAATTCCAGAAGCATCTGTGTTTCAACAATGAGAAATGAAGCATAGACACTTGTTTTTTTTATTGTTTGAGAGTACAAAATTTCTGAATTTTCGGTGTGATAAAAAAATCACTCAATTCTTTTCCTGTGGGTATGTGTTGAAATAACTGTTGGTTGAATTGATTACTGAATTTACCATCAGCAATTTTAGCTCACTTTAAAAATAGCCACACACATTTAAATATGGCCACATGCAGTGACAAATTTTGGTAAGCACATCAAAAATCAATTGTAAGTAATTGATCCATAAAAGTCCTATACAAAGTATTTCTGGAGATAATGGTTATAAGGAAAAACACCATATGGTACTTATTATTTTTGGAAATTCAAGTAAAATTATGATAGGTTAAAGATAGTTTTTTAATGCTCATTGGCATAGATATCAATTTTGAATTCCTATCCAACCTTTAAAGACAAATTCAAATACTTCCTCTTCCTCCATAAAGACATTTTTTATTCCTTATCATTGATCTTTCTTGGGCTTTGCCTAGAACTTTTTTCTGCATATACACAATGAATTTATCATGAAATATAATTTATTATAAACATCTATTTATAATGATATAATAATATGATAATAATATAATAAATATCCAACTATTCTAGCAGACTCTAAGTTCCTTCCAGATAGGGACCATGTCTTATTTAAGTTTTGTTTTTCACCCAGCAACTCATATTGCATTCTGCATAGAGTAAATAATTCATACACATTAGTCTAAATTAAACTAAATATACTATCACCACTTTTCCTTTGTGTGTGTGTTTACATTAAATCTTTTTTTTGTTTTGTTTTGTTTGTTTTTGCTTTTTTTTTTTTTTTTTTTTTGCTGAGGCAATTGAGGTTAAGTGACTTGCCCAGGGTCACACAGCTAGGGAATGTTAAGTGTTTGAGACCAGATTTGAAGTCAGGTCTTCCTGACTTCAGGGCTGGTGCTCTATCCACTGCGCCACCTAGCTGCCCCATTTACATTAAATCTTACAAACTTAGCAATGATAGTTGGTTCACAGCATATATAAAGACTAATAGAAAAAAATTGTAGTTTTAAGCTATGTAGAGTGGATTTGCAGGCTATGTGAAGGCTATTAGAATTTTAAAAATTGAATTCTTATAGAGTTTTCTTATTTGCTCATTAGCAAGTTCTCTTTAAAAGAATTCATTCCAAATTATAATAATATTTAATAGATTCCAGAATATCTGTCTTTGTACTAAAGAGAATTAAAATGAGGAACTAGTACAGTCAGCTTTTGGAATATTTATCCTATTTAGAGAGCCTAGTACTCTCTGTGTTTCAGAAAAGTAGAGCATTTAGGGGATGATTTCCAATTCATGAATCAGTGATATACAGTTTGTAATTGAGTCTTGCAGTGAAGATTATCTGCAAGTACCAAATGTGCCTTACCACCCATGTGGCCTGAAAGCACAGTATAGCCCAAGTGTTAAATTGGAAGTATGCCTTTAAACTGCAAATAGATCTGCCCACAAGTACCTGATTAAAGTAAATGTGATCCATTTAAATGCTAGTTGTTGGTCATGTGTTACTTGTGTCCTTTGTCTTCAGCTGGAATGAATAATATTGGCTTTTCTTTGTTTTAGATGAGTTATTTTAAAATCACTACATGTGCAGTTGATAATCCATGGATTTCTAACCTTTCATTTCTGAGGTCAAGTGGGATTTTTCTGTATTCTTTAGCTGCTCAGCTTGAAGGTCAAAAGCACACATTTGAAATATCTGTCAAAATAGAGATGAATAATTTATATAGTGTGCATATCTTTTATTAGTATGGCTATATACTGATGCAAAGGAATCTAGGTTAAAAAAAAAAGAATATCTCAACTCCTACTATTTAAAAAAATGAAATATTTTAGGGTGATAATTAAAAAATTCAATTTATGTGTATTGGCTAGTTGTAGTAGAATTGATCTAATTAGACCAATAGAATTGATTGGAAAAAAAAAAAAACTAGTTCTAGTTTAGCTTAAATCACTGATGTTTGCCATCTTCCCACTTAGGCATTGTGGATCTGATATTCCATTTCTATAACTGTCTTATGATAATGACAGGGATATTTGGAGGGTCTTATCTTCATTAAAAGTGAAAATAAACCAGGAAAAATGTTCTCCATTTACTCATCTTTATTGTTTCCTTTGTCTCACTGAAGAAAACATCATTTAGACACAACTGTAGAAAATATTGTAAGCTTTTTCCAGCTTACTAAAGCAAAAGAAGTATTAGAAAAGTATTTTGGTATCCAGGAGCAGGTTACTTATTTTAAAAAAATCGCTTTTCAAGGAATTGTTTTTAAAAGTTGTCATTCACATGACATTGGGATCCCAAGAGAAACATGAACACACCAGCCTATTCAGAGTGGCATTCTGTTGAGGGAGAAATTGAATTCATATAATCATGGTTTGGTTGTCAGAATTCCATGCTTATTGTTTGTAAATGAATATAGGTCTCAGTAATAGAGCAAATCATGTCAACAAAATGTCATTTAGTCATTCAATGAAATATAGCTTTTTCTTAGATGACCTTTCTAATATCTGTCAGTGTTTCTTCCAAACATGGCAAAAATAGGACTAAAAATAAAAAAAAAATTCTTTCAATATATTGATCTGTGTCTAGAATTATATATTAGAATTAAAAGTGATAATAATTAATAGCTAGCATTTAAAGAGCATTGTAAAGCTTGACAAGCACTTTATAGATATTAATGCTGTGATTGATGTAAGTACTATTATTATCCTCATTTTATAGATCAGGAAATTGAGCCTGAGAGAAGTTGAGTGTCTTGCTTTGGGTCATACAGCTAGTACCTGAGTAATTCAAATTCAGTACTTCTTGAATCCAGGTCCTACATTCTATCCACTGTTCCACATTGCTACCAAGAATCTTAGCAACTATTTACATACAGACAAACCAAGCCCTAGAGAAGATTTGACTTGCTTGGGGTCATTTATTAAACTAGTAACAGAGCTGGGAATAGAATCCATGATGGTCAAGACTTTTCATAAGCCAATGTTCTTTGGGCTATGTCACGCTACCTTTCTAACTCCATCATCGACTACCTGGTTTGCTTTGGACATAGTTCAAATTAGATGCTTAAATTCTCCTTTTAAGTATTACTTATTCTGAATAAGCCTGCTGGGAAAATGGCTTAGAAGCAAATTTGTTTGTGTAGATGACTTTGCTGCTTCTTTTTTAACCTGATGGTTGTGGAAAAACATTTTCTTTGTGGATATATAGAAGAGTGTCTAGTAATTATTTTTCAACTATTATAGCTGATTGTTTTGCCACTCTTCTTGAGGGTCTCTCTCTTTCGGTGGATAAGTAGTGCTGGTGAAAATCCTTCAGTATTACATTGCTATTTGTTCTTTCTTCATTTAGGCCATTTGTGAGTATTGATAATAGAAAATATAAGATCATACAAGGTGAGGCTTTTTGTGCCAGTGGAGAGGCAATCTGTGGGTTTTCTAGGAAGCAATTTGACATGATCCAAAATGCCTTAAAGAAATTTTGAGTTTTCTTTTTTTATGTTTGGGGAACATACAGAAAATGAGATCTAGACAACATTTAAAAATAGAATATTTATTGTAGACAGTACATGAATAAAGTCTGTGTCTGAGTTCTTAGCTAAGCATTAAGGAGAGACCCTCCTGCAAAGCTGTGTCCCACTGCAGAAGTTAGGCATAGTTCTTGTGACCTCATGGCACTAAATTTTGTTTCTGACTTCCTCAGAATAATTGGATAGTTATTCATTCAAAGGAATAGAAAAAAAGGAAGAGCAAATTCATAGATTACTTATTTATTACCCAATATTGAAAGCCTCAAATTCTGAACTAGCACTTATTGCAAGCGAATTACTAGAGAATAGCTGGCTTATAAGTGATTTGTTGCAAAACCTGTTGCCTTTTGTGATCTTGAAGCTTCTTAAAGATGATTTTCATTGTGACTGATTCCTGTGAGTTAGGAGAAGGGGTATTCTTAACCTGTTCAGCTCAGTTCTATCCCATATATGTCATGTAGACAGATCTCCAATTAAACAGAAAATTAACTATTTGGAATTTGTCTTCGTATTTTTTAAAAGAAAAAGATATGCAGATAAATGTTACTTCATCAATATTTTTTTCCTTTTGGTCCTGGCTGCCTAATAGTAAAGACAAGGCTGCTACAGAGGGACAGATTTGCGACCCAGTGGGAGCTTTCAAAAAATATAATTGTCAGGGAACTTAATTGCCTACTCACAACACTGCTTTGGCAACTTTGCCACATGCAAAGCCAATTGGCTCTTCCATCCTGCCTATATCTGGAAATGAAATGGCTACTTTGGAATCACATTCCTCATTGTCCTTATGAAGAAGCATGTTTCCATCCAACAAATACATGATTCCACAGAGTCCTAGTTGTTACAAACTAGTTATATGAATTCAGGAACTGACAACCAGGTTCTAGAATACCAGTGTATATATATTTAATTGACAAGGTAAATTAAATTTCCCAACAATGATGGGTAGGTTCATGGAACCATCAGTAGAAATAAGGAAGTTTGGATAGTGGAGAGGAGGAGTTAGTCAACTAGCGTTAATTAAGCACCTTATGTTTCAGACACTATGATAAGAGCTAAGAATAAGAAAGGCATGTATGTTCCCAAGGAACTCACTGTCTAATGGGAAAGACAATACAGAAGCAACTATGGATCCAAATTGGGTAACTCTCAGAAGAAGAGCACTATGATTAAGGAAGCTTTTTGCAAAAAGTTGTGGGGGGGGGAGGTTTTACTGAGACATTATGTTCCCTTGTCAGGATACTAGATTCCCTTCTAGATCATGTTCTTGAGGTTACAAAGTACAAGGAAACTCTCTGGACCTCTTCTGAAAATGAAAGTTGTATTGTCCTTCAAACTTTTCTAGCTGTGACATAATGTATTCTCTTACTCCAAAAAGAGTGGTCTTGGCAAACTGAGGAAAGCTGGATTCAGGAACTGTAACTAAGGCTAAATTAGGAACAATGTTCAAACCTAATTATATCTTGGGATCCATTTAAGATAATGGAACAAAGCCTAGGACTAGATCCCATCCAAATCATAGAAAACACATAGGATATGCAAAATTCATACTAATTTACTTCTTTTTTCTTTTTTTCCCCCTTAAAGCATCTATTTATGTAGTATCCATCTGTGAATGTAGAAATCAGCACTTGACTAATGATCAAATGTTGGCCAGCACAAAAGAAAACAAAAACTTATAACTGGGATAGACTATTAGGGAAAGACCCAAGTTTTTTGTCTATGGAAATACCATTAGCCATTTAATGGGAGGCCCTGAATTTTTAAGGAATAGGAAGAACAGTTGGTTTTAAAAACTGTTGACCTTTTCCTTTTCTCTGCTTTCTTTCTGTAGGAGGTAAAGGCAGTCAATGAAATGGGCTCAGAATAGACTGTGCCAAAGGACCAGAAAACAGCCCCAAAGAATATCAACACTTGAGAGCTGGAAATAGCTGATTGTAAACTTAATGGCATAGTTAATGAGAAATAAATTGTTGCCATGTGAATTAAAACTTCTATTGATTATAAAGGGAATAAAGCAAAGGGTTTTTCTTACTTGTACTAGGAGAGGCAGAGTACTGCTTTCCAGGCATTTCCTAGTTGCTAGCTTACCTTGAATTCCTTTTCAGGTTATATGAAGAAACTTGTCCCAAATGTTAAATCCTATAATCAGTGGATTAAAGCAGATGGGGAAAATTTACAAAAACATAAAGCCAGGTAACCAAAAACAATTATCTTACAGAAATTTACATCTCTGCTTAAATTTTCTCATACCCCAGAGCTTCTTATTGCTTAATTTAAAATTTATGTAGAAGAAATTAAGGTTCTTATTACAGCCATTAACATGATCTTAGTTTAGAGTTGTTATTCTCCTTAATTTCCACAGATTGCTGGAAGAGCATATCAGATCACCAAATCCAACAAGCATTTATTAAACACGTACTGTGTACTCAGCTTTGGGGATACACATGCAACAATATTTTTTCCTCAAATAGTGGAATACATAGATGAATTAATTCAGCTTTGGAGCTATCATAAAGACATGTCTGAAAGGAATAACAAGAGAAAAGAGAAAAAGGATTTATGTAGTAGGGTATTTCAATCATGAAGAATAATCTAAGTGAATGCATAGAGTTAGGAGAGGGCCGGAAAAGAGTGGGAATAAGCTAGTGGTCTAAAACATAGACTATGTGAGGGTAAGTATAAGACAAAGATTGGAAATATAGGTTAGAATCAGATTGTGAAAGACTTAAATACAAGACTGAAAACTTTGTATGTTATACTAGAGACTAGTGATCTCCAAATATTTTTGATTATACAATCTTATTAGAGGCAAGGAGACCCAGTGGATAGAGCACTGAGTCTGAAGTCAGAAAGATTTGAATTTGAATCCTGCCACAGGTACTTCCTAGCTGTGTGACCCTGGGTATGCCATTTAATTTCTTTTTTTTTCCTGAAGCAATTGGGGTGACTTTCCCAGGGTCACACAGCTAGGAGGAAGTGTTAAGTGTCTGAGGCCAGATTTGACCTCCTGACTTCAGGGCTGATGCTCTATCCACTGCACCACCTAGCTGCCCCACCATTTAATTTCTGTCAGTTTTCTCAACTGAAAAATGAGGATAATAATAACACCTATCTCCCAGGGTTGATAATATTGTAATTATTATTGAGATAATATTGTAAATGCTTAGCATATTGTCTGGCACATAGTAGGCACTTAATAAACGCTTCTTGCCTTTCTTCCTTTCTAATGGTTAAAAAAAGACTGGGAATGCATCCAAAATATATGTATATATTTAATACACATAATGTACTATTGTACAAATATAAAATATTCATCATAAAACATACAAAAAGAATAATTTTTAATGAGGCCAAGGTAAAATAAAACAATTTAAAATATTTTATTTGTTACTGGCACAAAAACCCTTCTCTGTTTTCATTAAAAATATTATGTTATAGTAGTCACTGCTCTGGAATATAGAGCCTTCCCTTAAAGGGGTACTGGTCCTGGGCAAGACCTAGTGGTGGAGTGGATTTTCCCATTGGTTCTACAGTAACTGCTTCTGTGAGTTTCCAAATTAGATGATAATTTCCCTGAGGGGTTGAGACCCAGCTTTGAAGGGGGAAACATGGACTCTTTCATAGAAGTTGGAAGGGGCACAGTAAAAAAAAAAATGAGGAATGATAGGTGGTTAGATGTAGTCATGCTAAAAACAAGTCCTAAAATTGACTATTGTAGGGAAGAAGGGGTATGACCCAGCTTCCTCACCCTTGGTTGATCACTTGCTTCTTTGGTCATATCCTTGTTCCCACTACACAGGACAGATGGGGACCATAGAAGTTTTTTGAGAAGGGCAATAACAATCATACCTGATGTACAAAACTTGAAATGAGAAAGTCTTATTTCTTGTTGTAAAATGCAGGGAGGTTTTTTTTTTTTTCATAGTGACTGAGATGCTAAAGTAATTGACAGTTTTGCTCTCCTATCTTCTAGAACGTGCTTATTTGCTTGCCTTAATAGGTATTTGTTCATGTGAAGGAACAATCTCTGTTTTTATTTACTCATCAGGAAGGCAGTGCTGCAAGAAGTGTGTAACAGAAACATGGTAGCACTAAGAGTTATAGCTTTACAGATTTAGACCTAGAAGAGGCCCTAGAGTCATTAAGATCAACTTAGTCCCCTTACTAATGAGGAAGATAAAGTTCAAATATGTAGTCAGAAAATGGATTTGAACTTGTTTTTGCTGATTGTTTGAGCTTAAAATAAACCATTGCCTTTTTTTCAGATTCTGTTTCTTCAACTGTAAAAAGGGGGGGGGGGAGAAACTAAATGATATTCTGACTTAGTAATTCCCTATGAGTAAGTGTAAGATAACATATGGTAAATTGTATAAAATAATCTTGGGAAGCTGTGGAATAAAGAAATATACACACATGAAATATATACATACAAAGAGCTTTTATTTTTATATCATCATTTTCAAAAATATCCTTCCCTTTTCTCCAGAGAGCAGCCTCTTTGAACAAAGGATATAAAAGGGGTAAAAATAATCCAAGGAAAAATTAACAAATCCACCAATCTAATTGTATATATAGTGTCCCAAACCCCATAGGTCCCTAATATCTGTAGAGAGGGAAAGAAGGTAAACTTTGTTGTTTCTTCTTTGGAGCCAGATTAAGTAATTATAATGATTCAGTGTTCAAATTCCTTTAAATTTTTTTCCCATTTCTTTTATGGTAGTCATTTATGGAAGTCATGATTTGGCTTACTTCCCTTTTCATTGGTTCATATAAATTTTCCCATGCTTCTCTGTATTCTTTTGATCCATTGTTTCTTACAGAGCAGTGATATTATGCCACAATTTGTTTCAACATTCCCAATTGATGGACATCTACATTGTGGTAGTAATAGTTCATTACTACCCCAAAAAGTGCTGCTATAAATATTTTGGTGATTAAAGAGTCCTTTGATCTTTTATCTTCCTAACAATTAAATTTCTGAGTCAAAGAGTATGAGCATTTTAGTCATTCTCTTAAGCTACTATATTTAAAAAAAAAATGAAACAGATGGCACTCAACAGCATTAGCAAGAAAGTCAGAATTTCAGGAAGAACAGTAATTGTATGTGTTGGATCCTTCACTCAAATCTTCTTATGCACAAATGGAAGGCCCAGATACTACATTATATATTAGCTGTATCCTAAGATTCCTGAATATTATCATAGATTTATGAAGTTACTACAAACCATATGATTGCCAAATGGCATAGCATTTCTTTTTTTAAATTTAGAGTTCCAGAATCAGGAAGCTAAATATCTTGGTGCCAGAGTCTTTGTCATTGGCAGAGACATATCTCTAGGTTTGAGAGGAATGACTCTGAAGGTGTTCTTATAGATGCAACATTCACATCGTTTTGTTATAGCTCCTTATAAAACCAGTTATCCCTTCCACACTATGATTTTCCCCATTGCAGTTTTGCTATATTGTGGGTTGGCATGAGAAATTAAACGGGATTTTTTGAGGGAATCTTGCACAAGCCAAAGATTACATATAAAGGCCAGCAGATGACACATTAATGCAAAAAATATATGTATTGCATTGTATAATATCAAAATATTTTCTTTTAATACTGTAAACATCCTATAAAAGAAAAAGAAAAAATTCAGATTTCTTCTCTACTACTAAGGAGGGTCAAAAAATTTTATGCAGATTTTTCAGGTGACAGAGACATAGCGTCCCTAACCCCCATGATGTGGAAGGGATAACTGTACAGTTTTGTTATCTCTTGGGCAATAAGAAAAAGGTGCATATCCTTACCCACAGTGTGCCTGCAAACTCAGAAAATATGCCAGTTTTATCCAAGTTGCAGCACCAGCATCCATTGTCTGATGACAGTAATACTGTACAAATGCTGAAAGTTAGCCAATCTCATCCCAGCTGTTTTCTACAGTCAATGCCCAGCAAGTGGTCCTTCTGTACTCTCTTCTTGCTCTTAACTCTGCTTCTCTTCTTTCTCCCCACTGTGCTGACTTGGGGTCTAAGTCATAGAAAAGTAACATATAGCAGAAGGAAGACCTTTTAGAAGTAAATGTGTTTTGTTTCAATGAAAACTTATTTTTCCTCTGTTTATTCTGACCTCCCTTTTATACTTTACCCCATCGTGGAAAATAGTGTAATTCAACAGTAGTATAATTCTAAATTATATTATTATTTTATTTATATAAAATGCACAAGTATATATTACTTATATATAATACATATTACTGTTTCAAGATTCTCATCTATGTGGTAGTCCTGACCAACAAATTTCTCTTCTAACAATTTTTAGCATCTAATTGCATGCTGAGAATAATACCCATTTTTTCTTCTAAATTACCAAGTAAAGTCATACATGAATATTTCTACTATAGCTTATCTTATTCTCTTTTTTTAAACAACTTTCCTTCTCTCCTATGGTATTTTTATTGGACACCAGAATAATTTAATATAGTCTTGCATGGTAGATTCTGTAGTATTTTTTAAAGTTTCTATGTAACATTACAGAAAGCTTTTTATTAACCAATTCTTAATATGTGGGTAGAAAAAGGGGAAAAAAAGGAATAAGCATTGATTAAGAACCTATTATGTGTTAGGCTCATTTTAATCACTTTACAAATATTATCTCATTTGACCTTCACAACAATTCTGGAAAAAGGTCCTATTATTACTCCTATTTTTTTAGTTGAGAAAACTAAGAAAAGACAGAGATTAAATGACTTTTTTAGATGCCACTTTAGGGTCACACAGCTAGTAAATATTTCAGATGGGATTTGAACTTGGTCTTCTAGACTCCAGACTTAGTACTCTAACTATTAGTCCTTTGGTTGCCTCTATGTAAATAGATCTTTCTCCCTTAGTAATAGATATAGGCAATAACTGAGGTAAAACTCCTTTAAAATATTTGATCCTTCAAAACTATTTTGCTTTGTTGAATGTTGTCTTCCAGAGTTGGAATTATAAGATGTCAAATCAGAGAAGGACCTTAAAAGGAGCACCTAAGATATAGTTATGAGCAAAAGGATTTGGCAGGGGGAAGGACACTACTTGGCAAAAAGAATTCTTTCTCTTCTTTTATCTTCAAACTAATTGATTAGACAATTAGTCTAATCGGAAGCAGCTTGAGGCCACACAAAAGCATGAGACTTAAGATGCACTAGATATTTCAACAGAGAATTATTCACCTTGGACCCTAATCTTTAATCTGCATTAAAGTTCTGAAAATTTGCATTCAAGAAATAGCTTGATCATTCATCTGTAAAATTCAGGAGGTTGGACTAAGTGATCCTTATGATTCTTTACAAATTTGAGATTTTAGTAGCTTGGAGAAAAGCAGAGACTTGGTAGTGGTGGAGAGAAAGTTATGGGCTTGATCTCTGTCTTCAAGCACTTGAAAGACTATCATATAAAAGAAGAGTTTGATTCATTTTACTTGCCCTCACAGGACAGATCTAGGAATAGTAGCTGAAAGTTACAGAGAGGCAGATTTTTGTTCAGTATAATGAAAAACTTCCCCACAATTAGAGTTGCCCCAAAGTATATTTCCATTGAGAATTCTAAAAGCATCCCATTGTGAAGTAATAAGCTCATCATTCTGAAGTTTCCAAGAAAAATCTGGCTGGCCACTTTTTAGGAATATTATAGAGAAGATTCCTCTTTAAGTATTAGACTGGATGGTCTGTGAAATTCCAATTTTTAGTTATTTAATAAATACTTTTTGTAGAGTTTTGAGCTAGCTGCTAAGGGAGTTAAGAAATTCAGCTAAGATAAAATTCATGTCTTCATAACACTAAAACATTTAGATAAATAATTATAATAAAAATTATGCATTATACTATAGATAGCATAATGTCATAGAAAAAGGTTTGGTTTTAGAATCAGGTAGGTTTAGGTTTAAGACTTTCTTCTTTCTTAGCTGTGTGACCTTGGACAGGCCATGTAACTTCTCAACTCTAAATTATCTGTATGCATTGGTGAAAGTAGATAGTATCATAGAGATGATAGACTTGAATTTCAATAGACTTGGAGAGAGAGTGAAAGACATGAGAACCTGACATGCTATGAAGTACCTAGGTAAGAATATCTATGCCATTAAAAAAATCAACTTTGATTCAAAACAGGTAATCCTGTTACATTAAAAAAAATTTATTAAGTGCATTAAACATGCATTTATTAAGTTCGTATTGTGTCTGTGATTGTTTTAGGTGCTGAGTATCAATAGAAGGGAAATAGTTCTTGTGTTCAAGGGGTTCATGTTTAACTTGAGAGAAAAAACATACATAGGTATACATACATATACATATATGTTCACGCATACAAAAACACAAATTAGCACAAATTAATTCCATAAGGAGAAGCATAGGCAACAAAGAGCATTAGGATAGGTTTCAATTGGGAACTAGAACTAGAACTGAGTCTTGAAGGGAAGTCAGATTCTAACTGGAGATGAGAAGAGAGTATATTCAAGATCCAGGAGCAGTCTATGCAAATGCATAAAGGTAAGAGATGGAACATTGGGGTAAAGAATGGGAAATAGATCGATTGTGTGAAACGGAGAAATGTGACACCACTCCAGAAAGATAAGTCAGAGACAGACTGAAGAATGTTAAATGCCAAATAGAAGGGTATAGATAGGGCATCGGAGAGCCACTGAACTTTTTGAGCAAAAATTTAACATGGTCAGGATCAAATATAATTGGTATAGAAAAGTGATATAGAAATGTTGGAGATAAGTATAACTTCAGTTATTCAAAAGCGGTTTCATTTCATCAGTATTTATAATCAATATTTCACTGGTGCTGATTACAAAACTATTATGCTTTAAATGTGAGTTACTGTGGTCAAAATAATTCATAAATTTCCTAGTAGATCACTTTCTAGTGGTGAGCTTCTCAGAACTTTCCTATACTAGTCTGTTCCACACAGTCCATCACAAGGATGGTAATAAAACCCTTTTTAATTTTATATGAGCTCCAGAGATTGTATTTTATTATATTACCTATGAGAACCCAGGGTCATCTCCATATCATAAGGACACAATCCCCCAAAATCCTAATAGTTCCTAGAGGACAGAGATTGCCTTTCAATTTTTGCCTGGAAAATAGAGAGTGTTTAATGAAATTTCTTGATTGATTGAGGACAGTAGCAGAGAAGCTATTATAATTTTTCCTGCTGTTAGTAATAACTTTCTGCCAATGCAGATCTTACAGTGGTGACTGAATTAAATTAAATTCAATAAACCCCTTAATAAGCACCTATTCTATGCAGAAGGCCATCCTCTTCCTTAGGAAGATTTTTAAAAGTTTCTTCTTTCAATCTGAATAGATAGATAAGATATACAACTTTCATTGTCTTTGGTCCTGATCTCACTTCACTTCCTTCTTGATGTCACATGTTTCTTTCACACTTCAGAAATTGCAGAAGCAGTAGCCAGAAAAGAAATTACAGTACTTTGTACTTCAATTGCATTTATTTATTTATTTGTCTGAATGACTGGAAAGAAACCTATAAATTCAGACAAATCTATCTTACTCTGGAAATGCCCCTAGGTAGCCACGAAAATGCTGATTTGTTTTCCCTTATTCTATGGAACCCTTACACAGAGAGGGGTTAGATTACATAATGTATCTCTGTCTCTGTCTTCCTCCCTCCCCCATGCATACATAGAAATACACACACATACACACATATATATAAACAAAATTTATAAGGGAAAAGGGAAAATTGCGTCTTGAGTACAGTTTTCTTCAGTGCTGACAGAATTAACGTGGTGATGGTTAGTAAGAACAAAGTCTTTTGTTTGAAAGGATGTGAACCATCGCCAGAGTGCCGGGACAACTGGGGAAGTTAGGCTGCTGGAGAGGTCCATGAATACGGATTAATCTCCAATAAATCCCCAATAAATGCTCAAGAATTTAAATAATTGACCCCAGGGATTATTTGAAAGGATTTAAGCCCAGCATGCCCCCAGATCTGTTTCTGGGCCTCATTCTTCCTGTGTATCCTTTGGGGGGGGTCACAAGATGGTGGCAACCCCTCATGGGTACCTCCCCTTTGCCCAAAATAGAAGGCTGTTTGAGCCTAAAGCCGGTATTGTGGAACAGCTTCCTGATCGTGTTTCCTTCAAGATAAACCCAGAAATGATCCTTAGCATGCTTAACAAACAAGAGCACCATATCCCTACAATCCACAGAGCCTGTGAAATAAGGACTTTTTCCGCGATATTGATTGCAGGAACCCAGCTGTACTGCTGTTGCTACAGGGTTTTGTTTTCCGTAGCTTCTCTATAATGCTGTAACAGCTGCTTTTGAAAAATGGTGCACTGCCAAGTCCTATCCCCCCAACCCCCAACCCCATGAAACCCTTAAAAATTGTTAAAAGGGTGGGGGGAGAATTCTTTGTTTACCTTCAGGCTGTGGAGTTTGCATAGGACTAGGAGAAAGTGATCAGATTGAAGACTTTAGAAAACAGGATCTTGGGGGTACCAGGCTCTTGGCAACTGTAATTTACCCCGGAATCATTTTAAACGGTGGGCTGCCGCAGTTTGCTGACAGTGCTGTAAAACAAATTGCCCTAGGAGAAAGGAGCCATGAATTCGGTGAGGAGGCGCGGTAGCAGCTATGGAGGGTTTGACAGAGGAACCTTAAGGAGCTTGAATCCAGTACGCCTAGTGAGTTCTCTTTATCTGGTGAGCTGATTACACAGGATCTTGGCTGCTCTCAAGCCCCCTCCCACCTTACCGTGTCTATATTTAAAAATGTTTGTAGATAATAATGGTTTTCAGTTTCTTTTACAAAAGGCAGGCAGAGTTGCCTCATGACAATAGGAATCTATTTGCAGACTGTGTGTGTATATGTGTTTGTGAATTTTTGGGGGGTTTGAGGGGAGATAAAGCGGGTCCTGAAAGCTGCGTGGGCTTCTGACAATTGCATACTGTAGAAAAGCTTTGGGATTAGGAGTGATCCAGGTGTCTGTCAGTAAGGACACAGCTTCTTGCTGAAGGTGAGGACCTTTTGTCCTTTATTTATAAGGTAAGTAGAACTGGTGGGAAGGAAACTAGAAGTTATAGGGTTGGGGGAAGAGGCTGATGGTTTTTCTGATGTCACTTAAAAGGATGAAAGGAAAGACATTTCAAGTGATAACAATAGGATGTCTGAGCAGGTCTGATTGTTTTTCCATGAATCACACTACTGTAGTCAATGTATTCAGGACAAGGGGAAGCCCTTGGAGCTGAGTGACAGGAGCCACAGGATGGGGAGAGTAATATTTACCACCACCACCACCCCCATGTCACTAGCAGCCTCAGTTTCATAGTATCATCAGACCATCATATAGGTGTCTGAAGCACGACATGAATTGGCAGCTTTGTTTCTCCCGCCAGAGCTCTGGTTAACAACCATGAATCTCTTTTGTTTAATGTGAGGGTTGTTTTCTCATATTGCTTCTGGACTGGTAGTACAATTTCTGCTCTGATGTCTTTTGATCCTGATGCTCATAAAACTATTTTAAGGAAATAATTACATGATTATTGGCATGTATGGTGACTACTCATTTATTTATTCTTAGCACAGGGTTTAATAGAAATTAGAGGTAAAAGGGGTTTTTGACACATGAGGCTTATATCTCAGTTTGACATCAGTAAGAAATATTTCCTTGTCAATACTAAATGTCCTTATCCTTTTCCATCCAGAAATCTAACCTTTGGGAGCAAGTGCTTCAAAGCTGACATTTTTCTTTTGTATGTTTATATTGGTTGTCATTGAAGCGATTAGAGCAAAAAAGGGGTTTGTAAAGGATACGGCCTGAACATTTCTGATATGAACTTTTAAAAAACCAAAGTGACTGCCTGGCTTTGTGTTGAAGAGCTTATGAGACTGCAAGTTTCTTGCCTAGATGATGGAATGGAAAATTCATAATGGTAGGAGTCAAAGAACCTTTGATTTGGGGTGACAGTTTTAATCTGCACCTTACTACCTGAGAAATGTTACTTTTAAAACAGGAACATCTGAGTGTGGCAATCACTTTGTAGTACAAAGATTATGTGTTACACATTTGGGGACAATGTATTAGTAAATTATGCAAATATACAAAGATGGCAACAACTTGAAAATCTAAAAATAAGGTGCTGGAAAAACTTTGTTGAATTTTATTCAAATCTAATCAAAGGCATATTGTTTGCACACTATCAGCACTACAGGTTTATCTCTGGATTACAATTTCAATCATCACATTGGTCAGAATCCCTATTCAGAGAAAGTATGCCCAAAAGTACAAAGAGAATGATTATGCAAATGTGCATTTTTTTTTTCATTTCACAGGCCTTCTCTGGAAAATTTAACAAAACATTTATATGAAGTCCAGCTTTTCTTTATTATGAATTGCCCATCCTTAGTTATAAATATATTGAAACACATGAAGCATATAATAGCTTATATGGCAATTTAATATTCATTTCTCTTGATGTGGACTGAGCCATGTATAATTTTCTATTTTAGCCTGGTGGTTTCAAAGACCAAATGATAGTCGATATAATGAATCCATATTACTTGTGATTTATTAAATTGTCCATATTTATTATCACAATATAAATATCACTATATAATGCAATGATTTTGTCAGAAGTGTTATTGTTCACATCATGAATCTTTACCATAGTTGAAAAAATAAAATAATCTCAGCAACAACTGATTTCCCGCCAATTCCCTCCCATCCCCCAATAAGGCACCTGCATTGTACAGTTATAAATAGCCTACTCTGGTGGTATATAGGGTTAGGAGCAGGACGTGACACATGTGCAGAGAGTTTACTTCCTGCTCAGGGACTCCTGGAGCTATTATTCACCAGTGTCTATTTCAGTTACCAGCACAGAGGGGATCTGTGAGAGTCCCTGGTTCTGATCCATGAGTTGCCATTTCTGGCTTCCTTTCCTTCCTAGATCTTGATAGACTTTGACATGCTGCAGCTGGGTCCAATTTATTTACAGGGGTGACCTCATTTCATCTTTAATCTCTATGTTGTTCAGCAGAAATAGTCTTGGGCAATGGTAATTACTTCATTATTATTTAGGGAAACAGAGTATTATCAATTAATAAAAAACATACAAAAGAAGCTTAGCAGCTTCCTTTCCTTTTGTTTCTACTGATCACAATAGCTAATTATCGTGAATAAAATCTGAAAAGGAAGGTTGGAGGTGCTTCTAGATTCCACATGGAATTAGTAATGATGTTATTTATCTGTATAGTTTTTAGAGAAGCCTGAGAGCACAAAGACTTGCTTTACTCTAAAAACAAATGGTGTTACATAAAAATCAATGACAGAACAAATGATTTTTGAACATTCCTTAGAAACAATTCAATTCAACATCTTTTTATTGTGTTTACTTTGTGCTAAGCTCTGTGTTGGGCTCCTTGGGGAACACAAAGACAGACAAAATAGCCTCTGCCCTTAAAAAGTTCTTATTCTACTGTGAGTAAGAATTTGTGCATAAATTAAGTAGAATATGTAATCAAAGTAATTTCTGTAAGGGCAGCAATAGCAACTAGTAGGATAAGGATGAACTTCATATAGCTTTAAAGGAAACTGGGGGTTCTATATGACAAAGGTGAGGAAGAAAGATGTATCACGCAGGGTCAAGGGTAACAGCCTGTGCAAAGGTACTAAGAGAGGAAATGAGATATTCTGTACATAGAGCATCCAGCAAGTCAGGTGAGCTGAAATGCATTATGTAAAAAAGGTAATGTCTAATAAATCTGGAAATATAGGCTAGATTCAGATTATCTATGAGCTTTAAAATGTCAAACAGGCATTTCTGTTTTTATCTTAGAGGCAAAAGGTAGTCACTGGAGTGTCTTGAGTGAGTGACTGACGTGGTCAAACTTTTTCTTTAGGAATATAAGTTTGGCAGCTGAATGGAAGATGAATTTGATCCATTAAAGTGATTTTCTAGAAGTACGAATCTGACTGTGTCATCCCTTTGCTCATTAAACTTCAGTGGCTCCTTATTTCCACCAGAACCAAATAGAAAATGTTCTGTTTGGCATTCAAAGCCCCTCATAACTTGGCTCCCTCCTACATTTCCAGGTTTCTTCTTATACCTTACAGCTCCCGCCCCCAACATAATCTTTGATCCAGTGACATTCTGGATATTCCACAAATAAGATACTCCATCTCTTAATTCTAGGCATTCTATTTTTGACTGTCCTCATACCTGGAATGCTCTCCTGTCATTTTTTAGCCTACTGACTTCTCTAGTTTAAGTCCCAACTAAAATTCTTTCTTTCCCCCTCAACCTTTTAAAATTATAGTACCTTTCCTTTGTTAATTTTTTCTATTTATCTTGTATATGGCTTGTGTCATATTTGTTTGCATGTTATCTCCCCCATTAAACTTTAAGCTCTTTGAGGGTAGGGATGTCTTTTACCTCTTTCTGAAGCCCTGGAATTTAGCACAGTGCCTGACAATAATAGACATAATAAATATTGATTGATAGGAGGTTGGAGACACCAGTAAGAAGATCATTGAAATAATCCCACTGAAATGTAATTAGTGTCTGAATTAGTATATGTAAACATAGGAATGGTTGAAATAAGTACAGACAAGAAAAGTTTATCATATCTCAAATATGCTAAATAGAACAAGAAAGTATCATGATTCAGTGGAAAGAATGGTAATTCGAAATTAGAGAACCTCTGCATGGAGAACATGTGCATAAATTAAGTAGAATATATAATCAAAGTAATTTCTGTAGAGAGAGCACTAGCAACTGGGAGGATGGGGATATACTCCCTATAGCTTTGAAGGAAACTGGGGGTTCTATATAGCGAAGATAAGGAGGGAGGATGTGCTAGGCAGGATAAGGGAATTTGAATCCCACCTCTGCCATTTACTAGTTGTTTGAGTTTAGCCAAGTCATTTAACCTCTCTGGGTCGCAGTTTGTTCATATGACAAATGAGAAAGTAGACAAGATTACCTTCAAGTCCCTTCCAAGTTTAAATATATGCCCCTATAAGATATGTTTGTGTCTAATGTTGAAATTTGTCCTTATTGGTCCAAAAGAAAATATAGAGGCAAAATAAGGGAGTTTTTTATTACCAGTTTTATGTACCTTTTTAATAATTTATTTATATTGATATAAATGTTACTAGATATATTGTATAAAATATATAGATAACTAAAGTTGTCAGGGAGCATTACCAGGCATGGTTGAAAGAGTAGAAAAAGCTTGGATTGAGTTATCAGAAATGCAGCTACTGCTGTCATTAGAGCACAGAATCATGACTGTCCAATTTTTTGGATCTATACCTAAAACTTAAAGCAATTTATGTTTAGCCTAGTACATAAGACTTTTCCCTTCTAACAAACATTACACATAAGGGAACTCAGATATAAACATAAAGGGATTCTCAGTCCAGTACCACGCTCCTCTGCTGCAATGAGATCTCATTTGGCACTATTTTCCTCTCTTCTTACAACACACAGTTCTTCTACCATTGTAAAAATTGCAAGCTCAAGCAGCCGCCCAGAGACCTGAGCTTTTGCATTTTAAAAAATTGCATATAAGCAGCATCCAGGTGTTAGAAGCTGGTGTTCTCAGAAGGAGTGTTGACAAAAGCTGCTGCCCTTTTTATTCCATGGATCATGGATCCATGCCCTGTGGTAGTAATACAAGTGATCCGTGCTTCCTTTACCCAAAGAAATTTTTTAATAGGTTTATGTCCATTTAAGAATTGGATTTAAGGAGAATAGTTGACTTAGGAGATATGATAGGAATGTTGGATTTTAGCCTTTCCTATTCATGAGTAGAGTTTTCTGTAGACTTGTTGCAAGTTTCAGGATGCAAAATAAATACTGACATGCAAATGAAATGATCTGAGTTCCTTGGATGAAGAACATTATATAAATTTAGGCAGTTGTTGACAAAGAAATATAAGTAGCAATGAATTTAGTCACTGGAAGTTTCCCAATGCTGGACTGTTTGGGGTTGAGATCATAGAATACATAGAATTATAGCTCAAGAGCTGGAAGGAATTTCAGAGGTTTGTAGTCTTCCCTCCCTCTCTATTTTACGAATGTGAAAATTGAAGCCCAAGGAAGCTAAGTGATTACCTAGGTCCCATAAGTAGTAAGTATGAGAGGCAAGGTTGAACCAATGTCTTTTGACACTAGATGCTTACCTTTCTATTGTACTATAGATATTTTTATCAGAGTGGATTTCATTGTAGGACAATTTATATATATTTAAAGATTTAAAAGTTTCCTCATTGGGCCTTCCCTATTTCAGGAGTGGGAAGTGTCTGGTTGTGGGCTGCATAAGGCCTGCAAAATCATTTGCTAAAGCAACTGCAGGTGATAATGAGCTGAAAGCTAGGTACAACAACCTCCCACTGCTTGAGTTCTATAAATTGATAATTTTTTATGGCCCACAGATGATGTTATAAATCTTCAAATTGCCCTTGACACAAAGTTTCCCCATCCCTGCCCTACATCAATGAAATCACATCTAGACAT
Organism: Myrmecobius fasciatus; assembly: GCA_023553655.1. Classification (NCBI taxonomy): domain Eukaryota; kingdom Metazoa; phylum Chordata; class Mammalia; order Dasyuromorphia; family Myrmecobiidae; genus Myrmecobius; species Myrmecobius fasciatus. The sequence goes on along the minus strand of JAJPUD010003270.1, from coordinate 231,972 downwards.
ATACATATATGTGAATATTTATGTACATATAAATGTACATATGTGTATCATCCATATTTTTATATGTCATCTATCTACAAACTTTAAAAGCTTAAAACTACACTAAGGATTGTGTGTGTATATGTATTAGATCCATTATTCATAATGAGTTTACAGTTAATAAAATAATAGATTTTTTCACACGAACCATAATCTAGTTATTTTGCATTTGTCCTGTAGCTTTTATAGTTCATGTTTTGTAACCAAGTGTAGGACTTTACTACATTTATACCTATTACATTTTCTCCTATTATATTTTGTCTATCCTATTAGGATAGGAAATTTTCAGGAATAGTCATTGTTGCCTCTTCCTCCCAAAGCTGATGAGCATTATGAATATACCTAACATTCAGTAGTACTTCTGTGACCAAAAACAACAAATTCTATTTCCTAAAACTATTAGTATCTTTATTCTTATAGGTTGAAAAAGTCCTTAGGGAAATGAAAGATAGACATATTCAAGGCCCCATGATAACACTTTATAGTGTAAAAATGTTGGCAGCAGGAGATACCTGAGGGCAAATCGCATACTAGTTGTGTGATCATGGGCAAAGTCACTTACTCCCTTGAATCTTAGTTTTTTATTTAGTGAAGTCAGAATAGGGCAGCTAGGTGATGCAGTAGATAGAGTGCCAGGCTTGGAGCCACAAAGACCTGAGTTCAAATTCAGCCTCAAAACATTTACTAGCTGTGTTACCCTCAGCAAATCACTTAACTTTAGTTGCTTCAATTTTCTCATCTAAAAAATGAGCTGGAGAAGACATGGTAAACCTGTATAGTGTATTTGCTAAGAAAAAGCCTAAATAGGATCATGAAAAGTCAGGAATGATTCAAACAATTGAACAATAACAGAGTGAATATACTATTACTTGTTTTACAAGAGTGCTGTGTATAAAACTCTTCATATCTCTATACATGTAGTTACTATCTCCATGGTTTCAGAAAATCCTAATGGGGAGTCATTTTGGTGCAGTGGAAAAAGAATCATATAAGTAGACCTGAATTCAAGCTTTGGATTTGCCAGTTATACATTATTTTTTATTTAATTTTATTTTTTTTATTTGCAAAACATATGTATAGGTAATTCTTCAACATTAACCCTTACAAAACTTTCTGTTACAAATTTTTCCCCCCTACTCCCCACCCCTCCCCTAGATGGCAGGATATCTACTACATGTTAATTATGATAAAATACTTGACAAATCCAATATATGTATACATATTTCCACACTTATCATTGTTGTGCAAGAAAAATCATATCTACAAGAAAGAAAAATCAGAGAAAGGAAACAATGCAAGCAAAAATCAATAGAGAGCATGAAAATGTTATGTTGTGGTCCACATGTCACATCCCTCTCTCTGGGTGTATATGGCTCTCTTCACTGAACAATTGGAACTGGTTAGAGACATTTCTTTGTTGCAGAGAGCCATATTCATCAGAATTGATCATCATATAGTATTGTTGTTGCCGTGTATAATGATCTCCTGGTTCTGCTCATTTCACTCAGCATCAGTTCATGCAAGTCTCTCCAGGCCTCTCTGAAATCCCCCTGCTAGTCGTTTCTTACAGAACAATAATATTCCATAACATTCATATACCATAATTTATTCAGCCATTCTCCAATTGATGGGCATCCATTCAGTTTCCAGTTTCTAGCCACTGCAAAAAAGGCTGCCACAAACATTTTTGCACATGTGGGTCCCTTTCCCTCCTTTAAGATATCTTTGGGATATAGGCCCAGTAGAAACACTGCTGGGTCAAAGGGTATGCACAGTTTGATAACTTTTTGAGCATAGTTCCAAATTGCTCTCCAGAATGGCTGGATCCATTCACAGCTCCACCAACAATGCATCAGTGTCCCAGCCTTCCCACATCCCCTCCAACATTCATCATTAACTTTTCCTGTCATTTTAGCCAATCTGACAGGTGTGTAGTGGTAGCTCAGGGTTGTCTTAATTTGCATTTCTCTGATCAATAGTGATTTGGAGCACCTTTTCATATGACTATTAATAGTTTTAATTTCATCTTCTGAAAAATGTCTGTTCATATCCTTTGACCATTTATCGATTGGAGAATGGCTTGAATTCTTATAACTATGAGATAATTCTCTATATATTTTAGAGATGAGGCCTTTATCAGAACCCTTAAATGTAAAGATGATTTCCCAATTTATTGCTTCCCTCCTAATTTTGACTGCATTGGTTTTGTTTGTACAAAAACTTTTTAACTTAATATAGTCAAAGTTATCTATCTGGTGTTCAATTAAGAGTTCCAGTTCTTCTTTGGACATAAATTTATTCCATCTCCATAGGTCTGAGAGGTAAACTATATTACGTTCCTCTAATTTACTTATAATATCACTCTTTATATCTAGATCTTGAACCCATTTAAATCTTATCTTGGTATGTGGTATTAGATGTGGGTCAAGCCCTAATTTCTTCCACACTAGTTTCCAATTTTCCCAGCAATTTTTGTCAAATAGTGAGTACTTATCCCAGAAGCTGGGGTCTTTGGGTTTATCAAAGACTAAATTGCTATAGTTATTGCCTAGTTTGTTCTGTGATTCTATCCTATGCCACTGATCAACTACTCTATTTCTTAACCAGTACCAAATGGTTTTGATGACTGCTGCTTTATAATATAGTTTTAGATCTGGTACAGCAAGTCCACCATCATCAGCCTTTTTTTCATTAATGCTTTTGAAACTCTTGATCTTTTGTTCTTCCAAATGAATTTTGCTACTGTTTTTTTCTAGATCTGTAAAATAATTTCCTGGGAGTTTGATTGGTATGGCACTAAATAAGTAAATTAGTTTGGGTAGTATTCTCATTTTTATTATATTCGCTCGGCCTACCCATGAGCATTTTATGTTTTTCCAATTGACTAGGTCTGATTTTATTTGTGTGCAAAGTGTTTTGTAGTTTAGTTCATATAGTTCCTGACTTTCCCTTGGCAGATAGATTCCCAAATATTGTATACTATCAACAGTTATTTTGAATGGAATTTCTTTTTGTATTTCTTGCTGCTGAACTTTGTTGGTAATATATAAAAATGCTGATGATTTATGTAGATTTATTTTGTATCCTGAAACTTTACTAAAATTGTGAATTGTTTCTAGTAGTTTTTTAGTCGAGTTTCTAGGGTTCTCTAAGTATACCATCATGTCATCTGCAAAGAATGATAATTTGGTTTCCTCGTTACCTACTCTAATTCCTTTAATCACTTTTTCTTCTCTTATTGCCAAAGCTAACATTTCTAAGACAATATTAAATGATAATGGTGACAGTGGGCAGCCTTGTTTCACTCCTGATCTTATTGGGAATGGTTCTAGTTTGACTCCAATACATATGATGCTTGCTAATGGTTTTAAGTAGATACTACTAATCATTTTAAGGAAAAGCCCATTTATTCCTATACTCTCCAGTAATAGGAATGGGTGTTGGATTTTATCAAAGGCTTCTTCTGCATCTATTGAGATAATCATATGGTTTTTGTTAATTTGGTTATTAATATAATTGATTACGCTAATAGTTTTCCTAATATTGAACCAGCCCTGCATTCCTGGTATAAATCCTACTTGGTCATGGTGTATTATCTTGGGGATAACTTTCTGTAATCTTGTTGCTAAAATCTTATTTAAAATTTTTGCATCAATATTCATTAGGGAAATGGGTCTATAGTTTTCTTTCTCAGTTTTCTCCCTACCTGATTTAGCTATCAGCACCATATCTGTGTCATAGAAGGAATTTGGTAGTACACCTTCTTTCCCTATTTTTTCAAATAGTTTATATAGTATTGGGATTAATTGTTCTTTGAATGTTTGGTAGAAGTCACATGTAAATCCATCTGGCCCTGGAGATTTTTTCTTAGGGAGTTGATTAATAGCTTGTTCTATTTCTTTTTCTAAAATGGGGCTATTTGAATAATTTATTTCCTCTTCTGTTAACCTAGGCAATCTATATTTTTGTAGATATTCCTCCATTTCATTTACATTATCAAATTTATTGGCATAAAGTTGGGCAAAGAAACTTCTAATTATTACTCTAATTTCCTCTTCATTGGAGGAAAGTTCTCCCTTATCATTTTTGAGACTAAAAATTTGATTTTCCTCTTTCCTTTTTCTAATCAAATTAACTAAAGGCTTATCTATTTTGTTGGTTTTTTTCATAAAACCAACTCTTAGATTTATTTATTAATTCAGTAGTTTTCTTATTTTCATTTTTATTAATCTCCCCTTTTACTTTCAGAATTTCCAATTTGGTATTTAATTGAGGGTTTTTAATTTGGCTTTTTTCTAGCTTTTTTAATTGTAAGCCCAGTTCATTGATCTTCTCTTTCTCTGTTTTATGCAAGTAAGCATCTAGAGATATAAAAATACCCCTTATAACCGCTTTGGCTGTGTCCCAGAAATTTTGGTATGTTGTCTCATTATTGTCATTCTCCTGGAGGAAATTACTGATCGTGTCTATGATTTGCTCTTTCACCCATTCATTCTTCAGGATTAGATTATTTAATTTCCAACTAACTTGTGGTCTGTTTTCTCCTGGCCTTATATTACATGTGAGTTTTATTGCATCATGATCTGAAAAGGATGCATTTACTATTTCTGCCTTTCTGCATTTGATTTTGAGGTTTTTATGCCCTAACACATGATCAATTTTCATATAAGTTCCATGAACCCCCAGTTATACATTATTTTATTCAAATCTACTTGATCATTGAATGTTGATTTATTTAAATGGAGAATAAATTAGAAAAACAATTTTTAAATGGAAGAATTAAATTTAAAAAATGTAAACACTGATGAAGGCGTTTGCTTAGGAATCCACTTATTTTTGGCATTTTTAAGAATGGAAATTGTAGTTGTTTTTGTAGGATTCCAGTTTTTGCAATGCAAATACAAAAATGATATGGGCAAAAGGTTTATAAAGCTAAAAATGCTATATAAATGCAAACTATTAGTGTGAGCTATTTATTTAGATAAATGTTTGAAGAAAAATATCCTGAGTGAGAATACTACAATGGGCACTATCACTGGAGATATTTAAAACTTGTTGAGAATAGGTATGAAACAACATGCTGTAGTCTATAATATTGTGTTCAAAAAAGAATAGGCAAGATGATCGATTGCATAGCTTCTCTGAAAGCTAATTTCTTTTATTTGATGATGTTTGGATCTGGATCTTAGATCTTTGTAAAAAACCAATATAAATTTTTTCAAGACAGATCTATGCATTTTGTATAGGCAGAGGTAGCTAGATTTACTTTGTAGTCATCCTCACTCTATGATATATTCATGTGTATATATAATGTATGTATATGTATATATACACACATAAATATATTATCTCATTGGTTCTAAAAAGCCAACTCTTCTGCAGTGTGCATGCTAACAAGTTTACAGAGAGAGTTTTCCTGAGCATTAGCAGATGCTGAGTGCCACTGGACTTGTGGGATGGTTTGCCAGTAAATCATTCTTTGAGAACTCCACAGATATGTATGTGACCAAGTAATAACTGGTAGTATTCTGAAGACAATGCAAGCTTCTCTCCAGGCTAGGCATAATTAAGAAAGGTCAGTTATGGACACAGGTTGTTTTGCAGTCACAAATTAAGGTTTGTTAAAACATGAACTATATATTTAGAAGAATTCATGTATATCATCTATATACACATGAGAGAGATGAAACTCCTTCCCCTTTACAAGAAAGAATTTAAGAGAGCTTTATGTTATCAGTGGAAGGTAACTTGAAGCATTCAGGAATATTTTTTTAAAAAAGTAGTTTCTTAGTGCCTTCACTAAGTGTGAAATATTTCTTTTTTCTCCTTTCAATTTCATCTCATCCTGTATGTCTTTTTTCCTTTTCCATTCAATCCATCTTCCTTTCCAAGGTTCACATGCCCATTGAAATTTGCACCTGTTTTATGGTGGAAGAACCCTTCTTCCTTCATTGGTCCATCAAAAACTTAACTGCTTAATCAGTAGTGACCTTCTTATTAGAGGGTTATAGAATTTTGACTTGACCTTGTAATCTTAGCCCTTAAGGAGCTTATAGTACAAAGGACAGGAATGTTCTTATTTTATGTGCAAAGATAGTTACTTTATTTAAATCAGGAGTATGTATACCTCCAGGGAATTTGAAAAAAAATTTAAACTCCCTATATTTGGGAAATGTATGTGCATATGCATAGAAAACTTTAGAATTTATTTCCTCTTACGCTGAATATGATGTGTTTTAAAGGCTTACTGAAATCTGAAGGATGGAGGAAACAAAAATAGTTGGGATCCCAGATCTAGATTAAACTAACTTTTGGCACTTCAAAGGAAAATGAAGGAACAATAACTTATTAAGTGCCTCCTGTGTGCCAAGCATTATGCTAAGTGATGTACAAATATCTCATTTGATCCTTAAGACAACTTTGGAAGATAGATGTTCTTGTTATCCACATTTTAGAATAGAGGGAAGTGAGACAGCTTGAAATTGTGATTTGCCCATGGTTCTTCAGCTAGTAAGTGTTTGAAGCCATATTTTAATTCAGGTCCTTCTGACTCCAGGTTTGTTGCTTTATCCACTCCATCACCTTAGCTGCCTCTGAATAATAATGATTATGATAATAATGATAAAACACCTTTACATAGTGTTTATTATGTGCTAGACTCTCTGTTAAATACAATATCATCTTACCTGATCCTCACTGTAACCCTTGGAGGAAGGTGCTATTATTATCCTCATTTTATAAATGAGGAAACCAAGGGAAACAAGTTACGTAGTTTGCCCAGGGTCACACAATAGTATCTGAAGCCCTATTTGAACTCAGGTCTTTGACTCCAGGTCGGGCATTGTTATCTACTACATTACCTAGTTGTTTCTGTGTTATTTAATTCATTCAACAAATATGTGGGAAGTACTTCCTGTGGGCATAGCCTTGTGTTTTGTTCCTAATCCACATCATTTCTTAGCATTCCTTTCTTTTTCAAATTGCTTTATATTCATGGACTTGCTGTGTCCTTGTATCATTTCACCACCACCATCCCTCCAGGAGAATATAAGGTCTTAGAGGGCTTTTTGTCTACCTGGAGCCTAACCCAGTGCTTAATAAATGTTTGTAGAAGGAATAAAAGTTGGTTGAATTGAATGTGAAATACAGAAGATCTATGCAGGTGAAAAGCCATGAAGGCTTGAACTAGAGTAATAGAAGAAGTGGAAAAGGAAGGGAAGGGGTGCAAAAGTTTTTGTGGAAGTAGCATACAGGGAACTTGTCCATTGTTTAAATTGAGCAGAGAAAGAGATAAAGAAAAGTTTTAAACCTGAGTGAATAGGAGGCTGGGAGGAGAGGCATGGTACTACATTGGTAGAGATTCGGGAGTCGCTGTGACTTTTTTGAAAGGAAAGATGAATTCTCTTTGGGGCATATTGAGTTTGAGGGTGTCAGTGGGATATTCAGGTATAAAGGTCCAGCAACTAGAAAAAATATAGGAATAAAGCTCAGGGAAAGGGTAGGGAATGACATGACATTACATTGGGAATCCCTATAATAACTGAAGGCATGGGTTTGGGATAAAATATTTCTTTGGTAATTTCACAATCTGCTGATAGTTGGTATTAACTGAATACATATTTACTCTTTTTTTTTTCACTTGTATGCAAGGTTGATTTCTTGGTGTGATTCAAAATACCATTTCAGTTACCATTCAAGCAAGAGGGAAAAGGTGAACTCATTTATGTGTGGGACAGGTACAAGACCCCCTTTCCCAAATTAACTAATCAGAGACATCTTCAGGTACAAAGAGAAAGTATTTATTTAATCCCTGAAGGGAGAAATACAAACACACAGCTGGGAGCCATCCCAATTCCAGCCATGTCTTCCTAGAACCTACCTGCTTCTGCCTTGTCCAAGGTTTAAAAGCAAAAGACCCAAGCCTTTTCATTGGCTAGACTAAAAAGAAGTACCCCTCCTTGACCAATGGTCACCAATGTTGTCTACTTCCTGTGGGTCATATCACTTCCCAGACTTGAGGACCTGACCTTTAGACTATTTGACTACCTGTAACCTAGGGTCTAAGACTGGGAATAGGGATCATGTGACTTCCTGAAACCTGAGCCCCAAGACATCTTCCCACTCTAGGTATAGGGATCATGTGACCTAGGTCCAATATCAATACTGAGAAAGTTTCATCCCATCAGGCCCATTCACTTACTATTGTTTTTTTTCTGACTGAATGTTGGGGTAGAAAATCTACAGTGTGAACAAAATCAAATTTTTCAAAACCACTTACTGAATATATAAAAGTGATGTCCAATTTTATCTCTCAAATATGGCAAACTCATTTATTGAATACGAAATGCACCTTAAATTTATGAATGTACAACTTTTGAGTAGATTATTAAGTGGTCTCATATAGGCTAGAATGAATCTAGTGAGTGAATGAATCCTCTTCCTTTGCAATTCAACATAGCATTACATAGTCTTGTAATATGGGGGAGGGGGAAGTTGCAAGTGATAGGTTATAGCTCAACTCCTAGGAAATCCACATGAGATTTAGTCCCTCTGAGTTAGAGGAAACTGCCAAGTAAGGATTTATCAATTCCATTCAATAAACATTCAAGTACCTGTTATACCTGAGAGCTGTTTCCCTTCTCAAGTTCTGGGAAATTATTTTATCTGTATATTTCCGATGTTTTTATGACATTCCATCTTGTGTTATCTATTTTTGTGTCCTTTGTCATATCCTCTTATTTTCAGGTTATAAACTCCTTGAAATTAGGTAGTTATCAATTTTTATCCTTCTAATTCCAGCACCTAGCCTTGCCACATAGTAAGCAGATGAAAAATAAAGTAGACTCTATCCTCATGAATGTTAAAAATAGATTCAGGTACAAAATACAATGCATTGGAAGGAATATTGGATTTAGAGCCTGAAGATGGACTTGAATATCCCTCTGATGATTGCTATGCATGATGGCATTGAACAAATCACCTTAACTTTGCTGGGCCTTGATTACCTCAATTATAAAATGAAGGTGCTAGACCATTAATTTCTGACTTTCTTTCCAGATATAAATGTCTGACCCAAACATAATATGCTTCATAAAAGGGTTCATCTTCTAGAATGGTGAATTGATATGGAGGTTAACGCTTGGAAATTTCTTATATGTGGAGTCTGTCTTTTTTTTTTTTTTTTTAAACCAGTTGAAGCTGAAAGGTTCTTCTGTTCTGCCTTCTGAATGAGCTCCAAGGCAGGTTTCTATTTTAATCCCTAGTTAAGAGGTTTTTAAGAGATGAAGGGACTGTCAGGCTAAGTGTGGGGAAACAACAGTATTTGTCTTTGTCGGGGAGGTCTCAAGTTCAGATTGATCATTATATCTAATTTCTCAGGTTTTTTTATTTGACTTTTTTAGAAGGGAATAGTGAACCTGATTTTATTGCCTTAGAAACCAAACCAAACATCTTAACTATGACTTAATAATCTAATACAGCCAGCAGATTTGCGATTGATTCAAGGGAAATTAAAAATAAATGGGACTTGTATGTGAATGTGTATATATTAGGGGAAAATATGACGTATTCTCTCATGGCAGAAAAATATAATTATAGTCAAAATTAATTATTGTTGTTTTATTAAGTTTCTGCTCCTGTGAGTTTGAGACAAATTGGGATGAATAGAAAGGGGCAACATGGCACAATGGATAAAATAATGTATTTGGTAACTAAAAGATTTGGATTCATACACTATCTTTAACACCTGATAGCTGTGTGACCATGAACAAATTATTTGATCTTTCTCTGCCTTAGTTTCCATGTCTTTATAATGGGGATTTTTTTAGTAGTAATATATACATCTTAAAGTTCTTTTTAAAATTTTAATGTTCTCTAGAAATGTCAGTTATTATGTTATTTCCCACTATTAATAGCACTATGATGCTCAAATTGAATTCCTATGATAGAGAAGAGTATATCACATGACTTTAATAAAGTAATTACAACATTACATGCCAGTGAAAGATGTATATTGAGTGCAATTGCTTGTATTCAAATAGTGACTCAAAAGACAATATCAAGGAGATAGGAAGAGAAAAGAAGGTAGGTAGGTCATGCAAGGTATGGAGATGAATTGATTCCATCTCTACAAATGATCAAAGAAGAAGTTGCATTAGTTATATGGCAGACATTGGGTGTAAATAGATGGACAGCCTTGTACCTACACAGAAGGTCCACAAAATTACCTAAGAATCAGAATGAGTCCTCCAGATTGTCATCCATTTACTTTATAGTGGTTGTTTTTTTTTTTGTTTGTTTGTTTTGTTTTTTGAGAGGCAATTGGGGTTAAGTGACTTGCCCAGGTGATGAAGATTACAGCTGCTTAATGTTAAGTATCTGAGGCCAAATTGTAATTTAGGCCCTTCTGACTCCAGGACCAGTGTTCTCTCCACTGCACAATCTAGCTGTTCTATCATCTGTTTACTTTAGGAAGCAATCATTGAAATACATGAACGAGAACAACATAGAATGGGAAGCCATGGGAAGCTTGTCATGGTCTAAACCAAAGCTTAAATTATGGGTTATGACCCCATTTCATAACTGAATATGGAGATCATGAAATTATAATTTATTATCAGTAAAAGTTTGATTTCTATACCAATTTGTGTATCTATACACTTGGGGTCATGTAAAATTTTCTTGGGTGAAAAAGGGTTGCAAGTGGGAAAAATTTAAGAAGTGGAAAAAGCAGAGGAAGCACCTATATTAAGTGTTTCAAAAAAGAAGTTATTTGAGCTATATGAGAAGTATTATCTCCTCCATTTTGACTATGAATTCATTGGGATAAGGGACTATATTGATTTTTTTATTTATATCCCCAATACATGGTACAGTACTTGGTTTACAATAACCACTGAATAAAATGCTTTTCTCATTCATTCAAGTTTTAATTTCACCCTTCCTATCCCACTCTGAAGCATCCTTTTCATTCCTTGTCACTGACAGACAAGGAGTGGGATTCTATAAACACAATATGTCAAAACAAAGTAGAATAATATAGTGTAATTTAATATGTCTTTATGTGCCCCTCCCAAAAGGGCATTTGGAGTTTGAAGCCCACTTTGGCACTAGAAATAATATAAATTCATATTACCAAATCTCAACGATATATTCACTAGAGCAAAGCAGTCCTTTTATCCCTCCCTAATTGATTCCTATCTCACTCAGCAGAGAATCTATTCTAGATTTTCCTTTCCCTCCCACACCTTCCCCTCCTTGCTTTCTCTCAGTCAAGGATCTTGTTCCATTTTTCACTGAGAAAATTGAGACCATTTGACATGAGCTCTGTCTTTTCCTATTCTCTCAAAAATTCTTGGCATTATTCTCTATTTTCTAATCTTTCCCCTAATTTTTCCCTTTTCTTTGCCAAGGCCAATTCTTACATTTGTGCACTTTATCCCATTGCTTTTCTTCTTAAGTAAATTACCTCCTCAGTCATCTACACTCTCTCTACTCTCTTATATTTTTCTTTCAGCTGGGTCCTTCTCTACTGATTTCAGATATACCCAAATCTTTCTCATCCTTAAAAATCTTCATTAAACTCAGCCATTCCCTTAAGCTATCATTCAATCTCCTCCTCCATTCCCTGACCAAACTCATTGAAAACACTATTTATATTTACTACCTCTACTTCCTCTCCTTTTGCTCAAAGATCAACCTTTTGGGATCTGACTTTCAACTTCATTACTCAACTAAAATACTCTCTCCAAAGTTTTTAATGATCTCTTAATTGCCAAATTCCATAGTCTTTTCTAAGTCTTAATCCTTCTAGTCTGCTGTATTTGACACTGGTGAGTACCCTCTTCTGCATATTTTCTTCTCTCTAGGTTTTCATGATATTTTTTCCTGCCTTACCTACTATCTAACTGACTCTTATTTTTCAATCTCCATTACTAGCTCATCCTTCATATCCTTGGAGATGACTGGTGATATTCCCTAAGATTATATCCCTGGTTCTTTTTATCTCCTTCTATAATCTCCTCCTTAATAATCTTATGGCTAGCATAGGTTTAACTCTCATTTCTAGGTAGATGACTACCAGATCTATATTTCCCATCTCTCCTCTGAGCTGCTTTCTCATATCACCAGTTGCCTCCTGAACATTTTAGGATGTCCTGGAGATGTCTTAAATCCAACATATTCAAAATTGAACTCATTTTTTCTCTTCCAAACTTCACTATTTCTTTTGAAGACACTGCCATGCTTCCAGTCTCTTAAGTTTGTAATGTATTTAATTCTGTCTACAACCCTGTTTGGTTTTTTTTGTTTGTTTGTTTGTTTTTGTTTTTGTTTTGTTTTGTTTTTGGTGGGAAAAGTTCTCTGTAAACAATAAATTGCAAGACACTGTCATTGTTGGTAGTACTGTGGACCAATTCAGCCATTCTGGACAGCAATATGAAATTTTATTTTAAAAGTTATAATAAAGAGTGAAATGAGAACCAAGATAATGCTGTTACTCAGCAACAGCAATATTGTTCTAAGAACAATTTTGAAAGACTAAGTCATTTTGAGTATTACAAATACTCAAATCAGCTACACATGACCTGTGAATGAAGATGCTTTATTTTTTACCTCCAGAGAAAGAACCAATAAATAGGAGTATATATAATATGTTTTTATAAATATCTATACATATCTACACTTATCTATTTACCCACACATATTTGTATCTCATGACAGCCTTCTCTAGGTTGTGGGAGAGAGGGAGGGAGAAAAAATACTAAAAGTCAGAACATCAGAGAATAAAAAAGAGTCTAGAAGGAAGCACAGAAAATCAGAGTAATTCTGAAAATGAGGTGCAGTATTCATTACATAATATTTTCAAAAAAGTAAACAGTATGAAGTGTTACTGTGTTGGTTCTCATTTCACTATTATTTCATGCAAGTCTTTCCTTGTTTTTCTAAAATTGTTTTTTTTTTATTGAATCCTTTTTGTTATATTGTGCTACATGTCTGGAAATTTTTTTTTTTTACTTAAATTTAAATTGAATAAAAATTTTAAAAAAATTAAAGTGTTACATGAATGCAAACTATTAGACTTTCATTCTATTTAGCAAGCATTTGTTAGATACTTATTATGCACTAAACACTGATCTAGGAACTGGAAATATAAAAACAAACAAATAAAAAGGTCCTTGCTCTTGCATTCTATTGGGGAAAACAGCAAAAGCAAAGTAACTATTTTGGGGAACTTCCAAATGGGAGGATCAGAATGGATTCATATAGCAGATGATGCCTGAGGTGAACTCTGACAAAACTCTGATATTTTATGAGGGATCTATGAGAAGAGAATACAATCTGGATATGGGAGATAGCCTGAGAAAAGACATTGTATTTGAAGAAATGTAAGGATGCTATTTTGCCTGGAATGGAGTGTCCATTTATGGCCTTTGTGTGCAGATATGCAAAGATACTCTTTTCCCAGAAGAGACCTTTTTTCACAACACAAAATTATGTGAGGAATTAGCCTAAAACATATTTATAGTTACAGGTCAGTGTAACAATATGTGTCTATGTGCTTTCCTCCCCCACTCCTAAAAAAGGTCATTCATAACAAATTCCACTGCCAAAATGAAATGTTGAAAATGGATCTATAAATGAATTCCTAGCTCTTTGACCAGAGTGGTGAATTAAACACAGACATCATTTCATTCTAGGTGAGAGTGGGACAGCCTTATTAATATTTCATGTTTGCATCTACTAGAAATGTGATTAAGTAGAAAAAGGCACAATGAGAAGAGGACAAATGATTCATTTTGCTTGCAACTGTACAGTTGTGTGTGTGTGTCTTTGGAGATCTTATGAAAATCACGTGGTCTTTTATTTGAACACTGGACTAGGAATTAGAGGTTCAGGTACTAATCCCAGTCTCATCTCCATTTGATTAGCTGTCTTCTTGCTTAATTCTACTATTATCTCAGATTATCTCCAAGGTCCTCTCTAGCATTAATATTTTGTTTATCCATTTAAAAAAGTATTTTGTCCAGAATCAGATCTCTATGCTGCTTCCAGGCCATCTTCTCACTAAGTTGCTCATTATCTTCACATTTTGCTTCCCTCCATTACAACCTTGCCTTTACACCTGGGTTCTCAAGCCATAATAGATGAACTTTCACTTTTATGCAATCAGGTTTCTGTACTACTTCTTAGCTTCCTTCCTGATTTCCTTCCATCTACTCTTTGTGTTCCTCCCTTAGAATGTAAGTTCCTTGATGACAGGGTCTATCTTGCATGCTTGTGTTTGTATTCTCAGAAGCTACCACAGTCCCTTACTTACTGCAAATACTGAATTAATATTGTATCATTTAATCTTTTCCTAATAATATGCAATCTTATGTTTTATCTGTGCTTATATCCCACTGACCCACCAGACTATAAATTCCCAGAGAGAAGGGACTCTTTTATCTAAACTTTGTATGTCTTCCAACACATATCAAAGTGTTCTGTACATAGCTAGTGCTTATTGGATGCACATTGTATTGTAGGGGTTAAAGCCATCTAGGAAGCAGTACAGATTCAGAAAAGTTAGTCTGGATTTGGACATTAGGAAGCCTGCCTTTGAGTCCCAATTCTGCTGTTTACTAGCTATGAGACGCTAGACAAATCACTTAATCTCTTAAATCTTCATTTCTTCATTTTCAAGATGACTTCTGATATGATCACCATTGATTAATTGTAGATTGATTAGCTTTCTATGTATTGCAAATACTTCATAAATCCAATTATGTATTTTGGGGACAGATGAAAAAGGAACTTATAATCATAAAGCTTTGCATGTGGAAGCAGCAACGTTTTTATCTCTGGGTGTTATCTTATGATAATAATCTTACCTTTTCATTATTAGATCAGGAGAGAAAGGAAGAAGAAAGGGAGTAAACAGAAGAGTAATACAAAGGAGAAGAAAGTAGGGAAGTTGAAGTAGAAGGTAGAAGCTAAGGAATATATTTGTGAAAGGGAGTAATGGTTGATAATTGTAGTATAAACCATTATAAATACAGAATAGCATTCATATGACTTGGAGACATACGTTCATAAAGATATGTTTCTTTTACTTATATCAAATCTAGTTGCCAAAAGAAGGAAAATTATCAAATGGGAGAAAGCAATAAATGAATGAAATATCTTTGAGAAGGGGCTGATATCCAAAATACATAGAGAATGAACGCAAACAGACTAGGAGCTATTTCTCAATAGATAAATGCCCAAATGATATGAATAAACAGTGGTCAGAAGAATTATAAACTATTAAGAATATGAAAGTTTGTCTCAAATCTTTAACAAGAATAATACAATACAAAATAACTGAGAGCTTTTACCTCATACCCAGCAAATTGGCAATGCTGAAAAAAAAGGCGGATAGTGTTAGAGTCTGGGGATAGACAGGCATACTGTTAATTTTGGGAGGAAGCTGTTAATTGGCCCATCCATTCTGGGCAGTATTTTGAAATTATACAAAATAAGATTACTAATATTTCCATAACCCTTGACTCAGTTATTCTCCTGCTGAATATATCTTCCAGAGATACATTTTCCTTTCAATGAAAGGAGAAAAAAACTCCATTTATAACAAATAATCACCCAGCATTGTTTTGTGTGGTAGTAATGGAGTAAAAACAGGTTAGATGTTTGCTAATTGCAAAATGACTAAACAAATTGTGTTTGAACCCTGTTTTCAAATTTGGCTTCTGACACAAGTTGTGTGACTGTAGTTATGTCATTTAATTTCTGTTGGTTTCTTCATCTGTAAAATGAGAATAATAAATAGCATCTACCTCTCAGGATTTTTGAGAAAATAAGATGAAACAACATTTGTAAACACTTTTGCAAACATTAAAGATTTGTACAAATGATAGCTATTGTTATTGGAAGTAGAAAAATCAGTTGGCCCTGGAGAAAAAGCTTCTCTGTCCAGTGGAATGTTACATATGCTTTTGTTCTGCTGATTTTTTTTTCTTTTTTAAATCTTTGATATAAATGAAGATTTGAAGAGTCTATCAGGGAAAGGAGGAGAGGAATATTAAGACATACATGTGGTATAATAACAAAAGGCATCAGTAAAAGTTAAAATTCAAGTATCCACCATTGTTGTGCCAACTACATGGAAAGGGCTTTGCCAAGCACTGTTTTTCTTTACGCTTAGGAAAAGAGTTGACCTCTTTCTAGAATGAAGTTGTGTCTCTGATTTTTGTCATGTTGATCTTCAATAGGGATTGTAGTTGTCATTCTTTGGCACATCTAAGTCCTTAAAATATTTGGCCATGTCATAATGCCAGTAAATACACCCTAAAACATGATTTTCCCCAGATGTTTTAGATGTTTTTATGAATTCAAGAATTGAAACTCCTTGATAGACAAAAGGATCTAGGCTGAGCTATAAAAGAAAAAAATAAATTGTCAGAGGTTTAACTTGAAAAGTATGTTCATTTCATTTATTACAGGCTTGGAGAACTGGGAAAACCTCAAAAAAGTGTTCATGACTAAGCCAGTGAGTTTAAGATGGTTGACCAGATGTGCTGAGCTTTATACATTAGAAAGAATCAGTACACGATTGACTATAGTTACATCTCCCTGTTTAGCTCCCAAGCTCACTTAAGGAAACTGGTGATTATTTTTAATGCTATTTATTTTTCTGTTTTGAGCAGGAAGAAACTTGAAACACCATGGAGTTGTGGCTAAGTAGTGATACATTTTGTGTGGGGGGGGGCAGAATCTTCTAAACAGACAAAAAAATGTTAGTTGTTGAGGAAACTTCAGGAATCTTCTTACTTCATGTAGTATACAAAGGAGAAAATTAGAGGAGAATGCTGGGGGGCTTCTAAGGAAAAAGCTTTTGTTTTTTATTTTAGCAAAATATTTCCAAGTACAAATCAAAATAAATGAGGTTTTACCTAATAGGTAGCAAATTGGCAATTGTGAAGAAAAGGTAGAAATAGTGTCGCAGGGCCTGTGGGAAGATAGTCATACTACTAATCTATTGGAGGAGCTGTTAATTGGCCCATTCATTTTAGAAAGCAATTTGGAATTATGCAAAACAAAATGACTAATATTTTCATATCCCTTGACCCAGATATACTTCATTTATAACAAATATTCATCCAGCATTTTTTGTGGTAGCAATGGAGTAAAAACAAGTTAGATGCTTTATAATTGCAAAATGACTAAACAAATTGTGAGACATAAGTAAAACAGTATTATTGTGCCATATGAAAGAATGAATATGAAGAATTCATAGAAGCACTAAAAGATTTGCATAAACTGATTCAGATTGAAATAAGAATCAGGGAATTAATACATGATGCCTGCATCAATGTAAGTAAAAAAACACACTAACACAAAACTGAGCACTATATAATTTGTAAAAAGTCAGTAGGATGACTTTTCACCATTATTTTACCCTTCTCTATCATTGTCTTCAGGTAGCTAGGTGGCTCAGTAGATACAGAACTGAGCCTGAAGTCAGGAGGACCTGAGTTCAAATCCAGCCTCAGCCAGTTAACCCTTACTAGCTGTATGACCCTGAGCAAGCCACTTAAACCTGAAACAACAACAAAATCCCCAAAAAAGCAACAACAAAAAGCCCCCTAGATACCAAGGTTTACATGGGCATGGAGAGTTGAACATGACTAAACGACTGAACAATAGCAACCATTGCTTCAGATTTCTGAATCTTAATATCTTATGCACTTTAAATACTATTAAGTATAATACAAAAACCGATCATTTAATTCTCTGTGACTCTTTTAGGGATTTTCTTGTCAAAGTTGCTGGAGTAGTTTGCCATTTCTTTCTCCAGAGATTTAAGGCAAACATCAGATAAGTGACTTGTTACACAGCTAGTAAGTGTTGAAGGTCAAATCTGATCTCTGGAAGATGTCTTCCTAACTCCAGTACTCTATCTATTATGCTACTTAGCTGCCCTAGGAATTTTATTTCCTCTTACATAATTGACTTTTAGTTTCTACAAAATACATGATCACACAAATCCTTTTTATCAAAAATTCAAACTAAGTATTGAAAATTTCCATCTGATGGGCCATGTCATTACAATTTGGCCTACAGTTTAAATTGTGATCAACATTCATTCTTTTTTATTTTTTTGGGGTATGAGAGCATCTTTCTTTTGTTCAATCAATACAATGCTTACATTGATTTTTTTTTGTGGGGGGAATAATATCCTCTCACTATCAGCTTTGATATTTTCAGATTAATTACTTCACCTTCAGGCCTCAACTTCTCATCTGTAAAATGTGCTGAACCATGTCATCATTTCCCAAATTACTCTATCCACAAACACTTTGAGGCTTGATATATATTGCTAGAACTCGTCTCTCTAGCTTATATATCTCAAACATTTTCAGTTCTGCAAAGTATTTGTACACTTTACCAATGGAAGACAATGAAATGAATATGTGTTACTTCTCTCATACAGCTGATTAACTGCTACTGGAGATTAAATGAGCCCCCAAATAAATTTATTGCTAATGAGTTGATTTCTAAGATTTTAAATTGTATAGAAAATTTTGAAATGGTAAAGGTAGAAATTTCTTCACCTAGTTGGTTTACTATTAACGTCACAGTTCTTGTAAAAAAAAGAAAAGAAAAAAGAGACAGATAATATCATGATTATTTTTGTAATGAAGGTTAATAATTGTATATGGTTTTAAAGTGAGTGTACTATGTTCAGTTACTTATTGGACTTCTGATATCTTTAGGAACTATTTAAGTTGAAGGAAACAAGGACAGCTTCCTGGAAAAGGTGAAATTTGAACTGGATTTTGAAGATTGGGGAAGATTTGAATAAATAGTGATTACCTTTGAATTATTCATAAGAAGAAACAAAGAAAGTTCCTGTAAAAAACTTCCCTTCTTTTCTGTGGTTAGATAATTTCTAGATTGTATTGTAGTTAATTTGTGTCTGACTCTTCCTGACCCAATTTGGGATTTTTTTAGCCACAATATCAGAGTTGTTTGCCATTTCCTTCTTCAACTCATTTTACAGGTAAAGAAACTGAGGCACAATGTGATTAAAAGACTTGTGTAGTGTCATACAGCTAGTAAGTGTCTGAGGCTACATTTGAATTCAAGAAAACGTCTTCTTGATTCCAGGCCTGACTCTGTATCCACTGCACTAATGCCTATCTGGATTGCAATGGAAATAAAATCTTTGGTGAAAAATTCTTGAGATGTATATATTTTCTAATGAATAAATGGATCCATTATTGCTGAGGGTTTTTAAATCACAAGATCAAAATTCCAGAAGTATCTTTTAAGCTGCTGTCACAGGCTAGCATATGCTACTCTGTGTCAGGCACTGAGAGAGATACAAAGTTAACATGTGCCTTCTGCCCTGAGAGATAAGACACAAACTGCTTTATGAAAGGCAATATGGTAGAATAGAAAGGACAATATATTTTGAGTTAGAATTTGTCCAGATGTTAGCTCTGCAAATTTACTACAGTAGTAAGATCACCATGTCTTTTTGAACAGATGGTTTTACTTCTCTCTTATAATTTCCCTTTATTTAAAAAAAGAGAATTAGCTTAGGTAGGCTATAGGACAGAATAGCCATGTAGAAAGTACTGTGTGAAATGTGAAGAAAGATAATATCCGACCAAGGGAATAAAAGAAAGTTTCATGAATTGAGCTGGACTTTGGAGGATAAGTAGGCTTTGAATAGAAAGTGATTGGAGGAGAAAATTTTCTTGGCATAAAGAATGTTCAGGTAAAGATAAAGGAAGGGTTAATTACAAAGAAAATCTCTCTTTTAAAAAAATTTCCTCCTCTATCTTTTCTGGTTTTCAATAGTCAAGACTTTGAAAACTGTCTTCTCTTTTTGACTGCTTTTCTTCTGAAGGTAAGAATGAGATCCCATAAATATGTTAGTTTTGAATAGGCCTTAAAATTTACTGATGACATTTCTGTTTTCTTGCCAGCACTTACAAGCATGAAGAGTCTACTGCACTAACGGTAAATTATCGAGAATTACAGAATGTTTGAAGGTGTTTTATGAGAACACTTAGTTATTTGGATTGCTGGTTAGTGAGTCACCCATTTATTTTAAGCCCATGGGGTAAAGCAGTCCGCTGAAAGGTCATTTAGATTTTTCAGACAGTCAGGATAGCCTTGTCCCTTCTTTCCAAATGGTTCTTGCTTTCAGTGGAGAACATTTATTTTTGAAGAAGGAACCCACAGTTCTACAATTGCCAACGCTTTCACTTGTAGATGTGTCTCTATTTAAGTATGTTGGGCATTGCCATGATTTTCTGAGGGACAATATATTTTTTAGTCCTGAAATAATGAGTAATGTTAAATTTTGGGGAACAATGATTTTATCTATGCAGATAATCCAATGCAGATCAATTTCCCCTATTTCCACTTGAGATATTGTATCAGAAACATTTATCACTTTATAGTCTGCCTAGTAGTTACCCTTCCTAAGCTTAGTGCAGCTGATCTTTGGAAGATACAGAGCCTATACTCAAAGCCTTTCTATTTTAGTAGAAATCACCAAAACCTGTGTGTGTGCACTGGCATGGGGCATCCAGGATAATCTCCACACCTCTGATGAGGAAAGGGGGAAGATTTTAGCGTCATCCCATATCATGAAAATTATTAAATCATTGTCCTTTAATGATTAAAGAAGATCTGGGGAATACATTTTGGCTTGATTTCCAATCTGAATCACTATATGAGTTCTGTGATTTAGGCCTCTGGAAAATGGCTATTAGTAAATATGATTTGCCATATTGCTGCTTCAGTAGTAATTCCATGGCCAACACTCCAGTGACCTGAAAAAAATAATGTAGTTTCTAAGTTTACTCCAAGAAGAGTGTACATACAGAAGAGCCTAATTAATTGGATCAGCTTTTAGAGACTTTTGTTTAAATATGTACTTCATTAAGTCTACTTCATACTTCATCAACTTAACCTGGGCCTGTGAATTAAAATGTTTCAAAACACAAAGTCTCAAAGGTACTTGGATCTTGAAAAAATTAGGTTTCAAAGAGTCTATAGTAGGCAAGATCAGAAATTTCACTTTGCTTAATTTGCTTTCCCAGAGAGCAAAAATATTTTTGCTTTTAAAATTTATTTATAATTATGTCATTCACTTGTCATTTAAACATCATCTAGTCTCTCAATATTACTAGAAGTTCTAATTCTAGTCAATGGGTGTGTATTTTTGGTTAAAATTCTTAGTGTAAACAAATGAGTATGTTTTACATTATGAAGTATCTGCATTGCTGAAAATTTGTATGTTTCTAATTTTTGTATATTGAAGCATAATTTAGACATGCTTGGGGAACTGCTTTTTAGAAAAGCATGTGGTATACGATAAAGTTAGCATTTTGTAATATGATTAATTATCCCATTTTCAATATCTTTTCTATGTTTGTTTGAATTGTGAGTGAAGTAGCAAATATTGCAGTATATTTCAGTTCATCAGGACTACTATGGGCAGAATGAAGCAATAGAGCTCTCTGGATTCCCTGGTCTAGGGAGAGAGGGGTAGTGAACAGTAGAAAAATGTCCAGTGCAGAATCTAGAGTGATTATCGCCCAGAGAGGAAGTGATGAGATTTTAAACTAGGAATCGTGGAATCTGAAAAAAAAAAGGAAAAAATGTGAGAGATTTCAAAAGAAGAATGAACTATTGACTAATTAGGGAGTTTGAGTAAGAAGAAACAGAGGTGATTCCCAAATTATTGAGGATAGAAAGATGTTGGTTTTGTTCATGAAAATAAAAAATCTAGAAAAAAGCAAGTTTTCTTTTTGATTGGGGGGTTGGCATTAGTAATATAATAACTAAGATTTATGAATCTAAGATTTATGAATCTAAGATTTACAAGGAGATTCACATATGTTAATTGTTATTTGTAACCATATGGTACAGTATTATTGTGCCATTTTATACATAAGGATTGGGATTATAATAATCAATATTTTATATGGTGCTTTTAAATTTGCAAATATATATATTTATGTATATATATATGCATATATATATATATATCACGTTGGCTGATATTTACAACTATAATGTGCAGTACTATTATCCTTATTTTACATAAAGGAAAATGAGGCACAGGATTGTTTAATAAACTTGCCCAGGGTCATCCAATTATGGATCTAAGGCAAAATTTGAATTCTTTTCTTTTTGACCCCATATCAAGCATTCTTTTTGCTATGCCACCTGGTTGACACATTGTTTTGGGAAATGTTGAATATGAACTAATGAAGTGTTATCCAAGAGGAAACTTCCAATAGACAGTTAAAGCTATGAAATGAAAGACTATTAACGTTTATAAAGACAAATCTTCAGGTATATATAATAATGAAATATTGGATTTTCTTATTCATAACTATAATGAGTCACTGGCCTATAGGTCTTTAGCATAATTGTTTTTTGCCTTAATGGATAAGAAGTTCAATTTTTTATTTGGAGCTCATTTCAATTGTAATATTTGTAATTATAATAGCTAGCAATTATATAATAGTTTTCTTACAACCATCTTGTGCAGTATACTGCTCATGTAAGTAATATTACCACCATTTAACAAATGAGAAAACTGATAATCTTACAGGTTATGTTCTTTATCCATGGTCACACAGCTAGTAAATAACATAATGGTGATTCAAATCCAAGTCTCTTCACTGATTCCAGATTTAACACTCTCTCCAGGAGGCCATGACAGACTAATTAGCTGAAAAATTTAAATAACACATTCATCAGTTAAACATGAATAATAAGCAAATCTGATTTTCTGCCACAGCAGTTTTAAAAAATACTATTTCAAGCCAGATGCTTCTCATGACAAGATGAGCCCAGGAGATGTTGGATATTTATCAGCACACCTCTTGAAATGAGGTCTGTTTGTATATCTAGGCACTGAAAGGCAATCCTCACATGGCATCCTACTCTGATCCCATTAGTTTTAATGGAAGTTCCATTGGTGTCTCAGGAACATAATTGAACTTTTCTCCTGAAGAGCCACTAATTGAGAAAGGAAGTGTTAGTTCTGCTTTGCTTATTCCAATTTTGTGATTTTGTTTAAAGAACCCATATGAAGTCAGGGAGAAAAAACAACAGAAAACCTTTCTGTACAACAATGGAAATTGAACAGATGGAGCTAAACTGCAGCAGCACATTCCCCATGCTTGCTTTATGTGGCAGAATATCCATTATTAACTCTCTATATAGTTGCATAGTGTAGAAAACTTAGAGCCCACTCTGCTCTATTCCTTATCAGTTCAGCTATTTTCAACAACCTTAGGATCTTTTATTAACTACAGGTCTCTTCAGGGTCAATTGTTAGTATCCCAATGTAGAGTCATGATAAGGAGTTGAATGGCCTTGTCTCACAAAGGGAGTTTTAGGAGTGTAGAATTCAGGAAGACATCCATTGAGAACCTGTGAGGAAAGCAAAATTAATACAAGTATAGTATTAATATTGTTATTATTTGGTTGCACTAATGTTCCAAAAGGAAGGTAGATGATTCAGTGGATAGAGTACTGAACCTGGAATCAGGAAGACTTGAGTTCAAGTTCAACCTCAGACACTTCCTAGCTGTGTGATCCTGGGCAAGTCACAATCTCTGCTTGTTTTAATGCACTAAAGAAAGAAATGGCAAACCACTTCAGTATCTTTGCCAAGAAAACCACATGAACAGCATTGGCATACTATGGTCCACAGGGTCATGAACAGTCAGACATAACTAAATGA
Source organism: Myrmecobius fasciatus (assembly GCA_023553655.1). Taxonomy (NCBI): domain Eukaryota; kingdom Metazoa; phylum Chordata; class Mammalia; order Dasyuromorphia; family Myrmecobiidae; genus Myrmecobius; species Myrmecobius fasciatus. The sequence continues at coordinate 208,172 of JAJPUD010003270.1, read as the reverse complement.
GCAAACAACAATAGGGTTCCAATAGTGTTTTACTATGGTGTGTAGGTAACCCTGGGTTCTCAAAGCTCTGCCAGTGAAGCAGGTGGCAGCCCTACCAAGATGAAGAGACTTCAAGCATAGGCTTGGCAATAGACTCTCTGTCTTTTGTCCAACGACCAGATTGGCTAAATGCAAAGAGGTTTGCTGCCAGAAGGCTGGCCTTTCGGTAATGGATTTTTTGGCAGCTATAACTGATGGAGATCATATATTAGGACAAGGAGAGGTTTGGATTTCTATTCCTTGAGGGAAGACTCACACTTGAAAATCAACACTGAATGAAAGACTTCTACGTGATTGCTGGTTGGGAGTCCCAGAGTTAGGGATGGATTGTTTTCAGTTTCTTCATCCTTAAGGTGACTTTTGATATCAGCAATTGTTGTTCTGCTTACAGTTGTATTATTATGATACATATAAGGAAGAAGTGTGAGGCATGGTCTAATGACCCAAGAGAGAATATTTTTAATTTATACACACATATATTTTAATTTTAAAATAATCTTTTATTTTAATTAAAATTAATTTTTTAATAATTTTTAAATTTTGACTTTTGAGTCGCAGAATGATGGATCAGAAGTAAGCTCCTGATTGAGACAACTTCTAGTATACGTTGCATTTAGTCATTGCCATGCCCTACTCCTACTCTCTCTCCTTTATATGCTGGCCAATGGTTTCTGCTCTACCACCTACTGTGGTCTGTGAGCATCAATATAGCTATTGATATAGCTATTATCTTTTTCCTTTTTCCTTTTTTTGATCAGGCTATATCCTCACTTTTCTTTGAAAAAGAATTCTTGAAAGAGTGGTCTGTATTTTGTACCTATACTAACATACCATCTACACATGCCTTAAACCTTTCCTTGCGTTCTGTCTTTAGTTTCTGTCACTCAACTGAAGTTGCTCTCTAGGAAATCACCAATGACCTACAGTGGCTTAATTCAAAGACTTTTCCCCCCATAGAATTAGATCTAATCTTCCATCATTTGCAGACAAGGAAACTTGAGCCTAGAAATATGCAATATGCAACTTTTGCCCAAAGTTGCATAGTTAGTAATTAGTAGAGCCAGGATTCAAACCTATATTCTGTTTGCAAATCCAGTGCTCTTTCTATGGTTCCAAAGTTGCCTTCTCCTGATCCTTTCACATTATGTTCCATTGTCTTCCCTTGGATTTTCTAATAGACATCTTCAATCACTCAGCATTTGGTGTTGCTACTGGAGTTAAAATAAAGGAAGATTTAATTGTTAAATCCAGGGAGCATACATGTGCAATATTTTTACAGGCTGTCTTTAGTTTTCTAGCACAAAAACTATCTTAATCTCCAGTTCTGGCAGTAATTACTATGCATTTGAAATACAAAAATATTTTTCCAGTAATCATTTGTCTGTTATTATGGCTAAAAAGGTATTTGCTTTGATTTTCTTACTAATTTTTTTTCCTTTGCTCATTTATGATTTAAATGAATTTCAGATGTTGAAAGTTTCAATTTAAGCTCAAACAAAACACAACATTAGTAAATCAAGTAAAACTGACAACCTCTGGGGAAATCTTAGACATCAAAGGAAACCTATTTTAATTTCTTAAATTAGCAACTGAGAAAGAAGTTGACAAGAATTTTTTTTCTGGCTTGTATCAAATGAAATGTGTAGAAGAGAAAAAAAGAAATCTTGCAAATGGGCATCTTTGAATGATGATTGAATTGATGACTCTCAGGGTAGCAAAGAGCTTAAAATTATGGGTGATACAAAAGGACATGGAAAGACTAATGGTGGATACAAGTAAACTGCCCCATTTTTCCAGTGATGACTTACTTTAAAGAAGTAATATAATAGATATTATTGAGGAAACAAATGATGGAAAGGGAGGTGGGCAGTCATGTGGTGCAAGTAAGGGATACCCGAAGTTTAACCCAAGTCATCCATAAATATCCTCAGACCTGATGTATATTGGGTGGCACTACTGGGAAGGACTAATGGAAGACTGGCAATGAGAATTGTGTAGGATGAGAAGCTTGGGTGGTTTGAGACCTGTAGTGTTAGAGGAAATGCCAACTTTGCGGAAATCTTAGATTACTCACCTATTCAAGGAGATAGTACCTGCTCTTGTTACACAAATCCAATGTTAGGAGTTAAAATGAACATTCCATTTTATTGTATGTTAATGTACTACAAGTTCTTCTTATGATAAATCTTCAAAGTATGTTTGGAGTTAAGAAGCTATAGTTATACAGATAATTAAATCTCTTTTTTTCTGCTGTGTAGACTATACCTAAATTAGACTGTGTTGAAATGTTGTACAAATTACTCTAAATTATCCAAATAATGGTGAGAAACAGGGGTATCAACCTACCTATAATTCATTTGTATTGGATTTATTTTTACATTTCAATTAGAATAAGGATCTGACTGATACTTGGGAAATTCATACTATTTCATATAGAGTAATGAAATGACTATGGAGAATTAATTTATAAGATACTGGAGAACTAAATTCTTTTCTCATTCTTCACTATAATTTAACATCTAATTGGATTTTTAAGAAGTCTATGCGTCCCCAATACCTAGCATATTTCATATGTGGACATTCTAGAAATTTTTCTTAATAAATAGAAGCTATATTAATAGCAGCCCACATTTGTATTTATAAAATAATTTCTTCAAAAAACCCTTTGGAGGTAGTACAGCTCTTATTCACTATGTTTTACTGAAAAATTAACCAGTATACTAACTGGCACAGGGAGACAGGGATTTGCTCACAGTCACAAAAGTAGTTGTAATTAGATATCTAGGTGATACAGTAGACCACTCCAGGAGTCAGGAATTCCTGAAACTGAATTTGACCTCAGGCCCTTATTAGCTGTGTGAGGCCAGGCAAATCACTTAATCTCTGCCTGCCTCATTTTCTCATCTGTAAAATGAGAATAACATCTGTCTCCCAAAATTGTTGTGAAGAGCAGTAAGAGGATGTTTATAAAATCCTTTGCAAATGTTAAAGTGCTATATAAATGCTAGGTACTTTTGTTGTTAATGTTAAATATCATTGCTATTGCTATTGTAAGAGAAGAAATTTGAACCCAGGTTGTCTGCCTCCTGAGTTAGAGTTCTTTTCACCTTATGACTCTGCATTCTGGTGATGTTCTATGATAGAGTATGGGAAAGGCAAGTGGATTTTAAATTTTCTAGTTGAAGTTTTCTTTTCAGAAGTTAAAAGTTTTCTAGTCAGCTGGATGTTCATGTGACAGCAAATGCCTTTCCTTATTTCCTAATATAGTATACTCTTAAGCCTATTGCCCCACAGAGGACATTTAAACAGTTCTCTGCATCATTGGATCCTGTGGTTGGTAATGGATTTTTGTTTGTCATTTCTGACATGGAGTCTCTTAAGATGTCTTTTTTTTTTTTATCAAAGGCAGGTAATGGCTCCCTTATGCCCTTCTTGGTAAAGGATGCTTCCTACTATTGGAATTTGCCACATTATTTACACAGTTTTTACTGCCGCCATAGAGTATTTATAGAATTTTCCAATTAATGTTATCACTCACAAGAATTTTTGCCTATGTTCCTCGTTAAATATTGTTCATTGGTCTTTGACCTGTGCATGTGCAAGTGATTTTATGTGCATGTGGACATACAGATTAGTCCATGTTGCCTAGGGAAAATTAGCTCTGGCTTTTTGGTCCATAAACTCATGTTACATGTAGAAATAATTTAAAATCCAGAAGAACTTAACAAATCATAATTTTTGAGCTATTTTGAGATATGGGTAGCTTTGGGCTAAGCAATTCTTACTTTTACTTGGCAAATTAGTGCACAAATTTTGAATACTTGTTCAGAAACAGAATCAAAAGCAAAGAGAAAGAAAAAAAATGCCCCTTGTTATATGTGATATAACTTTTGTAATGTTTCAAGGACACTGAAGGGTGACAGAAATGATAGAAAAGGAAAAGTGAGGAGAAAATGAGTCATGAGTGGCAAAATCCCCTTGGGATACCTTTTAATGGCTCTGTGCCTGTGATTCCAGGGTTGGACTGTTCTTAAGAATCAAAATGTGAATGAATGAATGAAGATAAATATTTAAATGTGTCAGCTACTATGCTAAGTGAAAGAGATCCAAATACAAGAAGAAAGATGGTCCCTTCCTCAAGTAACTTACATTTTAATAAAAGAGTAAAACATATAAAGGAATGGTGACTGGGGAGCAAAAATGATGATGAGAAGAGTGACAGGATTGATAACATTATCTGGAAAAGGGATGGGTAGCTGGGTGCAGCAATACTGCACAGAGTTCTGGGCCTGGAATCAGGAAGATTCTTCCTAAGTTCAAAACCGGCCTTAGACACTTATTAGCTGTGAGACCCTGAGCTAGTTACTTAACTCTGTTTGCTTCTGTTTCCTCATATGTAAAATGATCTGGAGAAGAAAATGATATACTGTTCTAATTTTTATCCAAAAAAAACCCCCACCAAATGGTGTCATGAATAGTCAGAAAGGACTGAAATAACTGCACAAAAACAAACCCAGAAAAACTATTGTTGTTGAAATTATTGCTGCCTAAGTTAGAAATGGTAAAGTAAGTGGAGGAGGAAAATAAGGAAAAAAAAAAGCTTTGTTAGTGGTATGATATGAAGGTGGCTAGAGAGCTACAGTATGGAAAATCTAGGTATGACTAATAATGGAGAATTCTTGCTGACTGGAGTAAGAGACCCAGGGTAAAAGTTGGAGAACCAGATTGAGAGAATCTGTATGATCAGTCTATGTTGGTCTATTAGTGGAGAACTTTCACTGATGAGAGTGTAGGACCTCAGTATGAGAGCTGAAGAGCTTGGTGGGTTGTAAGAAGCATGGCATAAAAATGGCTGGAGACCAATAATATGGTGGGTTTGGGTCAGGCTATTGATCCAATAAAACAAGTATTTTTTGAGTTCTTACTATATGCCAGGTACTGTATTAGGATATAAAAACAAAAATTCATCAGTATTTTCTTTCAAGGAGCTATAATTCTGCTCAGAGGATACGGTACATATTAAGGAGTGGTACCTAGGAAGTGGAGCTTTATTCTAGGTAGTCATGCTGATTGTGTGTAGAGAACTGGGTATTGAAGTAGAGTTTCATGACCTTTCCAGGAGTAGGGGGAAGAAGTCATGCCTGTAGTGGCAAATAAGCAGCTCTAGGACACATAGGAAGATGCCCACACTAATTGATCCATAATTTAGTCAATAGCTTATTTTCTGAAGTCATCTCTGTCATGGGTGTTCATTTCTTTTCACAGAATTAAAGGATTTCAGAGTCAGAAGAGGCCCCAGTGATTATCTAGCCCAATCTCTACCTGAAAAAGAATTCCCATTGCTATGCATCTGCCAACTGGTTATCTAATTTTTGCTTGAAGACCGTCAGTGAGGATACCTACTATTTCTTAGTTAGCCCACCCCACATTTTCATAGCTCTAATTGTTAGAAAGTGCTTTTTGTTTTGTTTTGTTTTTTACATCAAACTTAAATTTTCCACTTTGCAATTTGTGCCTATTTCTCCTAATTCACCCTGACTTTTGGAGTCAAATAGGATTCAAATTCAAATCTGTCTTGGCACATGGCAGCTTTTTAAATACTGATTTCTCTCTTCTTTTCCAATATAAGTATCCCACTTCTTTCAGCTGATATGCATATAGCATAAACTTCAGACACTTCTTCATTTTATTTATCCTTCTATGAATGCTTACTCATTTGATAAGGTAATTTTTGAAAAAAGATGCCCAGAACTGAATCTAACATTTCCAATATCTGACCACCTCAGGGCAGGGCAAGAGAGTGTACAGAATTTTTTCATCTCCTTATTTCAGGTTTCTCACACTCTTAAAGTTACTTTAGATTCCATTTTATTTTGGGGACCACCACATCACACTGCATATTGTTTGTAACCCATACAAACGCTCCTTTCTGGCCATGCTGTCCTGATTTTTTTTATTTCTTTAACCCAAATATAAGGCTTAAAAAGATCTAAAAACAGCTTAGTATCATTTGTATTTACTTATTATAGCAAGATTATCTCTTTCATTGTTTAAGACTCAGCTAAGTTAGATGATTCCATCACAAAGGAGTTATAAAAAGACAGATAAGAATTTGGTGGAAATACAAGATATAGACTTTAGTTGGCATTAATAAAGAGAATATCTAGAACACCAAAACCATACTACTAAAGCATAAGTAATGCTGGCCGAGGAAACACCTGAAAGTGCTGTGATCTTCATTCTTAAATATTAGAAGGGCCTCGTGTATCAAATGATACAATGTTTTAAATTTTTTACCATTTCTTCTATCTGTATCAATTACTTTAAATAAATACAAATTGCAAGCATGTATTATAATTGAATTTTGAAATGAAAAATTTTACTCATGTGTATATATATTACACACACACACACACGCACATATATATATAGTCTTTTGGGTAAAAAAAATTAAGTCAATTGATTTAGCTTAACTCAATTCTTTGATATATTGATATGTTTTGATCTTTCTATCAAATATATATTTAAGTCTGAGTGATGCGATTTCTCCCTTTCCACTCTGAGTATGATTTTTTTTATGAGTGGTCAATATTAATTTTGTGAGGATGATTAAGCAGATGAGAAAATATGATATTGATATTGTTGAAATGTATGAAAATGAAATATATGAAAATAATGTGAGTCTAAATGAATTTGACAAACACTGTCTTTTGTGTTTTTCCTTCCCTGGAATTTTAAGTGGAAAACTAATTAATAATAGAAAACATGATGATTTCTGTCTTCTTCCTCTCATGCTATTGTTTTTCTTATTATTATTATTAATGATAATTAAAAATAAGCTACTTAATATCAATCAAAATATCAATCTGCTACAAAGGGTTAAGTAGCAACAAGGTAGGAGGAAAGAGGAAAAAAACCCAAAATAAGGAAATGGAAAATTTCTGGTTTTGTTCATGGTCATAATAAATTCTGTAGTAAAAATTCAGGCTGGATTGATTGAAGTTCATAAAGCTGATATATTTTTAATATAATCAACAATAGCATAGTTATGTTAAGAGAAGTGACTGAAACTCTAGCTTTTCTGAAGAACTGGAAAATGCAATCATATCCATAATTATTGCCTGAAATGTTTCATATTATTACATCAATGGCTAACTATTTGATCAGCTTTCTCCTAGATACCAGTCTGATCTTATATTCCTTAACAGAAGGCATTAAATTGTTGCTGGTGCTTAGTCATTTCAGTCATGTCTGATTCTTTATGACCCTCTTTTGGGGTTTTCTTGACAGAGATACTGGAATGGTTTGCCATTTCCTTCTCTAGCTCATTTTGCAGATGAGGAAACTGAGACAAACAGCAGTAAGTGACGTGGCAGGGTCACACAGCTACAATCTGCAGTCAGATATGAACTCAATATGAGTCTTACTGATTCCAGGGCTGGAGCTCTATCCATTGTGCCATATGGTTATAAGGTATAATCACATATCTACTATCAAAAAAAAAAAAAGACTTGTGACCCCTTCAAGTGTAGGAAAATTTTATATTTAAGTACTTTATACAAAGAATTCATAGCTTATGTCACAAAAATAAATCTATAACACTTACAAGGTAGGAGTAGCTTGGTTTAGGAGCAAGAAAAGTTCCAGGGAGTATAAAGAACAACTTATTGATTTGATAATTATTGAACAGGCCACCTGATAGAACTGTGACATTTACACTCTCTTTATTGATTATTACAAAACCTTTGATTCAACTCTGCATGCTTGACTTGTCATGTGCTGAAAATATTTAAAAGATCCAAGTATGGGGAAAATACTTGAGTATTCAATGTCAAAAATCAAAAACAATGTCAGCAACAATTATTATAAAAATTCATACTTTTTAAAGGGAAATAATTATGACCCCACTTAGAAGAAGTAATGTGACTTGGTGAACAGAGAACTAGCTTGAAAGCTGGGAAGACTTGTCCCATGTCTGTTACATAATGCTGTGTGATTCTGAACAAGTCATAATTTTTTAAGTGCTCCAGGCAAAACATTTAAAGGAGGTGGTAGCCTGCAATGGTAGACAGAGCTTCCTCATACGGGAGTTCTTTATACTATTGATCTCATAAGTCCAGTTTTTAAGCTTATCTTGGGTTCTACCTAGTCTCAAGTCCAATATTATTTCTCCTAAATAGGGCTAAATGTGGATTACAAGTTAGAGGGAGCCAAATCAAAACATCTTAATAATTGCTTTATGACATCAACTATTTGGCTCCAACAAAAATCATTGAATAGCTTCTTCTCATGGAATCATTATCTAGTGATATAAAATCATTAAGTTTAAGTAAGATTCTTAATGTATATCAAGAACAGATAGAGACTGAGGCTTTGGGTTTGAAGCAAGAGGTCATAATTGAACCATTGGACAGAGATGATATTTACAAATACCTTTCTTGCTTACTTGTTTTCAGTTGTATCCAACTTTTTATGATCCCATTTGGGGTTTTCTTGACAAAGATACTGTAATAGTTTGCCATTTCCTTCTCCAGCTCATTTTACAGATAAGGAAAGTGAGACAAACACAATTAAATGAATCACCCAGAATCACACAGTTAATAAGTGTTTGAGGCAAGATTTGAACTCAGAAAGATGATCTTCCTGGCTCCAGTCACAGCACTCTGTCCACTGTGCTGCCTATTTGCCCTAGATATCTTAGTCTCCAAGAAAGAAGAATGGAACAAAAAGTTATCAAATAGAAAGATGTAACTGAGTAAGTTAAAGCTCATTCATTCATTCATCATGTTAGGCTTACCTTCCTGAAAACGAGTCATGGTGTAGGATTTGAATAGAATAGTAGAGTGGAGAAAATACTGGATTCAGAATTGGAAGATGTTCTATTTTTGCTATTTGCTATCTGTATGGATCTTGGATAATTAAAAATACCATTAAGACTTAGTTTTTTCATCTGTTAAATTGATTAAGGTTCATTCCAGCTCTAAATCCTATAATTCTCTAGTGTAATGCTAAAATAAAATAGAAAATTGGGTCTATTCATGATGATTTTATGTTTTATGGAAGAGTTTTTTTTTCCGCAAAGTCAATTTTCATCATCATTTTACTGAGCTTCTTAATGCTCTCCTCCTTTCATCTAAAACTTTCTGGTATTGGTGGCCATATGACACAAAGGAAAGAGATTAGAAGATTTAGGCTATAGGTCAGACTCTGCTACTTCCTAGTTATATTACCTTGAACTAATCATTTTGACTCCTCAAATCTGTTTCTTTATCAATAAAAGCAAGAGTTTGAATGACTTAATCTCTAAGGCCTTTTGCAGTTCCAGTAGTCTATATTTCCAAAGGTATTTTGACTACTAAGGTTGATGAATAGTTTCTTTTTTATGAAACTTTTATAAAAAAGATTTCTCTATCCTTTATATTTGGATCAGCAAAGCAACATCATCAGGGAAACAGCAAAGACTGGTAAAAGGAGCATTGACCTGGAAGTTTTGAATCTCAGGGTCTAAAGTGTGCCAACAAAAATGTTTGGTGTTTCTGGGGAGTCATTTAACCTTCCTTTTGCCATAGGTACTTCTTTAAAAATAATAATTAGTGAGTTGATGAAGACAGATGGAGTCAAGAAGATCTTCATCTGAGAGGAAGAGAAATAACATATAAATTCAAGGTCAGACTGTCAATTGTATTATAGTTACTCACTGTGAACATACTTTTACATATATATATGCATCTGGCGTTATAACGAACCTTTTTCTTTCAGGTTAAAAAAAAAGCCAGCCTATGGATCTTAAGTAACATATTGAGATATTCAAACAAAGATCATAATTTAGGGATAACCTGACTGCATTAAGAATTTAGCAAGAATAACATTCATAAAATCTTATATCATCATTTCCAGCAAATGTTAAAATTCTTCTGCTCTTCATTACTTTGGTGTTTTTGGATTTCCCAACATAAGAAAATGATAAAGTTCAAAGTGTATTTCAGGGAATATTTGAAGAATTTTTATTCTACTCAGGAAATCATTGTACTTTTCACTCAGCCAGGGGAGTTTGGACCTGACCTAGCAAAATAATAAGAAATCAGAATTCCTTCTGAAACACGTAGCTTATCTTTTCTACTATAAAAACAAAACAAAATTTTCATGGATCATGATTTGGGTATGACCTAAATAATACTGCTTGACTACTGATGCATATGATATCAGGATCATCTTTGTGATAGGTATTTGTCAAATGTTCTCTGTGCAGTATGTATTCTTCCAATTTTTGGCAGTGCCACAGAAGTTCTGCCCCTGGTCTCCCAGAAGTCAGCTATTTGGAGTAGAGGCACGGAAGGATACTTGAGTTAACTAATGAAGACCAAAAGTTGGTCCAATTTGAAGAATCTGAAATTCATGTTTCTTACCCTTGGCTATTCTATAAACAGAGAAAATGCATTGGCTTAATCCTGAAAAATCATTGTATAATAGACATCCACAGGAATTGATGGAACATTGTTAATAGATTACTATAGACTTATCTGGTTTGAGTTTGTAGTAATAAAAATTTGCTGTTACCTAGCTGCTGCAAGATGCAAGATTTTTGTGTTCTCAATCCAGGTCATAGTAGACAAATGTCATGAAAAGAATCATGATGGGGAGTTCAATTTAGTTAATATTCTTGGAATTGTAGTTGCCTTTCCCTGAGTAGTGTTCAACATGAAGAAACACTTCCTAACAATTAAAGCTGTCCAAAATGAAATAGACTATGAGAAGACTTGAGAATAGGGACTGTTTTTGCCTTTCTTGGTAATCTTAGCTTTTAATAGATTATTGGCAAATTATAAGCATTTAATAAATGCTTATTGACTTGACTTGGGAAACAATGAGTTCCCCATCACTGAATGTCTTCAAATATAGGTTAAATGACCATTTGTTGGAGTCCTGAAGAGTTCTTCTTCTGATGGGTTAGATGCCATTAGAGATCTCTTTCAATTCTGAGCATTTTTCTTTTTGTGATTTTTGTAAGGGTTTGAGTGCTTGGTGTATGTTTTCCATCTTTAGCTCCAGCTATGCTTGCCAGTTGCCATAGAAACCAAATAAAGGGTTGTTCCAAAGGAACAGACTGAGATTACAACAAGAGAGTGAGCTCTTCTTCCAGGTATTCCACCTTTATTTCCCTGTCGGAAAGGAAAAGTCCTTCAAAGTGAACAGTTTGAGTACTGGTAGTGATTTGATTCTGCAGTGCTGAGGTCAGATGAGAATATTTTGACATTACATTGTATCCATATGGTTTTCATTGATCAATTACAAAAACACATAGTACTTAAGTCCTATATCCATACCAGTGGTGTGCTGGAGCCAACTCTGATTGTCTTAGGAGTATTTATTGATAGATTTTCAGTATAGGCATTTACACCTCAAAAATTATCATTTCTTATAATTCAGGGCTAGAGTTATCGTTTTTTCATTATCTAGATGTAAGAAAGTATTAATACTATAGATTTGACTTAAAATTGTGTGAGCATACATTTCTTTCTTCTACTCCTTCTTCCCCCATACCAGGCTGTTAAATATTTACCAGAACACTCCTCTCTTGCCTGGTAAGTATTGGGAGTTCAGCAGGAGAGTTATAGGAGACTCAAGAAATGAGGTCATCACTAGATTGGAGGTCTGGTGAATGTAGACTAATAATAATAATAATAATAATAATAAATTGGCATTTATATGGTGCTTTAAGTTTGTAAAGTACTTGTATGACTGTTGAGCCTCAAAGCTCTACTCATGCTCAAGAAATAAAGGCCCAACCAGGACAAATGACCTATTGCCTTTAGGGAGGAGAAATGACGGAAACCCTAGCTGCAAAGCAAAAAAGCAGGTTGATTCCTTTGGCCCAGAAATGGGTCTCTTAGTTCATCTTGAGAAAGTAGATATGTAGGGTAGGACCATAGAAGAGAAAAATTAGAACTAAAGTGTCTTAGTTATGTAATTAAGTAATTATGTTACTAAAGAGGAATGTTGATGCCTAAGTTTAGAGAGGATCGTAGGCCTCTGTTATAGAACCCATCTGGCTTAGGTGAAAGATATCATTTTGCCTTCAAAGTTAAGCCAGTGAGGAATAAGTAGAATTTATTTTATGTGGTCTAGAGAAGAGAAAGAGAGATGCAGAGAGACACACAGACACAGATACAGATACACAGACAGACACACAGAGACAAAGACAGAGAAAAAGAAACAAAGAAGGTGTGCAATTAAAGGGGCAGATTATGGAAACTTCCATTTAAGGTGGTAATGGAAGAAAGAAAGGGAGAGAGAGGGAGAGGGAGAGAGAAGAAGAAGACAGAGCAAGAGGAATAGAGAGAGAGAGAGAGGAAGAGAGAGAGAAAAAGAGAGAGGAAGATAAAGAGAAAAAGAGAGAAAGAGGAAGAGAAGGGGGAACGAGAGAGAGGGATGGGGGGGAGGGGGAGGGGGAAGAAAGAGAGAGCACAGTTTACAAGAGAGGCAAATTAAGGAAACTTCCATTTAAGATGTTAATGTATAAGTGCCTATATTTTAAACTTCAAAGGAAAAAGCTTTAGAGATCAGATAAAGAAAAATCTTTCCTGCTGGAAGTGGGGTAAAAGTAAGATAAGAGGAGAAAGACAAAAATCACTTTTCTAAATTAAAGTCAATCTGTCAGAGTGAGACATCACAACATCTTAAAAATGACTCTAGAAGAGGATGCCTAGACCCAAACTCCTACACTCATAACTGAGATTTAGGAGTTCAGATTCTAAAAGGAAAAGACAATGGAATCCTTGGTTCTCAGAATTAAAAGAACTCTGAAAAGTTATCTAATCTAAGTTTTTTCTGAATAAGGAATTCCCTCCATAGCTCTCAGACAAATCATTGTACAACTTCCATTGAGTAGTCTACAGCTATGGAGGACTTCCTATTTTATGAGGTATTCCATTTAACTTTTGAACTGCTCTAATTATTGTTTTTTGTTTTGTTTTGTTTTGTTTTTAATGAGGACTTTCTAGTGAGAGTCATCTACAATTCCAGGAGGAGTGACTGAATTATTATTTCAGTGTTTCAGTTCTAATCCTACTTGGGCAAGTTGCTTAATTTGTTAAAGGCTCAGTTTCCAGATCTGTAAAATGAGCATAACACTTATTGCACCACCTGCTTTCAATATTATTATGAGGGAAGATGTGACAAAATTTAAAGCACTATAGAAATAGTAATCATTTGTATTCATCTTCTTTTTAAAATTTAAAGTAGAAGTTCTGGGTCAATCAATTTTTTATTATTTTTCTTTTTTTTAATGTTTTGTGGACAATTAAATACAAGGATAAAATAAATAATGATAATGTGCATTTATATAACACCTTAAGGTTTGAAAAGTGCTTTACATATTTATTTGAGGGTAGGTACTATTATCCCCATTTTACATAGTAAGAAATTTGTCTAAGGTCACACAGCTAGTAAGTTCACAATTGTACTTTTTGCTTTATCCACTCTCACCTAGCTCCTCTTTGTAATTCAAGAAAAGTGTTGTGATATAAGTTCATATTTGTATGCTCATTCAAAGCACTCTTGGGACAATTACAGTAGCAGATGGAATTGTGGGTATGTTACATACCTCATTTGATTCTCATATAATTTTGAATTCTTCTGTGAATATTTTTATATTTTGAAAGATTTTCAATTTTACGTAGTTGAGGATTTTGAGTATTTAGTATGGTGATCTCTCTAATGAAAATTTGTTTTAATTAAATTATTATGGATCAATGTTATTTTGGATAATTGTAGGGACTCATTCTGCCGGTGATAATGGATCAGTTCAGTAGAGGTAATTTGTTGACTTTTCAATGACATTTTAAAGTTTATATTTGTAGAATGGAGATTTATCTGTTGATTTTTGAAAGATAGTGAGCTTTTCACATATAATTGTATATAATTTTCACATATAATTTCACATGCAACAGAAAAAGAGAGGTGAGGAAGCCTTGTTGTCACCTAAAGTCTTAGTGATAGGAAACATAGCAGAGCTAGAAAAACCAATGACAGCAGAAACCTGGTAAAAAAAAAAGTGCCAATTCTTCATGTGTGTGGCTTGCTGGACTGGCAGTGATTTTGCAGGATGAGGCTGTGGTGCTTGTAGAGCTGGCAGTGAATTCCCTTTCCCATTCAATAGCTTGAATCATCATAAATGATTTTGAAGAATAATCTACAATATGGTTAACATAATCAATGATAAAGGGTATCAGAAATCTGCATTTGAATCATGACACAAACAGAAAACAGATTAAGATCTCATAGTCCTGTTTTCATAGCTTTTGACTTTAAGCAAGCTCTGAAGAAAGTTCTTGGGTGGCATGTGATTGAGGAAGAAATCTTAGCTTCTTCACCAAAGGAGAAGCTGACCACTGACTCTTCTTGAGAATTCCTTGGTGTCTGATTATTTGCTTTTTCCTTCTTGTATCTCATAATAATTCCCTTGGATTCTGATAAGGATCCCTCTAGAAATGAGATCTCCAATGGATTTGGAAACTTTTCCCCAAAAGCTGCTACAATAATAGCAAAAGCTTTTTAAACATGTAATACGTGTTTGTGTATTACTCTTTTCAAAGGCATTGACATTAGTGGTAAGAGGTAACTTTAGAAATTAAAATTAATTGCATTGATTTTGTTTCTAAGAATGATATAATACCTTGTGGGATTATTACAGTCCCATGAGGCTTTTGCACAGCGAGAGTTGAAAACCAATGTTCAATCCTCAAATATTGGTAAAACATTTAGTCTTGATCTCTCTTTTGTTTCCATGCTTCTCTACCTTACAATCTTCTTACTTATGTTTCTCTCTCATGCTGTCTCCTTATTCTCATTCCCAGAAAAATATGCAAACTTCTGGAGTACATCGTGCTCTTTTATTCTTTGTGGAGCAAGCATCTGTCATAGGATTATGCCTAAGCAATTTTGTGTGTGTATGTGTGTGTGTGTATCACATTTGTATAATGTTTTAAAGTTTGCAAAGCATTTTGTATCCTTTGTAACACAGAATTGAACATAAAGTGTTTTGCAAATCTTAAAGCACTATTTAAATATAGGCATTATTATTGAAGCACCGAAGTGATGCAGTGGATAGACCATCTAGCTGTAGTTAGGAAGATTCAAGTTCAACACTCGATTGCATAGCACTTAATAGGTATGCAATCCTGGGCAACTCACTTAGCCTCTGTCTACCTCAATTTCCACATCAGTAAAATTAAGATTATAAGAGTTTCCTTCCCAAGGTTGTTGCAAAGATAAAATGAAATAATATCTTGAAAGCCTTAAATAGCTAATTAAAACTAATTTGATGTTAATGGTAAATAAAATAGAAATTATTTATTAATGTTACTGCTACTAATAACATACTTTTTATTTGAGGAAGCACTCATATCAACCACTCAGCTCCTGTTTCCTGGTACTACTTTTTTTTTGCCTTCCCCCTGCCCTCCCTCCTCCAAGACCTTTTCATACTAGAGATGCCTCCACTTTTGTGATAGCTCTTTCTATTGCTAAGTTCCTCCCCCCAAACTCCATTTGGGGAAGTACTTCTGTCCGCCATGCTCAATGGTTCAGTCCTATGCTCCATGAAATTCTATGCGCCCCCCATTCTCTTTTCTTCTCTCTTTTAATGTGTTCCTATTAGAATATAAGTTCCTGTGAGAATATTCTCTCCACCTTATTTTTATATTTCTAACATTTAGTATAATACCTAGGATATAATAAATGCTTAATCAATGTTTATTTCATTGATATTCACAATAATTCCATGATATAAATATTAATTTCATCCTGATTTTATTGAAGAAGATATTGTCACTGAGAAAAGTTTAGTGACCTTAATTCACTTAAGAGGTTTTCTAGTCATATAGTTATGAAATGTCTGAGGTGGAATTTGAAGTCAGGTCTTCTTGACTCTAGCTAGGTGGTTCAAGGTATGGAGTGATGGACCCAGAATCGGAAGATCTAAATTTGAATTTGCCTAATAAATGTTCATCAAATCTATTAAATTCTCTACCAGTAGTGACACCAGTTGTGTCTCACTAAAGATGTTCAAGTAGAGACTGGACAGCCATTTGATAGAGAGGTTATAGATATGTTTCATGCTTATATAGAAGTTGGACTAGATTACTTCCTATATTTAAGACCATTTCAAAGTGTGTTTGTCTTACTCCTTACTCACATATTTTCAAATAGACTCACATTATTCTTTGTAAGATTGTAGAATTATGGATTTGGAGCTGGAAAATACTTCAGAGGAGAACTAATTCAATTCCTCTCACTTTCCAGATGAGGAAATTGAGGCTTACAGGGGTTAATGACTTGACCAAGGTCACATAACTAGTAAAGGGCTGGGAGAAAGGAATGAGCATTTATACTGTCTATTATGTGCCAGACACTGTGTTAATATTATCCTGTTAGATGCTTACAGCTATCCTGCTGAGTAGATGCTCTTCCTGATTCCAAGTCTGGCCCACTCTCTCATGGTAATTCTCGTCTTGAATCTCTAATAATGGCTTTTGTTGTTAAGAAAAAAATTGGTAAATTTATAGCCAGAAATTTTTCATAAAAATTCACCTATAACCAAAGACAGAAGCTTTTCATTAGCCTCTTGGGGGAGGGGGAAAAACAAACTACTTTTCTTCTATGTCTTATTTTTGTCTGACTCTCTGCCTCATGTCTATAAACTCCATAGAGCATTTTCATAACTGAGTTCTAAAGTTTTAGGCTGTGTTTTAAGTGAAAGCTGACCATATGTCTGGCAGACTATAGCTACTGTTGGCAGAATGATGGGGTTGATGTTAAACAGATGGGTTCCTGGTCGATGAGTTGGTTGTTTTCTTTACTCAGTGCACATGAGCAAAAGTCATTTTAATATCTTGATTTTCTATCAGATTTTCAAGGTTCTAATGTGTGGTCATTTACTTTCTTATGATTTTCTTTGTCACTAATATATCCACCTATCCTTTTTCTCTGGAAATGCCATAGGTAAAAGGTACACCAGTTATTTTAGCCTCTTTATACAAGCAACACAGAATGCTGAATAGTGATAGAGGATTTTGTATAGATTTCTTCTGACAAGACCTTGTAGAGATGATCCTGTTTTTCAGATGTTAGGAAATTACTTTCAAGTGCAAAAGTAGTAGTGGTAATGGTGGTGGTGGTGGTAGTGGTGGTGGTAGTAGTAGTAGTAGTAGTAGTAGTAGTAGTAGTAGTAGTAGTAGTAGTA